>JAWDGP010007852.1:0-7500 GCA_033675545.1 Elysia crispata | reverse complement strand
ACGAGGAACTCCAAATCCCACCACTACGACCACCAACCTCACCAGGCCCAGCAAACACACATCTGGAAGTAGAAATCAGAATGTACTCACAGCCACGACAACGTCGCATTCTTCTCTGCCGAGGAAAAGCATCGTCTTCGGCAGGCGGAATTTCTGGCCATGCGCGTCCACCAGGTACCAGTGCTCCTGCAGTCCCGGGTCATCGCCCTCCTGGAGATTACACAGAGACATACACTTGGATTAGGTTCATCCCTGCCAGGTCGTCATATGGGGGCATGTTGACCCGGAGATTTTACGACAAAGAATAGAGCAATGGGAGCAGAAGCATTGAAAAGACACGCTATGAACACCCGGAGATTTTACGACAAAGAATAGAGCAATGGGAGCAGAAGCATTGAAAAGACACGCTATGAACAGTTTAGCTTTTGTTTTTGTTTTTCTCTTCAGAAGAATGTAGGGACCTCCCACTCAATCTCCTTGAAGTAAGATGGGGACAAAAAAAAAAGGAGGAAAGAAGAAAGTGTGCTTGTGTGGGGAGGGGGGGGGGAGAGATAGAGAGAGGAGATATCTGAAGACATATAGAGAAGAGGTAGAAAGCACAGAGAGAGAGAGAGAGAGAGAGAGAGAGAGAGAGAGAGAGAGAGAGAGAGAGAGAGAGAGAGAGAGAGAGAGAGAGAGAGAGAGAGAGAGAGGACGGGTGGCTGATTAAGGATGTTTTTTGTTCAAGACACAACCTCTTATTTCAGAAGGTGTCGCCGCGAGAAGCGCCCTACAATTCCGAGTAAACCAACCTTCCTGCACACGGCAGCAGCAGCCAGCACCAGGTGTATCGGATGTTTCGGTTCGATGCCATACTTCCCATGCAGCTTCTCCAGGAGGGACTGCGCCCTCTGGCGGATACGGTCCATCATTGGTCAGGCTTAGTCACATGATAGCATGGATCTCAAAGTAAACGAGCACAAGTATACAGCTTATGATATTGTCAAAGCTTCAGCCGTATTAGGTATAAAAACTGAACAGGGTCCTAGAGTGAAATATTTTGAACATCTCACTCGATAAAGTTTTGTATTTTCCGATGAACTGTGCTGGTTACTTGTATTCTACAAACAAATACATGTAAGTGAAATGATGCAAGATAGAATAGTTGCTACCGAATGGATATCGATCGCAGGATGAGAATATTGTAAACAACGAAGGTTCCCATGAATATTTCTTGAATCATAATAAAATTACACACAAATCCCGATAGTAATTCTATATCAGTTCTAGTAGTCCGTACATGACTCGACTGCACTACAACTTAAAGAAAATATAAATCCAGTTTTAAGTGGCCAATGTGAAAAACAGCAGAAAACTTTCTTAAATTAAGAGATGAAAATTATTTCCAGGTGTTGAGGTGGCAGGGAGATGAGAATTAAATTGTCTGCTTGCATCCTTGAAAGACACCTGATATTTCTTTCAGAGATGGACAATTAATGAATTTTTCTTTTTTTAATTCGACAATTTGTGATATTCACGTTTACGTCGAGGTGATATGATAAAAACAGTCAAAATTCCTGCGCTTTAACGGTATTCTCAACTTTTATCTCCTGCTTGCAGATATTACCTCTCCTTAACGCTCAAATTGTGGGGCTATCGATTCGGACGTGTAAAGTTAATGCGCTCTCTCTCTCTCTCTCTCTCTCTCTCTCTCTCTCTCTCTCTCTCTCTCTCTCTCTCTCTCTCTCTCTCTCTCTCTCTCTCTCTCTTTCTTTCCCTGTCTCTCTCCGAGAGATTGTGCTTTATGATCTCTTTACTAAGGCCCGTCGACTAATTTATGTCCCAGCGACCCAAAAAATTGATGCTCTCGTCGACAGGCCATTCATGAAAATCACCAAACACCGCTGGATTTAAGTTTAGAAACTTTGCTATCCTTAAAAGAGTTCAGTATTGATTTAGATGTGGTTCTTATCTATATTCCTACACCGCAATCACCCTTTCTCTCCCTCTCTCTCTCTCTCTCTCTCTCTCTCTCTCTCTCTCTCTCTCTCTCTTTCTCTCTCTCACTTTCTTTCTTTCTTTCTTTCTTTCTATATCTCTACTTCAAAGCGAGATAACGAAAGCAAACCACAATCAAACATTGTCCTAATCTCATGAAAATTAAGGACTATTGTCATCGAACACTGTCGGTAAAACAGGTCCATTTAAGGGTATACATTTCTCTTTTTCTTTCAAAGATCGAGACCTACTCCTATATCCACCATAATACTTGCGTGCTCACTCTTGAACTAACTTCCTCCGTCCGTGTAGTTAATCGTAACTCGCACCCTCATAGCCTTTTCGGACGGGACTTAATCAGGGGCACAACGCACTGAGTGAGTCACTTCACCGTCTAGGCTGAGAGTATTTCTCAACTACATCAACGCGCTCTCTCTCTCTCTCTCTCTCTCTCTCTCTCTCTCTCTCTCTGTGTGTGTGTGTGTGTGTGTGTCTCTCTCTCTCTTTCTCTCTCTGCCACTCTCTCTTTCTGTCTGTCTCTCCCTCCCCCTCTCTCTCTCAATATTCCTCTCTCTCTCTTTCTCTTTCCCTCCCTCTCTATATGTCTCTCTCTGAGTCTCTCTGTCTCTTTCTCTTTCCCCTCCTTAATGTCAGGCTTTAAACCGCACAATCATGATCTACAACACGTGTCATGCTATCGACTCTTCATTAAAGCACCCGCTGTTTTGAGACAAGAAGGAGAGGATAAAAAAGGGCCCATGCACATTGTCGATCCAGACCACCCTTTGGAGAGGTTAAAAAAAAAAAAATAACGCTCATGATTATTAACTCATCGCCACAGTCATAGCACCGTATTTTTATGACATTGCATATTTATTTCGCGTGATATTAAAACGTTGCGTGTTCCTTTTACAACATTGGTTAACTTTTTTTTGTCGAGAATTCCGTTCATTTTTTCTCCGTTTTCTTTCCAGACTATAAAACAAAGGCTTACCAGAAATGATGGTTTGTTTGTTTGTTTGTTTGTTTTTTCTTATCAAGCATTGAGAAATGCGTTTCATTGATCGGTAGTAGATTGTGCGATCTTCAGTAGTCCTTATACAAATTAAAGATACATACATATACGTGTTTGTGTGTGTATGTGTATGTATATATATATATATATATATAAACGCAAGTATTATCACTACAGGGCTGGTCAAAATATTGATAAACTCAGAGGAAATATTTAAAAATAAGCTTCATTAGTGCAACAAAACATCGTCTTAGATAGACTTATTCTGCTGCGCAATATTACTGTTAAATTGTTGAGCCGGAATTCCATCGTGATGGAAATAAGTTTTGAAAGATCAAAATATGGTTGAAGAGAGAGCCATGATAATCTTTGATCGCTAGAAGTGGGAAGAAGTAAAAGATAGGAAGAAAGAAAGTCGGGGACGACGAAAAAGAAGAAAAAGAAGATGATGGGGAGGAGTGCAGGAAGAAGATGAAGAGGAGGAGGAAAAGGGGGAGGAGGAAGAAGAAATGAAAGAAAAATAAGAAGAAGAAAAAAGGAGAAGCAAGAAAAAGGAGATATAAGAAGAGAAAAAAAAAAGAAAAAGAAGATAGGGAAAAGGAGGAAGAAGAGGAGAAGAAAAGAAAGAGAAATAAGAAGAAAAAAGGAGCAAAAAGGAGATATAAGAAGAATAAGAGAAAAAGAAGAGGGGGAAAAGGAGGGGGAGGAGGAAGAAGAAGAAGAAGAAGAAGAAGAAGAAGAAGAAGAAGAAGAAGAAGAAGAGAAAGAAGTGTGCTGGAAAATGAGAATCTTCTTCGAGTTTGATACGAATTTTGTACTCTCATTCTTATGCTTTGACCTTTTTTTCTTAACCGCCTCATCAGCATTGTTTAAAAAAAAAAAAAAAAAAAAATAAGGCCTCAGGCTTACATAATATCTTAACACGAATCTGAAAATAAAACTGTAACCTGAAACGAAACTGAATCTAGAACTTGTTTAAAAGCGGCAAATAATTATACAAAAACACCGGCGTGCGTTGTTTGGGAGTAATTCTTTCGCTCTACGACACTATTCGCTGAAGACCACCAACGTTGCAGTCCTCGCCTCCACCACTGTAAATAGATACGACGCATTTCTTGCCCAAACAAGATGGCCATTGAGCTTCGCCAACGGGGTTTACGCTTTGTACATCATCTTGAAGATAAAAAAAAGACAACTGGATGCTATTACCGATAAAAGCAGATTTTACGGCATACTAATTTCCATGTTTAAAAAAAAAAATATATATATATATATTTATATATATATATAAAGAAAAAAATAAGGTGCTGGGGGTTCAGTTTAAACATTTCGGGACATCATTATGACACATGACACGTTACATTCTGTTCGGTCCACTTAGCATGCAGTGACCTCTCGAAGAGCGTAACGTTCTCTGGGGCTTCTCAAGAGCATGTTTTGTTAAATCAGTGCGGCGAATAAAGCAGGCGATCAGCCGTGTTGTTTACTCGGACACGTGACTGTCACTATTTCTTTTTTTTTTTAAACTTATGAAAAAACTCTCTCTCTCTCTCTCTCTCTCTCTCTCTCTCTCTCTCTCTCTCTCTCTCTCTCTCTCTCTCTCTCTCTCTCTCTCTCTCTCCCTCCCTCCCCCCCTCTCTCTCTCTTTCTCTCGATCTATTACTGGCGTTATATTTGAACCAGGACAATTATACTAAACCAACAGTTTCATTCATGCCTATTCTCGAGTTCCGAGAAATTGTTTAGCTAAATTCGTATCGTATTTGCTATTGATGACTGAAATTCAAACTCCTCTTGGGGTTTTTATCGTTGTATTGACAGTAATCACTCCCATGATAAGCACCAGGAACGGGTCAGCTAATCGATCAGAAAAGTGTAACCTGAATGAAGTCATAAAAAGATAAAGCGGTATAATAGAGACGATTAATGAAATACACGCGCTCGAAACAACACAATATTATGATCCTTGGGATTCTTCCAACAGAATAAGAACTGTCTCGCGTCTAGTTTTCTGCTGTAATCGACTTGCATGTCATGGGGGTAGACTTTTGGGAGAAAGAGACAGAGAGAGAAAAGGGACCAGAATGAGACGTGGAAAAAGAAAAGGAAAGAGAAGAAAGACAGAAAGTGAAAGAATGAGAGAGAGAGAGAGAGAGAGAGAGAGAGAGAGAGAGAGAGAGAGAGAGGTGGGAGAAGAAATCAAGAGAGAGCGAGGGGGAGAATACGGGGTGAGAATATAGAGAGTGGAGCAAATCCGTAGAGAAAGGTAGCCATGAGAAAAGGTAATTCAACTGGTTCTTTTAGTAAGGGAACCACACAGACCCGACAGGCATTGTTTCTCCTTGAAGTTAGAACATAAGAGTCTTCTACCTAAATGACACAGATTTTAACACTTGCCAAAATCACAAGCAGGGCTACTATACCTTGCTTATAAACCTTCAAGCGTGTTTCATACTAACTCTTGACAATACATTTAACCATACACGTTTTCTTTTTTTTCTTTTTTTTTTTTCACGGACTGGTAACAGCTAATTTCTATAATTGTAGGCGATGTAGAGCAGTAAGTCACCAGAAGCAACCATTCCAGATTCTATTATTTTGTCTGTGCTGGAAAAGAAAAGAAAAAGATGTCTTAACTCCCACGAATCACAGCCTAGATCTGAATCAAAGACAGTGTGGGCGTGAAGCCACAAGAGCAAGCCTCAGCTGTGCAGGATTCCTCCATCGATTTAGGTTATTCCTCGGAAAACGACACGAACATCCATCCAGAACTAGACATCTATTATTTAATTCCGTCATAGCAAAAAGAATCAGTAGAAATCCAGAGAGAATTCAATCCATTCATCTAGTCCTCAAAATGGAAGAAAAAATATAACATGGTGCCGACCTCCTTAGATAGGGTGAGGGCCGGCTGGACGATACGGTCAGATCAGGACGAAGAATGCTCCTGTGTGACCAGGGTTGGTATAATAATCGTAATCATTGAGCAGTGGCTTAGGCAAATCCAGTAACTGTTGAAAATAGCAATTCAGATCGGGCTGGAGGCGGCGCGTTGAACGCTAATTAGATAAACAGAGCCTTTTCATAGAGGGAGAGAGTGCGGTTACACGTTTGTCATAGCACGCTTCACTGGAGCAGCCAGATCGCCCTCTCATTGATATATATACATTAAAATAGCTCAGGTTTCGACATCGGCTGCGAGAGAAATGCTGGGATTATGTCTTACTGTAACTATATTTCCACGTATTTTTATTAAGCTTCGAAAGCGTGTAATTAGCATCGTGTCAAAGCAATGTCACCCGCAATTTGCTTAGGGGAATGCGGAAAGCTATTAAAATCAGCTCGAGATACGATAAATACAGATCTTAGTTTACGTCATGAAGTTAAGAATCGAAAAGGACGCTCTTGTCCGTACTATCCAGTCAAGACAGAAAATGAGAGCACAGATTTCGTCGATTTACGGTAATGGATGGGTACAGCAGTAAAACAGAATTGAGGATCACGTTGCCCTATGACTTTACTGATACTCAGCAATTTTAGAACGACTCGAGACTATTACGCCCCGCAAAACAGTCTGTTGGTCTTCTTCATTCCTCTGTTCCCTCTCCCAAAAGGTTCTTAGAGACGAAGGAGAGGGCGGAGGGAGGAAAAAGAAAGTAGGTATGTGTGTGTCTGTGTGTGTGTGTGTGAGAGAGAGAAGAGAGAGAGAGAGAGAGATAACTGAATGTCACAGCTTGTTTCAATTTAGCAACATAAAAAACAGGTTAAAACTAGAAATATCGATCGAAACAGAGGGCTCTGTTTTGTAAACGCGTGAAAAGCAAAGGTGTTAGGTCTTGGCGTCGCATCTTAGAAAAAAATATTAAAAAAAATAAATAAATAAACAGTAATTGTTAGCATTCCTCACATTCTAATGCCATATTTTTTCGTTTCCTGTGGCAGTGTTTGTTTGTTTTTAAATATTACCTTTCAAAGAATAAAGACTGAAAGAAATTGAGAAAGTAGAGTTACATAGATGATTTTCACTTCCCTTTATAGTTCACACACAAAAAAAAATCAAAAAAAAAATCAAAGAAACAAAAAAAAAAAACCAAAAAAAAACGCCAAGCCGTTAGGAAAGCAAGCAATGTGTGACCCAAGCTGTTATCCGCTATTTTCTTTCTTCTTATTTTATTTTCATTTATTCTTCCCCCCCCCCCCTTATATTTATAAAACCATATTAACAATCTAAGTGTTACAATATTTGCTTGTAGAAAACTTCCATTGAACCATTGAATAGCAATAGCAATACTACTTAACCCACAACAATACATGTGCTTCTGTGACGAGCTTGTAATAACAGCAAGCGGATCTACCGTTAGCGCTGGCACAATCAGACTCATGTCCTCTGGAGCTGGTCAAACGTGACCAAAGGCAAGGAAATCCTCACGTGGTTGGCATCCATGAAAATACTTGTTATGGTTTTGTAATCATAGCACGCGAACTGCTTTCGGTGCCCTAAACTTTCA
>JAWDGP010007850.1:92500-99629 GCA_033675545.1 Elysia crispata | reverse complement strand
GTTTGACTTGGTGGTCGGTCGGTTGGTTGTTTAACATGTTAGTCGGTCGGTTGGCTGGTTGGTTGTTTGACTTGTTGGTCGGTCGGTTGGCCGGTTGGTTGTTTGGTTGGTCGACGGTTGGCCGGTTGGTTGTTTGCTTGGTTGGTCGGTCGGTTGGCTAGTTGGTTGTTTCAAATGTTGGTCGGTCGGCTGGCCGGTTGGTTGTTTGAATTGTTGGTCTGTCGGTTGGTCGTTTGACATGTTGGTCGGTCGGTTGGCCGGTTGGTTGTTTGACTTTTAGACGGTCGGTTGGCCGGTTGCTTGGTTGGTAGGTCGGTTGGCCAGTTGGGTGTTTAACATGGTGGTCGGTCGGTTGCCCGGGGTCTGGGTTGGTCGGTCGGTTGGCCAGTTGGTTGTTAGACATGTTGGTCTGTCGGTTGGCGTGTTGGTTGGTTGACATGTTGGTCGGTCGGTTGACCGGTTTCTTGGTTGGTCGGTCTGTCGGTTGGTCTATTGCTCCTTTACTTGGTTGGAGGGTCAGTTGGTTGGCCGGTTGGTTGGCTGATTGGTCGTTTGGTTGCCTAGTTCGCTTGCTGCTTATTTTTTGAGTAAATGAATGGATGATTGGTTCATAGATCGCTAGATCATAACTGATTTATTATATTAGGTAAGCAAGTAAAAAGTGCATTGGTAATAAAACGTCGACCTTTGACAAGAAATTTTGAATGGTTCAGTAGATATTTTAGATAATATAAAGATAAAGTGTTCATTTCACATTTCTGTCCTTCTGTGTTACTTTCTCTCTGTGTCTGTCACTGTCTCTCTCAAAACACTCTTTCTCTCTGTCTCTCTCCCTCTCTCTCATCCTCTCTCTCACTCTCTCTGTCTCTCTCCCTCTCTCTCATCCTCTCTCTCACTCTCTCAGTCGCTTTTTCCCTCCATCACATCCTCTCTCTCACTTTCTCTCTCACTCTCTCTCACTCTCTCTCACACTCTCTCTTCATTTCTCTCTCACTCTCTTTCACTCTCTAACCCTCTTTTCATCTCTCTCACTTTCAGCACTCTCTCCCTCCCTCTCTCTCTTTCTCTCTCTCTCTCACTCTCTCTCTTTTTCTCTCTCTTCCTGTATCTCTCACTCTCTCTTCCTCTGTCTCACACTCTCTCACTCTCTCTTTTTCTCTCTCTTCCTGTATCTCTCACTCTCTCTTCCTCTCTTTTTTCCTCTCGCTCTTCCTTTCTCTCTTCTTCTCTCTCTCATTCTCTTTTTCCCTATCCCTCTCTATCTTCCTCTATCTCTTCATCTCTTTTTCTCTTTCTCTCTGCCTCTCTCTCCCTCTCTCTCCCCCTCCCTCTTTCTCTATTTTTGCACCATTTCTTTTTTTTGCGGTGTGCAGTTATTCACCTTCCAATTAACCATTAGAACTTCGGTTCACCATACAGTTGGATCTCTATTCGATGGACCTTATGTAATGATCTCTTAGTTTGTATTTTTTTCCCTCATAACATTCTAAAATTTTGCGAAACGTTTGCATTTGCTTGGATTGCTCTTCAAATCTTTGTACGTTCAAAATAATTTTTTTTTCGATAAATGAATATCATTAGTTTTTCAACAAAAATTAGTTTATTCCCTACCAAAACCTTTTTCTTGCAGCGAGGAAACAGCTGTGATGCCCTCAGTGTCGACAATTCTGATCCTCGGTGTATTGCTGGCAGTGACAATCTGCTGCCAAGCGATCACCACGTGTTCCTATGATGCTAGCTTGTGTGGATTCAAGACAGAGAAGGGTGTGATCAGATTGAAGAAATACGCAGCAGATATTTCACCAGCCTGGATCCTGCTAATCCTCATTTCAATTAAAAAACTTGTTTTTTTTTAATCAATAAAAAAAGGTTTTTAGAGCCTAACTCTACTTCATCCCTGCCAGTAAATTCTCTTCGTGGTTATATTAATCGTTCCCCGTCATCTTTGTCTTTATTCTTCCTCTTGATTCGCTGGCCTCTACACAGTTGTTCTTAACGTCACAAGGGCAGAGCGTTGAGGCAAAATGCGATTCTATTATAAAATCTTGTGACACAAGATAAACGTTTTTTTTTTTAATTTACCGAGAGAAAAAAATATGTAAGACCCATTGCCGCCTTTTACTTCCAAATGAGAGGACATTGCAAGAGGTACTTACGACGGAACTCTATTTACAGAATGGACCAGATTAGCATTGAACTGTTTGTCTATTCTCCTATCCAAATGAAAGTGTTTGTCACGATTTAATGAAGCTTCTGTGATTAGTTTTATTTATTTCGAATTTTCTTTTACAGTCTCAGATAAAGACGGCCTGATATTTGTCAGTCTACTGTCTATTCTAGACCCTATAAAAGTGAACTTGTTCCACCTTGATCGTCATTTTTTTCTCAAGGAAATTAAATACATTTCGGTTTATATCCTTCTCTATACGAGCCATAATAGAAATAAATAAAAACATTAAATAAAACATTACTTAAACAAATTGTAATAAAATCATGAAAATAAAATCTATGACGTATAATATACCAATTATGTATGTGAGTATATATATAATTGCATTGTTGTTATTTTCTTTAATTCGTAGAGGGAACACATTCTGTTTTATCTTCCATTTTGTTATTTTTTTTAATATAATTTAATGGTAAATTGTGAATGCGTTATAGCAAAATTTATACACTTTAACTTGCATGGAATATATCAATTCCCTTTTCCAGGAATATTTTGATATAAGAATGTGTCAATGCAAACTTTATATTGAAAATAATCTTTCTATGTAAATCTATAAAGCTCTTCGATTGCATTTCTAACTGTTTAAAATGCATGTAAAATTCTCACTGCCACTTTCATTAAGAAAACTTGACAAGTTTGTATAAAAAAGACCAACTTAATTTAACCGTATCAGTTTTGTCTCATTTCATGTGTAGTTTGTTTAAAAATGTCTCTTCAATTGGCAGATGTCATTTTGCTTTAAGTCATGCGTTCATGGCAAACTCTTTGTTCTAATTGTAGACCTTTGTGGATTAACCACTGTGCCTGGTGTTAGGCGACTGATATAACATCATATCTGTGGATGATAAGCCAGATAAAAAACTACATTGCATCTAGCCAGTGCTTCTATGCCACTTAATGTATTTTTCCTTCCCTTATCAGATAGTGTTTTGTTATCCTAATGTTCTTTAAAACTGAGACCATCCAATTCATTGTTTCATCTTTCAAATATGGCACAGTAGTCTCTGATTTTAAATTAAAAACGAAAGACCAAAATGGTCTGTAATGGTTGAATCCGACCAGCTTTTATCAAAATTATTTGCATGATACTCACTTTTAACCTAACTGCATTCTACTATTCATAGATATTTTTTTTAAAATGTTCAGAAAACGAAATAAATCTTGAAACTATCAGGATTTATATACCAAATTTAGGGGCTTTAGGCCCCTCATACTGTCTAGTGGTGTGGGTATGGATGTGGCTCTTTCGCAGCTCGAAGTTCGTAACTTACCTTTTCAATGTTTTGCTCTACAATTTTTTTCAAAACTCTTCTATGGATCTTTTTATTGTATACTAACCTCTTTGTGAAAATAATTTGCCTGCTATGACACTCCCCCTCTCCCAACCTTAAAAATCATTAATATGATCCCAATAACGAAGAAAAAGCATAGGTCTATCGAACGTAACTAGATTTATACATCTGAAAGTTAAAGATTAGCAATCTTAGATTGACTTGGCAACATGAGCAGCCGTCATAATTGACTATAGACTGGTCGAGTGACTGGGGGGGAGGGGGAGTATGGAGATATGATTCTCTGTGTGACATCTGAGTGAAGCAGTCGTCTATATTGACTCTAAACTGGTCGAGTGACTGGGGGGGGGGAGGGGGAGTATGGAGATATGATTCTCTGTGTGATTCTGAGAGAAGCAGTCGTCTATATTGACTCTAAACTGGTCGAGTGACTGGGGGGGGAGGGGGAGTATGGAGATATGATTCTCTGTGTGATTCTGAATGAAGCAGCCGTCTATATTGACTATAGACTGGTCGAGTGACTGGGGGGTATGGAGGGAGAGTAGGGAGATATGATTCTCTGTATTACTCTAAGTGAATCAGCTGTCATTATTGACTGTAAACTGGTCGAGTGACTGGGGGATGGATCGAGTGTAGGGAGAAGTGATTCTCTCTGTGTCTCTGAGTGAATCAGCTGTCATTATTGACTCTAAACTAGTCGAGTGACTTGGGGTATGGAGGGACAGTAGGGAGAAATGATTTTCTGTGTAAAACTGAGTGAGGCAGTCGTCTTTATTGACTCTAAAATGGTCGAGTGACTGGAGGGGGGTAGAGGGAAAGTAGAGAGAGGGTTTTTTGTGGTTCCGGATAAAGCAATCGTCCATATTGACTCTAAACTGGTCGAGTGGCAGGGGCTATGAATGAAGTGAATAGTAGAAAGCAACTAAGATACGGAGAATGATAGAGGTAAAGACAAACAAATTTTCATAAAGATGTTTGGAGAACGACAGTGAGGGAGTTAATGATTTTCAGACTAAGAATAAGATGTAAAATATGAAAGGAAGAAAATTATAGTAAAGCTACAGAAAGCCGCAGAAAGTTGGAAATAAAGAACCTGAAGAGAGAAAGTGAAATAATCTGTAAATGAAGAAACCAGTGACATTATATGAGACATAACGATGGTCTCTCATTGCACGTCTCCACATGTTGTAATGTCCTTTTAGTTTTCGCTTGATGAAGTGAAGCATTTGATATAGATAATGAATTATTACAATGGCGTTTGTTTACAGATTTTATTATTTTTAATTTATAATTATTTATGTTGGTTTCTGTAAGTTACGAGATTTGATCCAAAAAAACAACAACAAAAAAAAAAAAAAAAAAAAAAAAAAAAAAAAACATTTTTAGATTACATTTATAGTTGTAGAATTTCCGACAATCTTTCTTTTCCTTTTTTTTGTCCGAATATGTGTACAAGAAAAGTAATGAATAAAAAAAATGGCGCTATGATGTTATGAGGAATAATAATAAATTTTAACCACACTGAAACATCTTACACTAAAGTTATGTCTCTCTTCTTTCAATTTGCACTAATACAAGATTTTCGAGTATCCGATGCTGTTGAACTGTAAACGCATGCATATAACAATAAATAACCGCTTGAACTGCTTTCTACCGAATTCCCATAAAAAGATAAGAAAACATAGCAATACAGAAAGATGCTCTATAGATATGAGAATTACGTTTAGGATCGAAACCTCGTTTGTTAAGATATGACAGTATAAGTTAACTACACAGATTTACTGATGTATTCGAACATTGGATTTTTTCAAAGTTTTAGGCGATCTATCAAAAATTTTCGCAAAATTCATTGTTTACCTTTCAGTTAACTAGATCTAGAGTAATATAAACTTGTAAGAGTTTATTATGATGCGCGCTAAGTTCTTCTAGAGGAACTTAAATGTTTATAATTATGTAATCAGATCTAATCAAATGGCCAATTAGCATACTGTAAAATGTCTATTTTATCTACAAGGTTTAAGTCTCTGTGTCAGTAACGTGAACATTATTTATTTAACATCAAGATAAGTGAGCACAGGAACAGTTCTTCATCGTGTTTCAAACCATCCGGCCAGTAGAATTCTACATGATGGGTTCCTAATGATGTTTTAGGTATACGATAAAAGAGAAATATTAACAGGGAAAGAGATGGGCAGAGAGAGAGATAGATAGATAGATAGAGAGAGAGAGAGGGAGAGAGAAAGAGGGGTCTAAAAAGAGACAGGCACACAACTGTATAACTACGGGACTTAAAAAAGAAACAACATAAGTATAGATTTAACATATAAACCTTTCGCTTTAATTGTGGCTTCATCAGATTGTGTGTAGAAGAAAATGACTTCAACAAGTTATACAAAACATTGGGAGAGCTGGGCTCAGACGGGACAAATGATTGGTTGGGGGAGGGGGAGTGCGCAGAATGCTTCAAGGTCCAGTGCAATGGCTAGGGATGGTGATGGCATATATGGCCCCTACGTACGCCAACATCTTTATGGGGGCCATAAAGAGGAGACTTATGGGTTTTTTCCCAGACAACCCACTTGTCTGGCTAAGATACAAAGATGACATCTTCCTCATATGGACCCATGGCCGTGCCAAACTAGAAGCATTCATCCAACATGCCAATACATTTCACCCTACCATCAAATTCACCAGCAACATTTCGACCACCCAAATTTTCATTGAGGTCATGGTCACTCTACTGGGCAACTATATCCACACATACTTTTACTCTAAACCCACAAACACCTTCAACTACTTGCATTGGTCCTCATGCCATCCACAACACACTAGGCGTAGCATCCCATACAGTCTCGCATTTAGACTAGTTAGAGTTTGTTCCTCAGAAGCTACTCTCACACGTAGACTCAACAATCTGAAACACCACCTCAAAAAAACGCGGTTTCTCCCACAAATACATTCAAACTGCCATTAACAAAGCCCTAGAAGCACCCAGATCAAAAACCCCACAGAGAAAGGATAGATCCCTTACAGAGAGCCAGAGAATTCCTTTAGGGTTAACGTGCAACACAGCCCTACCAAACATCCCATCTGTCGTAAAAAAATATTTCCCCATTCTCCAAACTTCAGATCGAAGCAAAAAAGCCATCCCGACCCTCCCCATGGCAGCTTTACACAGACCCAAAAACCTACGTGACTCATTAGTGCAATCATCCGCGTCAAGACGAGACACAGTAGGCAGCAAACCATGCAACATCCCCAGATGCATGAAATGTACACTCATCACATCATCGACTACATTCACCTCCACAATCACCCGCAAATCATACAGCATTCTACATAGCCTCTCTTGCCACTCGCACAACGTCATCTATCTCATAACATGTAACCTATGCAGTAAACAATATAAAGGGCTAACATCACAAACACTACGAAAACGGTTCAACACACACAGATTCAACATTAATAACGATAGAGGCGACGCTGTTGCCAAACACTTCAACCTTCCCGGGCACACCACCAGTCACTCAAAAATCACACCGATAGATCAGTTAATCACAGCAGACATGATAGGCTTACAAAACAAAGAAACATTCTGGATACACACATT
>JAWDGP010007850.1:0-85000 GCA_033675545.1 Elysia crispata | reverse complement strand
GACAGAGAGAGAGAGAGAGAGGGGAAGATGGAGGAGGTGAGGAGAATGAGGAGAGAGAGAGTGAGAGGGAAGATGGAGGAGTTGAGGAGAACGAGGAGAGACAAAGAAAGAGAGAGATAGAGAGAGAGAGGGGTAAGATAGAGGGGTTGAGGAGAATGAGGAGAGACAGTCAGAGAGAGAGAAAGAGAGAGAGATAAAGAGAGGGAGAGAGACAGAGAGAGAGAGACAAAGAGAGAGAGAAAAAGAGAGAAAGAGAGATAGAGACAAAGAGAAAGAGAGAGAGACAGAGAGAGAGAAGATGGAGGAAAGGAAGACAGAGAGACAGAGAGAGAGAGAGAAAGGGGAAGATGGAGGAGGGAGGGAGAGGAAACAGAGACAGAGAGAGAGAGAGAGAGGGAAGATGGAGGAGGGAGAACAAGGAGAGACAGAGAGAGAGACAGTGAGAGAGGGAAGATGGAGGGAGGTGTGGAGAACAAGGAGAGACAGAGAGAGAGAACGGAGTGAGAGAGAAGATGGAGGAGGTAGGAGGAATGAGAGAGACAGAGAGACAGAGAGGGAAAGATAGAGTGAGATGGAGGGAGAATGGAGGGAAAGACAGAGAGAGAGAGAGAGAGAACAGAGCGAGATAGATGGAGGGAGGTGTATATATAAATAGATATAGGAGAGACAGAGAGACAGAGAGAGAGAGAGAGAGAGAGGGAGAGAGAAGAGATGGAGGAGTATTGAGAGAATGAGGATGTATGAGGATAGACAGGGAGAGAGAGAGTGAGAGAGAGAAGATGGATTAGGTGAGGAAAGAGGAGAGAAAGAGAGAGAGAGAGAGAGAGAGATGGAGAGAGATAGGAGGAGATGAGGAGGGACAGGTATGATAAATATTTTTATGTGGAGAGAAAGAGAGAGAGGGAGAGAGTGGATTAGAGAGGGAAGATGGATTTAGTGTGGAGAGTGAGAATGAGCAGAGACAGAGAGAGAGAGAGAGAGGGAAGATGGAGGGAGGTGATGAGAATGAGAGAGAGAAAGAGAGAGAGAGAGAGAGAGTGAAGAGAGGAAGATGGATGGAGGGTGTGAAGAGATTGAGGAGAGACAGAGAGAGAGAGAGGGGAAGATGGAGGAGGGGGGATTAGGAGAGAGAGAGAGAGAGAGAGGGAAGATGGAGGAGGTGAGGAGAATGAGGAGAGACAGAGAGAGAGAGAGGGAAGATGGAGGAGGTGAGGAGAATGAGGACAGACAGAGAGAGAGACTGAGAGGGAAGATGCAGGAAGTGAGGAGAATGAGGACAGACAGACAGAGAATAGAGGGAAGATGAAGGAAGTGAGGAGAATGAGGACAGACAGACAGAGAGAGGGGGGAAGATGGAGGAGGTGAGGAGAATGAGGAGAGACTGAGAGAGAGAGATAGAGGGAAGATGGAGGAGGTGAGGAGAATGAGGAGAGACAGAGAGAGAGAGAGAGAGGGAAGATGGAGGAGGTGAGGAGAATGAGGAGAGAGAGAGAGAGAGAGAGAGAGAGAGAGTGGAAAGATGAAGGGCGGGGAAAAATGAGGAGAGAGTGAGAGAGAGAGAGAGGGAAGATGGAGGAGGTGAGAAGAATGAGGAGAGACAGAGAGAGAGAAAGAGAGAAAGAGAGAGAGAAAGAGAGAGAGAGAGGGAAGATGGAGGAGGTTAGAAGAATGAGGATAGACAGAGAGAGAGAGAGTGAGAGAGAGAATGAAAGGGAAGATGGAGGAGGTGAGGAGAATGAGGAGAGATAGATATTGATAGACAGAAAAACAAATACATGTAACGGGAAAGATAAAGAACACGAAAGAAGGAGAGACAGAGATAGATAGATAGATATATAGATAGATAAATAAATAGATAGATAGATAGAGAGAGAGGGAGAGAGAGAGAGTGAGAATCTTAAACACATTAAGAGAGTGAGAGTCATTAAGGGATAAAGAGACATTCACTGTTAAATGTTAACATAAAACAAGCAAGACAGGGAGAGGAGTGAGAGAGAGAGATAGAGAGAGACTTAGAGATAAATAGAAAATGGAAAAAGAAAGACAAGATATACAACGCATCAGTATCCGCGATATATGTACTTATTATATTGATCATTCATATTCACGTGTATATCTTTCATTTATTACACTATCGTTTAATGGTACCAGAACAATCCTACTTTACCAACCTAGGGCACTAAGAATCTACATCAGTACATGTTTATTCTATTTATAGAACAGGTTCTGTAACTACTATCGCTACAACCTTAAATGTATTGTTATCACCATTCATAATATACTATGATTAGTGTTAGTCATTTAGAGGCACTGTTGAACCAGCACCACGAAAAGCTAAAGAGAAAGAGAGAGAGAGAGAGAGAGAGAGAGAGAGAGAGAGAGAGAGAGAGAGAGAGAGAGAGAGAGAGAGAGAGAGAGAGAGAGAGAGATATAGAGAGAGGTAGAAAATTAGGGTTTGTCTGTAACTAAAAGAACAGAATGAGGCACTGCAAAGGAAATAATGACCTGTAGAATTAAGAGTTAAGATAGATAGATAAAGGGAGAGAGTGAATCATCTAAGCTGCTCTATACATATGCGCATAATTTTATCATGTTTGTTAGTTATATTTTTTTCAATTAATGTGAGAATTCGGATATTTATAAGATCTTTCAATCGCCATCCCCGTCTATATTACCACCTATTTATTAGAGACCCTCTACATCTCGCCTTCTCACGCATCATTCTTCTACCCTCGCATCCCCGTTCGAATCAGGTGTAAAACTAAAGAAAAACCTTTTTCTGAATTCTGATTTTCTCTACAGATACAAACCAGCTCTAATATTTTATTCCAAACACGCGCTCCAGCCTTATCTTACCCTCATGTCAACGAGGTCACGCCCTCTGCCATTACCATCTTTAGCCATAGCACTGAACCTTGAAACATTCTGCGCACTGCCCCTCCCCCAACCAATTTGTCCCGTCTGAGCCTAGCTCTCCAAATGTTTTGTATAACTTGTTAAAGTCATTTTCTTCTACACACAATCTGATGAAGCCACAATAAAGGCGAAAGGTTTATATGTTAAATCTATAATTGTGTTGTTTCTTTTTTAGTCCAGTAGTTATACAGTTGTGTACCTCCCTCTTTTTAGACCCTGTTTCACTCTATTTACAGACACACAAGCGTCCTTTTTTAATCCTTTATAATTCCCAAGTTGTCCTCTGAGAGTGGTGTTTAATTTAGAGAGAGAGATAGAGAAAGAGAGAGAGAGAGAGAGAGAGAGAGAGAGAGAGAGAGAGAAAGAGAGAGAGAGTTAGTCCATTCACATTTTTACCTAATAAGACACACTAAAAACAACAACGGAAATATAAAGGTCGTAACAAAAGAGAAAACCAAGCAAGGCCTACAATGGCGGCAGCCCATCAAGAATAATATGATTTTTTTTTCTTGACATCCTGTTTTCGAATTATTTAGGACATATTCTTGGTACTATAAACTATAAAATCGAAGAAAATACCCAAGTCTCATATTAAGTTTATCGAGGAAAAAAAATGATATATTTCTTTTCCTTTTTTCGGCTCGGCTATGTCTGCCAGTTGCCGCATGGTAGCAAGACAAGGCTAGAAATTCACTGGACCGAAAATTATCATAGAACCTGTAATGAAAGCATATATATTGTGAAAGATCTAAATGTGTGTGTGTATATATATATATGTGTGAAAAAATATTAATCCTGCTCCTTATTGTTGAGCACTTTCATTCAACATGTTAGTTCCATTTCAAATCATTATATATATATAACTACTTCTGTAATGTCTTGCATTCGGAAATCAACTTAAATTTTTACTTGGATTTGTTTAACTTAATTTTTAGTTTGTTAAAATATACATCGTGTCAGTAAATCAAATTGACCTATGACTTATTTAATTGTCGGTAATAATCTATAATCTATCAGCCTTCGTTTATATAAAAAAAGGTTTATAGATAATGACAAATGCCATATTGGCGTACATTATTTATGATAATTTGCGTAAATAATTCTTTTACTAATCTAAAGGAAACGCTGCAAACCATGTTGCTCTCAGCAAGAGAAGATTTAATATGGGATTTGATTCAATACCAGTAAACAACAACAAAAAATCCTCCGTTTGCCGCCTTCTTTAACCATTGCAACGTGATTGCAACTGGCTTTATATAACATAGGTCAGACAGGTGCCATAATTTGTAGAAATGTCTGTTACAACTGAAACGGTTGAATGAGTATACAAGGCTGACCTGTTTCATTTTTTATTTTTTTAAGGTAAACTTTTCTTGAATTATATCGAGAAACCCGAGATATACTGAAAGAAAAAGAAACATTGAGTGTTCAGGGGAGAGGGAGGAAGAGGAGAGAGAGAGAGAGAGAGAGAGAGAGAGAGAGAGAGAGAGAGAGAGAGAGAGAGAGAGAGAGAGAGAGAGAGTGTGTGTGTTTAAAAAGTAATGGCTGAAACATGAGTCGTGGAAGGCGAGACCATAAGTCGCCAAGACTTAGTGTAATACATTCTATTGCCGCAAGTTCTCTGTCCCTCATGCAATTCTAATGAGGAAGCAAAGAAAGAGGAGAGGAAGAGAAGGCAGAGAGAGGATGTTTTTCAAGTAGCTACTCGGCTTGTCATGCATGACAGATATAGTTAAATATTGAAGTGAAATTAGCACAGAGTATATTACAAACCTTTCCATTTCACACAACATGAAGAATAAGACTTTGAAATAGTTACGCGGAAAAAACGAAGAATGTGTGCTTTTGTGGGTAGTGTAGGTTCTTGGCGCGAAGGCATATAGCAATTTTTAAGCGAGCCTTTTCGGAATGTTTATTTACAAATTCGATTGACTTCATCTAGTATTTCTAGTACTGTATTTGATATCTTTCAGCAATCATATTTCCTTTCTAAAGAGGGAATGTCTGCATAGCATGAGAATAATCTTTAGCAGGATGTGCAACTGCAAGTACAGAGAAAGAGGAGTTTGTAAGCGAAGTGGAAGTTTCTATGACATGAGCTCTGCAACGTGACGATCTGAATAGAGCATGTGAGAGAATTGTTTTTCTACCTGCTCGAAAAATGGTGTAAAAGTGGTGGGGGAGGGGAAGGCTATGGCTGATAGGTTTAGGGTTGAGAGAAACAAGCATAGAACTTTGTGCAAATGTAGACAAAGACACAGGTGATTATTCAACAACAAATTAATAAAACTTGAAACGCGATGATATATCAAGCTAATAAAGAAAGGGTTTTCTTCTACCTCACATTAGGTGTTGTAATTATATAGAAAAAGTTGGCGTGGTTTCGGCTAGCATCAGGGACTTGTATTACAGTTTAAATAGGACAAACGAAATATAACCCAAAATCAAGTATTCATATTTATTTTTGTTTTGCAATTGCATTTTGCATAACGGTCTTAATCATAAAATGGTCAAATATAAATGCATTAGACATGGCCAAATAATCTCCCTATCTCTGTCTCTCTGTGTGTGTTCTATTTAGGTTTATCTATTTGTTTTCATCTCTACGTCTTCCTTTTTTTTTTCTTTCAATATATAACATTTCTTTTTCTTTGTATTTCCATCTATCTGTATATTTCTCTGTTTTCCATATATCTATATCTTTCTATCTTTATGTACACCTCTCTTGCATTTGAACAAAGAATAAAAAATAAATTAAAAAAAGAAGAAATAAAACACCTTCAACAAAAAATAATAGTTAAAAATCAAATATAATTATAAACAAAAATATCTATAAAGAATGGTATCAACAATAACGACTAAAAGAAGTATTCATAAAATCAACAATCACAACATACTGAGAAACATATATTTCACATTATAAGTGATAACAAAGAATGAAATTCAACTGCATCGGCTAAAAAGAGAAGTCTTTGAGACAAAGAATGCTAGAGGATCCAGAGAGAGAGAGAGAGAGAGAGAGAGAGAGAGAGAGAGAGAGAGAGAGAGAGATTGAGAGAGAGGGAATGAGATAGAGAAAAGAGATAATAAGTAGCAGAGAAGCTAAAACGTTGGATCAAAGAGAGAGAGAAAAATAAAAAAAGAACATAAGAAAAGATAGATAGATAGATAGATAAATAGATAGAGAGAGAGAGAGAGAGAGAGAGAGAGAGAGAGAGAGAGAGAAGGAAGGATAGAAACAGATATAACACAGAACGTTAGATCCAGTATGACACACACAAAAATAAGAAAGATAAAGTTGGTAACATGGGAGAAAACCCAGCAGCGCATACATTTTTGTCTCTTTAAAGTTATGACGGCAGCATATCTAAAAATAATAATATTTTTTTTCTTGATCTGCCCTCCACAAAGGATTTACAACATATTCTTAGTATGATTTTATTTAGCTACCAACTTAAACGAGAAAACCGGTCTGAAATTATTTTTCTCGAAAGTATATTTTCTATAATTTGCTTTTCATTCTGAGGCTTGGCCGAGTCTACAAGTTGCCGTATGGTAGCAATAGCTGTGCCACTCTCTAGAAATTCATTCGACCGCGGATTATGATAAAACCGGTTCTGAAAGTGCAACTATGCATAGAGATCCGTGTGCATAACTATTTTTTATGCTCATGACTAAGGAAATGGACATGAATATCGTCTGTCTATGTCTTTTTTTTAAGCAGCAGTCTTATTAACGACTGATTTAACTGGTGTCACCAATCATTCATTAATAAAATTAGAGAAAATGGCAAACTGAGAACCGTATGAGATGATTCTTTAACTTATCGAAAGGAAGTCTTTCAGTTTATGTTGAATCATTAACAGAATAACGAACTTAAATCTGGCCTTTATGTCCTGCTGAACAGTTTAGAACAAACAGGGGAGTAGAGGAAACGTGTCATAGATTCGACATGGATAAATTTTCTACATGTCTCGATCCAACGTTTTCTTTACACAATTGTATTCATAAAGGATCGGGCTTTGAATCCCATATACATTTTCCTCAGAATATTGGTGGTTAAAAAATCCCACTTATTGTGAAGAGAAAGGAGAACGGGCGCATATAATTTAACTTGTTTTAGAGCGAAAATAAATAGAGCGAACATGGGAGAGAGAGAGAGAGAGAGAGAGAGAGAGAGAGAGAGAGAGAGAGAGAGAGAGAGAGAGAGAGAGAGAGAGAGAGACAGAGACAGAGAGACAGAGACACAGAGAGAGACAGAGAGACAGAGAGAGAGGGAGAGAGAGAGAGAGGGGGGGAGGGATAAAAAGAGACAGACAGTGACATAATAGAAATTATAATCTTCTTTGACAGAGACGGATAAAATGAGATTTTTTTTTGTTTTGAACTGCATAATATAAAGAGAAATATTAAGTTGTCAACAAAAAGAAAAGTGCATGAAAATATACAGTTATATGACTTAATTTAAGATAATTGAATACTTGTGTTGGAAGAATGTTGAGTTTGAAAATAGTTCGACACTTTTATTAATTAATTAGGAAGAGAAATAAAAGGTAGAGATTTGTAAACCCTGCGTTATAAAAGATAATGTAGTTGCTTTTAAAACATTTAAAAATACGCTTGCAAAAACAGAAAGATGCAAGTAAACAAATCGTTGGACATTAATTTTATTTGTTGGGTAAGGAAAAATATTTAGATCATATGATAGAAAAATACGAGGGCATATTGATAAGTTTTGCCTCCAAGTCCATAACTTTGGAAATAATGAAGACAAACAAATGATACTTACACCAAATGAAAGGTCATTTTATTTAACACCAGATGACATATCATTTTTCAACATAATCACCGTCCCGTTCGATACAGAGCCGCCACCGACGGACGACCTGTTGGATGCCGTCAGCGAAGAAGTCAGCAGTCTTGTCTCTGCACCAAGAAAGAACAGCATTCTTCACATCTTCGTCTGTCTCGTAACGGTTGCCCTTGAGGTAATCCTTGAGTTTTGGAAAAAGGAAGGAATCGCTCGGAGCAAGATCTGGGCTATAAGGCGGGTGCGGTAATGTCCGGAAGCCTAAACGATCTAAAGCCGTGCTAGTTTCCAAACTTGTGTGAGGGCGAGCGTTGTCGCGATGGATGATGGTGCTTCTCACGATCTTTTGGGATAATGAGGGTGTGGTTCACACAGAATTTTTGGAACAAGGCAACACCGTGAATTCTACGAAATATGTGAACACACTGGAGAAACTGAAAGCGAGGTTGCGACGGGTAAGGAGTGAGAAAGTTTCCATCATCCATCACGACAACGCTCGCCCTCACACAAATTTGGAAACTCGCACGGCTTTAGATCGTTTAGGCCTCCGGATTTTACCGCACCCGCCTTATAGCCCAGATCTTGCTCCGAGCGATTCCTTCCTTTTTCCAAAACTCAAGGATTACCTCAAGGGCAACCGTTACGAGACAGACGAAGATGTGAAGAATGCTGTTCTTTCTTGGTGCAGAGACAAGACTGCTGACTTCTTCGCTGACGGCATCCAACAGGTCGTCCGTCGGTGGCGGCTCTGTATCGAACGGGACGGTGATTATGTTGAAAAATGATATGCTATCTGGTGTAAAATAAAATGACCTTTCATTTGGTGTAAGTATCATTTGTTTGTCTTCATTATTCCCAAAGTTATGGACTTGGAGGCAAAACTTATCAATATGCCCTCGTATAGAAATAGTGTAATAGGTTGATTATATATATCTTAAAAGTTATTTCATTACATGTTTAAAGAAATAGTTGTGATCAAAGCGAAGGTTTATAATTATAGAAATGATATCACAGCTTTAACACAGTAACAGTAAAAATTTCTTATTCTGAAAAATGAAAAGGAAAATTTGGGCAACAGGAGTGGCTTTAACTGCGCGCTATACAAAGTAACTGGAGGGAAAAGGGGGCAGGGGTGGTATGAAACGGAGGTAAGGTGAAGGACGGAGAGTCTTGGCTTTTAAAAGTAAACTAACCAGCCAGGCATGTTTTCAAGCAAGCATTAATGAATATTATTGCTAATGTCAGAATTATTTTTAAACAAAATGTAAAACTCTGGTGCCTCGCCAGGGTAGCTTTGGCCCCAGCTCATTGATTTACAGCGTTATTTATGTTCAAAAAAATATTCGTCTTCTTTGAAAGCAGGTCAATCTATGTTTTATAAATACTATGTAGAGAGGCACAGAGAGAGAGAGAGAGAGAGGGAGAGTAAGCTAGACAAACAGACACACAAACCTTCAAGCAGCTACTAAGGTAAACAGAAAGACACACAGACAGAGACAGAGAAAAGCTAAACAAATGCTGACAAGTTTGTTTATTATTTTTCATTTTAGAAGTTGAAAAAAGAGATGTTATCGGTTCTCTGCTATCTCCAATCATGTCTTTCAAATATCTGAGCTAGTCTGACACAGACTGGTCTGATGCTAGAGTTCTTCTGATCCCTCATGTGATGATGATCACATGTTGATTAGCAGCAAAAAAAGTAAGTGCATGCAGATAAAATAGAAAGTTTATCTGAAGGAAAAAATAGAAGAGACAGACAGAGCGACAAAATTAAAGAGGGTACTTCAAAGCGTGTTGAGACAGAAAAAAACCAAGGCTATTAGCAGACAGGAGAATTGACAGGGGGTAACGGAAAAAAAATACATTCACATAGACATAAAAAATAAGAAATTAAGCACAGGTTGGTTCGTAAGTTCTAATCCTGTGGCTCCTCTATGTTTTGTACTTTAAAAAGTGCAAATTAAATGAAAATCATGGTTTATTTTTAGCTCAATAAGCAACGACTTCGTGCAATGGTTCTTTAACGGAAAAACAACAGAGACAGTTCTGCGCCCTTGAAGCCTTGTTATGGTGCTATTTAGATGCTTCTCATACTCCACTAGATGGTCTAAGCAAAGATTTACCAACCCTAAAACTCAGTATTGTTAGATGAGAGCTCTGACGACTGATCTGTGTGGCAGAGAGGCAGGGAATTCTAGAGCTTATGCCTGCTAGCTAACAAGGCAATAAGATGAAGGAATACTTTTTGTGAATATGCATTGCTCTTCTCAAAGTTTATGCTGTGTTAATGTTCAAATGATTATTATTAATATTATTATTATTATTATTATTATTATTATTATTATTATTATTATTATTATTATTATTATTATTATTATTATTATTATTATTTCTTTTACATTGAGTGAGAATAAGAAAGACCCTGAAATGGTTGTTGATGGAGGGAAAGAAACGAGAGAGAGACTGAATAAGTGAAAGTGTGTGAGAAAGGGTGTATGAGAGAGAGAGAGAGAGAGAGAGAGAGAGAGAGAGAGAGAGAGAGAGAGAGAGAGAGAGAGAGAGAGAGAAAGAGTTATATAAGTAGTGAATGAGAGATTAAGTTAATTTAAGAAAAAGGTTCAGAGGAAAGAAAAGCAGAATAATAGATAAGAGACAGCAAGAGAAAGATATAAAATGAGACTGCCAAATAATTAGAAAGATAGAGATTGGGTGTAGGTATTTATAAAGATAATAGAAGATAGATAAGCGGAGGGAAGGAAGCATTTAAAAAGAAGAAAGAAAGGGAGGAGAAAATATCAGTATATTTTACTCGTGGATCTTTTGAAAAATAAACATTTCTTTGCATTTAAGCCAATCTCTTTTTCCAGTGTTTTATAACTAACCTGCTATGCATGGGCGGATATGGTTAAGTAAAAAAAAAAAGACATCACAAATTACACTACACATTTTAAAATGCTGACCGAAACTATGGATTAAGGAAATAAGATACATGTAAATAAAAAAGGACAAAACATATGCACGTCCGACTGAGGGAGATGCGGTGTGAAGGTTTACAAAATTACATAAGCAGAGTTTTTTTTTTAGTATTTTTAGAACATTCGATTGACGTCATGTGTAATTTTTATATCCTGTTACGGTCCTTTTCTTTTGTATTTTATCACGAGGTAATGCATGCAGGCACCCGAACTTGTTAAGGGATAAAATAATTCTGAAGCAGGGTATGCAATTGTAAACACGAGATAGGTTATTTGTTTTTCTAAGCACATTAAAATTTTTTGGACCAAATCTGTGCAACCTGACGACTCATCAATGTTTTCTGAGCTCTTCAGGGCCTAACAGTGGTTGTAAAATCGACATCGATTAAAACGCAAAAAAATAAAACAAATGTGGATAAAGTAAAACAAAAAAAAAGAACTCTAAAGGCCGTTACAAGGAGTTAGGTGACTGTTCTTCTTAACTTTACGGTGCATTTCCTGTCATATTCTTGTCCACTGTTACCTTTCCTCTACACCGTCGCCTATCAAAAGTTATTTGCACGTCTCGAGGTAGGGAGCTGATCAAAGACCATACCTCACTTGACAATATGCCATAATATCAAAGTTTTTGTTGGGATTTATACTATACACCGCATACTAATGCAATCGCGCATAAATTCTATTCATAAAACTGTCCTCTTTCCCTCTTTTAAATTGGCAGACATAAAATTGATTCTGAAACTAGAATTGAAATGCTTGTTTTCCTCTAAGTTCCTGATGAATCATGTTTACAAAGAGGTGTTGGAATAGACATTGTAACAGATTTATGATGGGGTTGATCTGTTAGGCTCTGTTTGTCTAAGGGTATGAAAATATTTACACCCAATCACACAACTTGTCCGTCGAAAATAAGTCCGGAGTCCGCAAGTAAAAATTGCAAACTGTTTAATCCAACGCAAGAGCTTGACTCTATAATCACTCACTGTAGGTAGACTTAACAATCACTAACTGTAGACTTGATATTGACTCATTAAACATAATTTCGACTCTTATTTATACAAAATCGAATCATACAGAAAATGAATAACATAAATCGTAAGAGAATATTCTTGGTACACGTCATAAGCAATTAGCAACCAATCAAAACAAAGATAAACAAGGGTTGACGAGATCATTACTATGTTAGAACTAAGCCAGAGGTACCAGAAAAATCTTGGCCATACAAGTGCGGGCTGTGTTCAATAAACAAGACTAAGTTCTTAGGCTTGAAATACAAACATTATGCAACTAAATAAGATAATGTACATAGATCTAGTCGATCCGCTACCCAAAAGTTACGCACCAAAAAGGCTGAGGAAATCAATAGATCAACTTATAGAACAATAGATCAACTTATAGAACAATGCGTTACAGACATGAACTAATTGACAGCGCATAAATTGTAAGCTTTGCCAGTTTAGATTGTTCTGACTACATAAATATGTAGCCCTTTGCCTGTATCTCGTCGGGTTGAGAGATACATGTGGTCTGAAGCAATCAGAAAGGCAAGATCGCTGACAAAGATGAAAAAATATTGTTTTATTTCAATCACAAAGCTATCTTTTTTGTCCTCGTTTGCCTTATTTCATATAATTTAAAGTCAATTTCTCACTTCTTCATTTTTTTTTCAACTACCTTGTTAATCATTTTCTTCGACTTCCTTCTCTCTTTCTACCAAAATATTTCCTTTTTTTTCTAAATGGAAACAAATAGAGGTAGGAAGATGAAAAAAGATAGAGAAAATAAAATAAGGAAAGGCACAATTAAACTTGATTCTGAAGAGAAGCAAAAGATGCGTTTTGGACCCAAACAATAGCTTTTCCCCTATCGTTTACAATGGTCTAAGTATCTCTTGAAACTTCAAATATGATTTCTGGAATGTGTAACCCATCTTCTCCATTAAAGCATTAAACTTTAAAAAATTAAATTACAATATATAAAGAATTTAAAGCAATGTCTTCTAAATATATATATATATATATATATATATATATATATATGAAAGCTCCCACAGTTGAGAACTCTTATCAGTTATTCCAGCTTATCTTCAAACTACACACACACACATATATATATGTATATATATACCTTAAGGTAAGATTTTCTATATCTATCTATATATATATATATATATATATATATGTTTGTGTGTGTATGTGTTCTTTATGTCTTTCTTTGTGTATTTATTTATCCTTACCAATAACAATTAACATTTTCTGTTTTCTTTCATCTTTTTCTCCCGTACTTCATGTCTTATAAGTTGTGTTTTTTGTTTAGATATGTATGTACTACGCAAATCTACAAAAATATTAGTCTTTATAGTCAGTCTAACAGGAAGTCCTAGTGCTTTGCAATGTTAAACAGTGAAAGGGAGAAGAAGACAAAATAGAGTTATAGAAACATTAAAAAAAAACATTAAAGTAACTTAACATAGCTAGTTTCTACTTAAAAGCTGTGTTTTAAATTTCAACATTATCCTACAACTACTGTAAACCTGTATGAGTCTTTATGTATTTTACCAGTTTTTTTTCAGTTTAATTTATCTGGCACTGCATAGTGAAAAGCTCTTTATTATCGGGTTAGACCTCATCAAGTCTAAACAAAAATTGATCGATACAAACCAAGCATCCCTCTCGCATTTAAAAAGTATAACTAAAAAAATAGGTATCAAGACTTATTAGAAAGTGCCCTTAAATTTCAATAGTTTGAGATTATGTACATAAAATCTGATGCCTGTAGCCATAGCTCCACTAGTCTTGTAAATGAATGATCTTGCAAAGCGGATCTCCTTTAACAAAAAATAAAAATCAGATCGAAACTTAAGGCACCACTTGGATCTCTTCGTATTCTGAACGCAACCCTGATGCATGGTTAGTGACTGAAAGTGTCAAAGTGCGTAAACTCATTATTTCAAACCCCCAAAAACACACAGTCTAAGTTCTAGAAAGTTATGACATATGTTGTGAGAATAGTTTTTCCCAAACACTTTGACATTATGTCATGACTGAAAGCGTAATTTGAAAAAAAGAGTTTGAAATAAAGAAAAAAAAAGAGAGAGAGAGAGAGTGGGAGAGAAAACATAGAAACAGAGAGAGGGAGAGAGAGGAAGGGGGAGAGAGAGGGAGGGAGGAAGAGAGAGAAAGGGGAGAGGCATAGGCAGAGGTACAAAGGGACAGACAGACGTACAGTGCTAAGACGTGTAAGAGGAAACCCATTTTTATCACATTTTCTGCTAATCCTCATGTAAAATAAGAACTCGTATTTTGGGATCAAAGACATGATTTTCGTGCGGGACTTTTTACTTCATCCCTGCCAGTAAATTTTCTTCCTGATCCAATTAGTCATTTTGTCGCTCTCATATAGCTTTTCCCGTCATGAATTATTCTTCTTTATTCTTATTTCCTATTCGTTGGCCTCTACACCGTCGTCCTTCACGTCACGAGGCAGGGAGCTGAGAGAAAATCGGAATCAACGTGACTCTTGTATAACAGCTATGTGACATAAGATAAACGTTCGCTATTTTTCCGTGTGTGTGTGTGCACGTATTCTCTCTGCAGCACACATGCATGCAACACCCGACGTTTGCCCTCACCCCTACCAATTTCTTGTTTTCTATTGGAAAGATATTAAAATGAAACTGAAACTGAACCAGGAACTGAAATACAAGTTATGGAAATCTGCAGTAAGTTCCCTTCTCTACGTTCCTCAGGAACACTAATTTACAAGGCTTAGACATTAAAATTATGAAACTAATGATAGCCTGTGAACCAGCAAAGCTTCCATTGCAAAGAAAGTCCTTTTTATGACATGAGAAATAACTCCTCGTAACATTAGGTTCCAACCAAGGTAAAAAAGAAAGATCTTAAATGTGAATGAATCATGTAACTTGTATTTCTTACACATCAAAGCGTAAAATATCGCACAAAATCTAGATTTGTTTTTTTCTTTCTACGATAATATTGAACACATTTTATTAGTTTTTGGCTTCCCCAATAGCCTGTCCTGACATATAAATCTCAGACCTTTTTTCTGTATTATATCGAGTAGAAAGTGGCGAGGTGATGAGAAAGCTGGAAAAATAATTATTTTTAACAACAATGCTCTACTGCTTTGTTTCTTTTTTTAATCAAATTTGTATAATTCAGAGTAAATGTCTGGCCTGTTCGTGAAGACATAATTCCTTCTACATTTCTTCTACTTCTTCAAACTCTTCGTTCGTATGTTTTAAATGGAACAAGGACAGATAGGAAGATGGAATGAGAACAAGAAAAAGGATAATAATTTTTAATATACAATTTGATTCGTAATAGCAACAATAATACACGTCCTCCCCTAAATTAGGAAAACTTTAAAAAAAATACTGTATAGACGACCTGATACTCCCAGCCTCCACAACCATTATTTTATACACTCACTTTCTGAACACCTCATTTCCACCCGCACATGATTCAAGATAGCTTTCAGTTTTAAAATACGGGATTTATTTAGATAGCTTTGACAAAATCAGTTTCAGTTCTGCAGGATTTCTCGGAAAAGGGGCCGAAGTTCTCTGAACCACACCAGCTGCCACGTCTCAAAAGCGGCGGACATGTTTTCTAGATTTCACATCCAGACGCTATAAAACCCTGAAGAGGAGCACACCAGTTTCTATCAGATCCAAATCTAGACGAGAGGCTGATTCTCTGCACAGACTTTACAGATCCAGTTATAAACCAGCATACACGTTTATAATTTGATTATCCTATAGACTTAATAATAAATTTGAGACATCTATCGTCTACGGTACTAAAGTTTATCTTCAGATAATCTAACTATAATTCAAACAAGATTTAAAACTGAATTAGGTCTAGTAATAGGCTATTTCTTATTTAAGTTATAGTTGATTTTTCTGATTCTTCACGAAACAATGGCTACAGGGTAAGTACACTAAGAACTTTTTATTTTTTTTATTTTTATCCAAGCCTCGCCTTTTAAGTGGGTTAAACCCTAACCTTCTAGTGCTAGATTTATAGTTTGTAATAGTCTAGTCTTTATAAATCCTTTTCACACATTCGATATCAATTATGATTTTCTATATCTAATTGTGAATTTATGAACTAATAAACCCATATTTTTATATTTATTATCACCACGGATCTTGGTCTACACTATTCTTTACCCAATATTACAAGTTTAATCGAAGCCAATAAACCTTTGACTCTAATACAGACATTCCAGATCTTGAACCCTTTATGTTTATTTATTTTTTTTCTTCTTCTTCTTCTTCTTCTTCTTCTTCTTCTTCTTCTTCTTCTTCTTCTTCTTCTTCTTCTTCTTCTTCTTCTTCTTCTTCTTCTTCTTCTTCTTCTTCTTCTTCTTCTTCTTCTTCTTCTTCTTCTTCTTCTTCTTCTTCTTCTTCTTCTTCTTCTTCTTCTTCTTCTTCTTCTTCTTCTTCTTCTTCTTCTTCTTCTTCTTCTTCTTCTTCTTCTTCTTCTTCTTCTTCTTCTTCTTCTTCTTCTTCTTCTTCTTCTTCTTCTTCTTCTTCTTCTTCTTCTTCTTCTTCTTCTTCTTCTTCTTCTTCTTCTTCTTCTTCTTCTTCTTCTTCTTCTTCTTCTTCTTCTTCTTCTTCTTCTTCTTCTTCTTCTTCTTCTTCTTCTTCTTCTTCTTCTTCTTCTTCTTCTTCTTCTTCTTCTTCATCTTCTTTTTCTTTAGAAGGGGATAGGGAGAGAGAGAGAGAGTGTGTGTGTGTGTGAGAGAGAGAGTGAGAGAGATATTCCGAGACAAAAAAGTACAGGCAGAGTGATAGAGAGACGGAGAGTCAGAGGAACACATTATCAATTTTTGGGAAAGCAGTCATGTTTAGAACTTTATTATAAAAAAATATTGAATAGGTTATTAAGCGTATGGTTGTTTCACCTTTAATGTATTGCTGTGTTAGAATCGTGGGAAAAAATGTAATATCCAGATTATTCATGTACGTAGCTGGATCAGACGGAGCATGTAATTGGTTAAAAGTACGGTAGTGCGTAGGTTAATTTAAATGGTCAGTTATGGCGTTGGCATGATTATACTTTATTATGTGACTCGTTATGTTGGGGGTTAGATCAGCTGGAAAGAGAGATAGATAGATAGATAGAGAGAGGGAGAGAGAGAGAGAGAGAGAGAGAGAGAGAGAGAGAGAGAGAGAGAGCGTGAGAACGAGGGAGAGAGATTGAGAAAGAGTCTGTACGCTAAAGAGAGTAATTTGTCTCTGTCGAGGTCGCGATACCCCTCCTTATGGTTACATAACAGGATTTCACGCTAGCTGCACATAGGCCTCTTATAAAGGACAAGCATTAACCTAATAACGAAAGACTAACGAGTTAATTATAGCTGAAGTGGCTAGTGAAAAGCTAGTCTTCGATCAAAGGAACGGAGCACTGAGGGAGACGCAGGCTGTTGTAAGATGAGAACACGAAGAGACAAAGAGTATGTCTGATGTTAAAAAAAAGAGAGAGAGCGAATGAAACAAATAAAAAATAGAGGAGGGGAGAAAGAGTTGAAAATAAATGATATTCAAAAAAGATAATACGGTGAATTTCCTGACAGTCTTTGTCTCTTGGCTCGTTTCCTTTGAAGCTTGATTTATCAGGTTTTTGTTGGAATTAATTTTTGTTTCCCAAATCAGATTTTCGCCATCCTAAAAATTGTTAATACACTCAGAAAAGCAGGCCTTAATCTTCACCAGCCATGACAAAACCAACTTATGTCAAAATGGATATCATGCTAGTAAAGCCAAAACCAATCAGTTCATCTTATGAGCCTCATATACCAGGGGTACCAGGATATGGGTGTTACTTTAACAAGAGGCTGAAAGATCTTGGAAAGACAATAATAGTATTTTTTCTAACGCAATGTATCAAAGAAGCATGAGCTACGAGGCCTGCAGACAAGAATGCTGCAGTAGACTAGCAAGTCACTTAAAATCGGTGAGCTGTGAATTTTTTCACAATTAGCTGTGGTTAAAAATAAGTCAGAATGAATGAAAGGGTAATTATTTTCCCTCTTCTTTACTGCTTTTCCAGTGCCTAGTTCATTTTTTAAAACCCCTTTTTCCTTTTTCCTTTGTTGTTGCTTCTTTTGTCTGCAAGTTTAATTGCAAAAAACATTATATATTTTCGTGATATTTTTTTTTTCAACAAAATATTTTCTCTTCATATTACTGCTAATTGCGTTTTGTTCTTACAAATTCACTGATCTTATACTTTGTATTCATCAGAATGAACCCAAGTTTTTATGATATGGAAGAAAAGGTCATGGACAACCTTGAACAAAAATTCCATCAAAAAGTGAATAATTTTACTGCCGATGTAAGTTCATATATCATCAAGACATAGGTTCTGATTAGTACTTTCATGATTCTCATGAATTGAGATTTTAGAAAGGTTTTTTTTCTCCTTGGCAATGCCAATGAGAACTCTCTTGCAATTCCAAAGTTTGCATTTACAGCAATCGTAATTAAAAATGCAGTTCACATAATGGTCTTTAAAGGGAATTAAGCGGGAGAAACGAAAAAAATGTAAAAATTTCTACCCTTGCGTCTCGTTTTAAGATATGGGTTTATTATTTCAAAAGTTATTTTTTTAAATCCTGTTAGAAAATCTTAATAATCTAGATTTAAAACAGATATTTAATGCTCTTCTTGTTTGAATTTATTGTTATAGAAACCAGCAGGGGTAACACATCATAATTCAGTCAAACTTTTTGAGTTTATGGTTTAAGGTAACGAGACTGGTATTGCTACTAAGATTTTGAAAAAAAAATAAAACCCTAAAGCGTACTATACTTGAAAATAGTTTTTTTTTATTCAAATTACTGCAATGGGAATGAGCTGCAACAAACATTTAAAATCCTGCTGTCTATTAACATTGTGTCGCGTCAGCTTCTGCCTTCGCAATTACATATGTGTTGTTGTTGGAATCGAATCTTAATAATAAAGTAGTCGATTGTCCGATTCCAACTAAAGGGCTTTCTTTCAAATTCCAATAATATTCCAAAGCACCTCAGCTAGCATAAACTTTGGATGTGAATATACTGTGACATACTTTCCTTTAGTCTATACTCTCTTATAATCTTGCTAATTATAACAGTAGCAAACAAACATATCAGCGGCATAAAGAATATCAAGATTATCTTTCTTTTACGGTCCTATGCCTCCTGGAGAAGGGTTATGGTATGGGTCAGCGGCTGTTTGGGATTTTTACGGGAAATCCAAGCGATACTCCCTTACAGACGATCCCAGCAATCACTCTATTTTGTGAAGTTGCTGGCATCTTTAGAACTGACAGTGTGCTTATTTCTCTGCCTTATTTTACTAGTAGTTTGCTGATGATAATGTAGCTCCAGACTGAAACGGAATCGAACTAAAAGCACCGTTGTCACTTTGACTCCAGTGGCTCTTCTGGGTGGTTCTATTTCGGTGTTAATAAATTTTAGAATCCTGGTTATGGTTTTATATTTTTAATAATGTCTCGCCTTTTTAGAGCACTACATTGTAGACCCCACTGGAACCAGTTTGTTGAAGCCTAGCTTCAAGGCAACACATCGGTCTTTTTTCTCATCTTCCACTGCCTTACAGGGCGGTTTTTATACTTACAAATAATAAAACAAAGTAGTATTTTAATTTTTTTATCTATAATATTTGGAAAGGAAATGAAATATACAATCAGATTTCAATAGAATGCAACAATTTGTTTATGATTCATGTAGTTTTGGCTCATTCCAAAACATCGTGTGAGGTTAATCAAACAACACTGGTACTAGATTCCAAATATTAGTAATAACTACACAACGGTATGATGAAAGGATAATAATGGCTTAAACTTGTAGATATATTGATGGTTATTTTTTTCCCTTCAACACATTTTATCAGTTTTAGCATTATATATTTCTATTAGATGAAAATACTTTAAGGTGTCTTAAAGTATGCCTTTTTGTCAATAAATTCAAGCTGATTGGTGAAAAAACATAATATATATTTTTGAATTGTAAGTTCATCTTTAAATTATGAATTAGCATTTTTCTTATATACATCTCTTTTAGTTCAAAAGTTAAAATGTAACTTCATCAAGATAGTATTTTTTTTTTTTGTTATTTCATTTTTTGGAATAGGCTACTATTTTTAAAGAGAAAATTAAGCGGTATTTTCATTTCTTTTTGTCATTTAATTCTGAGTTCTAAAAATATCGCCCTCTTGTGCCGTACTTAAACCAGTAATGTAAGAATGTCTGTACAGCAATAATTCAATGCTCTGAAGAAATTTAAGAATGATTAAAACAAGCTTTCGCTTCGTCCTTAGGCAAAAACAAAGATGCGTTCATTTTCAAGGGAAGCTGCGATCCAAGTATTTGAATTGACACTAGTCTTTCTAACACAGGCGTTTCCTGACCTGTCAAGTAAGAGATTTTCTTGAGATTAACCAACCCTTGTTCTATTCTTCATAAATCTTTCCTCATTATGCGCTTTCACGATTTTATTTTCCGGAATCATTCAATGGTCATTTTTATAATTGTTAGACAAATACTGCTTAAGTTTGTTTTTTTTTTATATAAATTTGAAATACGATTGAAAATTAAAGATTTTTACGGCTTTACCGAACAAAAAAGGTGCATATTCAACTAATTTTAAGTAGAAGACCAATCCTTACAAGTAAATTTTTAAAACATTTAATTTGATGTGATTATACAGCGTTCAATTCCCGGTTTATAATTTCCTTTTTCTGAGGGGTGCAGGACTTATTTTAATTTTTTGCATATTTTGTTTCAGGTTTAGAATCTGCATCAGACAATATCCAGGACGAGACAATGAAGTTGAGAGAAGATTTTGAGAAACTTGAGAGGACTCTCTCTCAAAAACTAAAAGATGCTCAGCAGTCCTTCTCTGAAAAGTTAGAAGACGCTCAGAACTCACTGTCTAAAACAATTGATGCTCAGCAGACCTTGTCTGAGAAACTTGAACATGGTCAGCAGTTATTTTCTGAAAAGCTTGAAGACGCTCAGCAGTCATTTTCTGAAAAGCTTGAAGACGCTCAGCAGTCATTTTCTGAAAAGCTTGAAGGCGCTCAGCAAACTTTGTCTGAAAAACTTTCAGGAGTTGAGGAGACAGCAAGTTACTTCCAAAAAAAAGTTGATACTGATCTAAAAAAGGTTAATCTCTTTGTTCAGTAAATCATAAACGATTTTGTGAGCCTGTGACCTGGAATTTAATTTAAGACGTTTTTCTACTAAATGTTTTATTAGGCTCTTTTTATATGAAAAAACTAAAAGGTTAAAAAATGCATTACTGTTATAATTATTTGATATTTATGTAAATTAATATGATAAACAATTTAAGTATGGAAGCTAAAATTGTTATTATAATGTTCTGTACTTCCTAATTTGTAATCTCATTGATTTTTGTTCAATTTCACCAGCTCAACAAAGCCAAGGAATCTCACACTCACCAGATTCTAGGACTTAGGAAGCTGCAGAAACTTCTTTGTGACAAGACGAAGGTAAAGGTAATTGTATGCATCAAAAAGCTTTAGACAATCAGGTATCGCTGCATAAAGTAATGAAAGCTGTTTTGGTATAGCTCTTACCCCCCCCCCCACCAAAAAAAAATAAAAAAAAAAAAATCTAACAAGCAAAGCATAAAAAGTGTTAAACCTTTTCTGAAAAGCCTATTATTTTTGTTTTTTTTATGATAATCATTCGAAGGAGTATCAAACAATTTGTTATAAGAATCTATTTGTATTCGACATATTATTATATGCTTGTAGGTTCTCTGTCTCTCTGTCTGTCTGTCTGTCTGTCTGTCTGTCTATCTATCTGTCTGTCTGTCTCTCTCTCTCTTTTTTTCTTCCTTTCAATTTCTAACAGAGAAAAAAGTCAGTATAAGCAATATGATTTATAAAGACCGGCTGCAAATTGTTATATGAAGTTGGATATTATAGTATTATTTCATTAGTAATAAGAGACTAAAAATAACTTCTTACAGCCATATTCTGATTTAAACTTTCATTCACTCTCAAAATTATGTGGATGAACATTACCACATGTAATTCCTTAGTAGCACTATTAAATTTTGTTTAATCTATTTTTTAAGCCACTTGATTGTTACAAACAATTTTTCTTTACGTAACGAAGGGAATTTATCCAATAATTTTTTTTTTGCATTAGTACAGTGAGGATTTGTCACCAATGCAAATAGGTTGCTGATCATAGTAATGATTTATTTATACAACTGGCTCATAATACGAAAAAAATATAGGCAATGAGAGAAGAGAATGACTGGGGGTTACTTTGATTAAACAAAACAGAATGAGGCGGAAAAAAACAACTGATGAAATCACACGAAGAAAAACGTGGTTTAGGCTCAGAGACAGAAACGAACACAATGAAGCCCTCTGTAAACTGAAGATTACTTTTTAGTAATCTAACTGATAATACATAAAGTCTTTTTCCAATTCTCTTAATTAGATTTATGTTTTGTTAAATTTTATACATCAGCAGGCCATGCATGGTTAGCTATGCATGAAGTATATCTTTTAAGTCAAAGTTTTTGAAAGATGCTATTTGTCAATTCTAGTAAGCACATTTTTTTTACTTTTTATGTTTATCAATGCCAGATTGGTGTAAAATGTCCATATAGAATTATGGGACTACTGTGTTATTTCCTATATTGATAACGTGATGAAGGATGTGGACAATATTTTTAATAACTTGTCTAATTTTATTCCTCTCTTTTGAGGTCATAATTTAAGGACATAAAGCCGAATCTCACTTCACTTCACTCTTTGATTAAACTTAATAAACCTCCCAAACACAGCTTGCTGATAAAACCTTATTCATAGGATTTTTTTTAAATAAAGATGCAATGCTCTTTTTCAGGTAAAATATTTTAAACTGTTATTAAATTAAAATAAAAAAATTATGGGATGAAATGTACGTATAATACAAACGTGAGGCTTATTTTGTTATGCTTTTAAACGTAAAATATTTGTACTCAGACATAACGCCATGCCTATTGTTTAAATAGAAAACCTTGCAGTTTTTATTTGTCTTACATGTTTTACACGTTATTTTTCTACATATAATGAATAGCAGCAATTATTTATAATACATTACACAAACCGAGACATGCACAATAGAATGTTTAAAAACAGAACAGTGTATTTTCAGAAAAAACAATACAAAAAAAAAAAAAACAACAAATAAAACTTAAAAAAATATCAGACTTTTATATTATGATTTTTTACAGTACATCAATAGAAAAGCAGTTACAAAACTTGTACTCATGTATGGAAACTTGCGTTAGTCTAAATGGCACTATGTATTAATTTTTGCTTTAAAAAATTCATTATATGAATTCATGTTGCTGTATCTCGTAACCCAGATCTCCCAAACTATGGGAGCAACAGCACCATCAACTACTCTGGCCTCTGCGTCTGCAGGAGCAACACCACATGGACCTCCAAAAAGCTTGAGGTAAAACATGATTTGAAAAACAAAAGAATATTTCATTATAATTATTCCAAGTAAGAGAGGCAGAAGGGCGTATAGACATAGGTCACTTTGGGTCAGGTTAACTGTTTTGATTTCTAAACTTAGGTTTAATAAAAAATTAATTTTTGTGATTCGGTTTCAAAGTGTCAGATACTGTTCTAAAATTTTCAATTTGGCTAAATAAGTATTTAAAGATTGTATAGTTCCCTTTTTGCTGACTATATCAAAGCAGCTTGAAACTCAAAACACGAATAAATTAATTGAAGTTTAAATGCTAAAACTTACAGAGAAAAATGTTTTCATAACAAGTCCTTAAGAAGTTATCTTAATGACAATTGACTCATTTGGGGGCAGTAAATTACATTTTTCAGAAATAAATCCTTCGAGAAAATCCTGCAAATTGCAAAACTTTTTCAATTGTTCTTATAATTTATCAGCATTAAAACTTTGGATTGACTAAACATCCTATTGATCCTACATTAAGGACATTAACATTGATATATATGTGAAAATCTTATTAATACTAGAAGCAAAGTGAGAAATAAACAGCATGATATTTTTTTCCTTCTAGAGAATGTCCAACTTCAAGTCATGCAATCAGGCTGAGTGCTCTTTAACGTAGTCCATCATGACTTTCCATCTCCATCTCTCTTCTCTTCCAGTGCCTCTGACACTCATCCTATTGTAGTCCACTTTGTTAGTCCACCCAATATCTTTTCGCACTGTTTCCCCTGCTGCGATTTCCTTCAATCATTCCAGTTGTCTCAAGGTGTTCTGGTTTCACTCTTCTCATCAAATGACCAAAAAACGTTGCTTGGCGTTCATGAGTGATCTTGTTGTGTCGGCTTCTTGTAACCCCGTTTCGTTTGATTTCGTTGCAGTCCATGAGATTATAAGCATTATACGTAGGAACCACATTTCCGTTGCCTCCAATGTTTTTTGTAAACATTTTGAAATTGTCCAATCCTGGCAGCCATGCACCAGAATGGGTTCAATGTTTGAGTGTTTACCCGTTGATAACAATGTTAATTTGTAGAAACTCATTGTTCGACTGACGAACATTACTTCTGTATTTCTGCTTCTTTAACGATGTTTAATAATTGTTGGAAGTCTTCTTTATTTTGTGTAATCAATACAGAGTCATCAGCGTATCTCAATTTTTTCATGTAAGCAAGATATATTGAGGGAATAAGCAGATAATGATAAAAGAGCATTTCCCTTAAAAATTCTTTTGTTCACTATTGCCTATTTATGCAGCCATGTTTGCAAATATTGTTTATTAAAAATAGATAAACTATATATATATATATATATATATATATATATATATATATATATATATATATATATATATATATATATTCGGCGTAGATATCATTACTTTTGCTTCTTTTTTGTGGCATTAGTTAAAAAAAATGAAAATGACCAGTGCTCATATATCATTTCATCCTTCACAGATTGTACCATTTCACAAAAAAAATTTATTTATCAAATTTAAACAAACTCTAGAGATAGTTTTTTGATCAATTTTTTTAAAAGTTCGGATATCACTAATTTGTTTTCTGCAGTATTTTATTTGTATAAGGAAAAAAATCTTTTGCATGCCATTCGATGACAATTAATTTTAGAATCAATGAACTGATATATATTTTTAATTATTTAATATTATAAAATTCTTGTATAGTATTATCTCTCGACAGCCACAGGTCAATGTTCTCAGTCAGATCTTCCAGTGATGCTCATATTCCTAACATTATGGACATGAAGCTGCTGCCTGGTGGTCTAGTCGTACTCGCTGATTTCTCTAATAACTCTGTAAAACTTTACGATTCGCAGGTGAGGATATCAGTTTTGAAACCCACTTTGTATGTAAGTCCGAAGAGAAATAAATTATAATAGGATATTTTAATACATTTCTTAGAGAAGAATTTTAAACTTTAAAATAGATTGGTCATAATCGTGTTATTAAAAAAAAAAGATATCATAACTTTTATAATTTTCTTTCCTACTTACGGTCTTTGCAAGTTCCATCTTAGTTCTTATCTTCTTCAAAAATTTTCATACGAAAATAAAACAAATAATGTAGATAAATGATCTTTTCTAAATTCTTTCTTTATTGCTTAACACCCCCCTCCCCCCTTTCCGGAGTGATTAAGTTAAATATTTTAGTGATTTAAGAGCACGCAATGGATATTGCCCGATTTTTAATTTAGTCATTTGATCATGCTAACAGGAGCTTTTATTCGTCCAAATCAGTTAAAAAAAATTACAAATAGGAGCTGATTACTGCGAGTGTATCAAACAGAAAAGACGAAAAAAAAGCTTCTAATACATGCAAGATGCAGAAAGTTTATATTATTTTTACTGATCACAATTATCGAGATCAAACCCAGTAATGTACAAATTATTGATGAATTACAGCTCCTTAACTTAGCGCCTGGTCACAGATAATGGAAGAAAAATGATTACGGATGACAAGACACAACAAACTTCATTAAAGTAAACTCACACATCATCCAATAGAATCCTTGTTATTCTGCTAAAAGCGTCAGGACGTTAAATTCACAGTTAACTCCAGCATGTTTAGCTACACTGTTGATATCTGCTGCATAATCCACATCATTAAAGTCATCAAAGAACAAAATTTCAACATAGACACACAAAACTCACCCGTGATTTGAAAAAAAAAAGAAAAAAAAAACATAACTCTAACTTTTAACATTCATCTTGACTTTCTTTAAACACACTCTTGTCAAAAAGACGTGAAAAGGAGAGATCAACCTTCTTTTTCATTAGGTAAAGGAAAATCAAATTTATATTACTTACAAATTAAAGAAAGTAAGAAGAACATTTTCCTACTCTTTCTATTTTTTCTCCATATCTATTTTCCAGGCTTTCTCTCTGCGTGTCTCTCTCTCTCTCTCTCTCTCTCTCTCTCTCTGTCTCTCTATCTCTTTCTTTGTCTCTCTTTCTCTCTTTCTCGCTTTTCAATATGTTGATTAAAGTTTTTCATTTAAATAAGTGCATTTTTTTAGGAATAAAAATTTAATCCAATTAGTTTTTTTTCATTTGCTAAAGGTTCTGGTTCCACATAACCAAACCTAGGCGTTTCGAAAAAAAAATCTTGCACTTCTTAAGATTTGAAGATGAAGACGATTGCATTATGTTATTTCTTTGGGCCGATTGCCCAGAAAAATTAACTTATGCTTGGGTACGCAGATTATACAAAATATGTTTCTTAACACTTCGACTTGTAAATGATTCTTTCTCCTTCTTTTATTTTTTTTTATTTGTTTTTAGATTTTTCATCGATATTTGATTATTTAAATCAATATGCATCACACTTTCAATCAATGAGCTTTCATTATCAATTAGTTTTCTCTCTTTTTTTATTTTGAAACAATGCCAATTTCGAAGAATAAAATATTTTCTGAGCTATTATCTTTGGTTTTTTTTTTCTTTTGTATTTTTTTTTTTTGCAAAGACTGTTCACATAAATTAGCCGGATTTATTGAAGATTATTGCATATTCTGCCTTGATCGTCATCAGGTAATAGTTCTATTTAGTATGGCTGTATTTGTTAACAATAATAGTTACATACTTAGTTATCTGAGTCAAAGTTATGTCTCCAAAATTAAAGTTTCTCTTGTTGCTCTGATCACATGGCGGCAAACATTGGACACAGACTAGAGTTGTTGACATTCGAAAGCAGGAAACTTTTTTTGTTACGTAATACGAGAAGATCTCATCTCAGCTCTTAAAAGTCAGCTCTTCTGTCAGAAGTTAAAATTTCTGCCCTAAAAAGGATTGTATACGCGTTTTTCTGGTAATTATGGATTATTTTTTTTAATTCATGCTATTTCTCTAAGATGTTTTATTTGATGTAGACATTTTAAGAATTATTTTTGTATCTACGCGTTTGCATGCATTATATATTGCCTTTAAGAAAGAGGTTCACTGATGTGGTATTAGAGATAATATAATTTGAAGCAACTGATGTTTCAATGTTACTGCGACACGAAGATAGCATGGTACATGTCCTGGCAAAGTCTTTCAAGAGTGAGACAATAGCAGGAGAAATGATACAGAAAGTAATTTTAAAGGGCTGTCACTCATTTTGACTTTAACAAAATCTCCTCTTTTAAAGAATATTAAAAGGAAATTTACTTTTGAACTGTTTTTTTTTTTTTTTTTTTTGATTGATTGTGTTTTTCCCCCATTAAAATAAGATTAACAGCTGTTTCTCTAACTAAGACACTCTTATTCCAAACGGCTCATTCAATCAGTAATTTTTTTCTCAAAAGTTGGTTACATAAATCACTGGTAGTTCTTATTTCGTTAGATATTTTATTTTATTATATTTACATATGCATCCACACCCAACGTGTAACCATCTCTCTATTTATCTTTGTTCTTCTTTTATCCTTTTCGGCTTCACGTCTATATATCTAATATGAACAAAAACAGAGTTTTAGTTATTTTAAAAAAATAAAAGCTAGAGAGAGTTTTTTGCAAATAGTTCAATTATATTAAAAATGTAAAGAGCAGAAAAAAAAACATGCGCCATGATTAGAGTAGAAATATTTTTGGTGCTTTAAGTGAGGTTTCGTTTTACAAGGATATTTGTTCTTAGACTTAATCTCGATTGAAGCATGATCGTGATTTTCAAGGCTATACAAGTAAAAGTCTTTCTCCTTTTAAAGTTTAAGATAATATAATTTAATATAAATACTTTGATATCATTTTTTTTATTCGAAACGTGAAAGGCATGAAAAGTGATGTTATATTTATGCATTATTATTCCATTGAAAATTTATCGTATGATCCCACCGATCGATAAACACATCAATTAAGCATGTTAGGATTGGATCTAAAATTTAGGTAAAAACATGATGGTGTAGAATGAGAAAAATTGATGAAAGAAGATAGGAAAGAGATGGACAGAAAGAAGAAAAAAATTAATCAAAAGAAACGTCAGAAATCGATAGAAGTAAACACTGCGACTGTATGAGAGAGAAAAAACTAGACTAAGATAATATGTTACTCAGAACTAACGAGAAGAAAACAACAAAAAAAACAAAACACAGGGCCATAAACACTAGCAGTTTGAATAAAAGATAAGCAGAGCCATAAAGGTGAAAATTAAATGAAAATGAGAGGGGAGGTAATAGGAGAAGGAAAGTTAAACAATTATTGAAAAAACCTTTGGGCGTTAAATTATTCTCCTAACTATTGCGTACAAATGGAAAATAAAAATGGGAATAAGAACATCATTCAAAATACTATGAAATAATACCAGATTGCTTTGATTATTTCTTTCTACCTTTTTCCTCTTTATGACACTTTTTATCAAAAGTTCATTGTCCTCTCCTTTTTTTCTCTTTTATTTTCATTATTTCTGTTCAACTTTACTTATGATGCTCAGTGTGTTTATCCGTCTTTGTTTACTCCAGGGCTGCCACATCCACACCCAGGCTCTTGAGGGGAGTCCTCGCCGCATGACAGTGATGGACTTCTCATCTAGGTCTGGTTGGGATCTGTGTGTCTCCTTGTGGAACCAGAGTAAAATAGCTCTCATGGGAGTTACACCGAAAGGTGTAAACATGAAGGCGAGTAAATAGTTGGAAGCAGATACTCTTATGAAAACATCCAGAGGGATAAAGCAAGTGTGCATCTAATGAGAATAGATTTTGTTTGGATTTTGTGTGTTCAATTTTGGTTAAAGCCGATTTACAATACGATGATTTCAGGCTTTTTGCACATCTAACAAAGGCCTTTGATGGGTAACGCGTAGCTGAAAAGATTCGCCCTTCATTTAGTTACAGTCACCGCCTCAATTAAACCCGCGAAGATAGTCCGCACAGATAATTATCATGGCGTACATGATAACCATACAGCCTGAGATACTCCCATTAGGTGAAGCCGGACAATAACTGTTTTATTATGAGTGTTAAGAATTTTAGAGTTTGTTTTTAAATTTTTCACATTAGTGTACATTATGTACAACATAATAAACTCATGCGAAACAATTGATAGAGAAGTTTCTTTCTATCATCTGATCAAACCTTTCACTGTTCATGTTCTTATTGTAGACGATGTTGCTTTTTTACTTCACAAAACTTTCCCTTGTAAGTAACCTCTTTCTTCACGGCCATGTGCAGCTTACAGCAAGTGAACAACTTTAGTGCTAAAGGAAGTGAAGAGGAATTTACAGCAAGGGTAGATTCTCTAAAATGTTGAGGAATATCTCTATCTAAACATACAATGTCATATACAAATGTGGATCTGACCAGCTTATACAAATAAAGACGCAGATTAAAATACCAAATATTATTCACATAGATAATGTACCTGTTGTCTGGGTAAGGAAGAGAAAAATCCACCACAAGATGTTCACCTACCGACAAGTGTCGCGCATCGCTGGTGATAATGTTTTGAAATCCTAATATTAGATTCTATTTGCCAGTTCAACTCTTTTTCAATGGTATGTACTGTCTGAAAATGAGCCATACATGAAAAAGTAAACTTTAATATACGTTAATTATCTCTTCGTGATGTGCACATCTATTGGAATTAATCTTTTAATACAGATTATGTATGTCAGAGATGATCTTGCACAATCGACTATGATTATTCTGTTCTCTTTGTAGAATAGTAACATATTTTCTTTTTTTTTAAAGCTAACCATGTTGATAGAGTGTAAATTTAGTAGTGTCAATTGATATGCCTAGTCATGCAATAAATTTCATAACATTTGCCGATTTTGCACCAAATGCGAGTTTTAAATTATTCAAGAGGTTTGGTATCAAGCTCTGTTTTGACATCACCATCCATATTATTTATTTAATGAAATTTGAAAAACGTTCTAAGAAGATTGTTTCTTTTTTTTTCAAAAATTTTTGGCCGTTGTAAAATTTTAAAATTCTGACTTTGATCGTTTTTGACCACGTTTGAAATCAATGAGGTCATTAAAAAAATTAACATTAGCAAGATTTTACTGTAATTTTAAATTATCTCTTTAAGATATCATCACTTCCTTAACATGCTTATGAGAAACATAATAAAGACATTTCGTCTGTTTAGAGTTTGACTTTAAGGATCAAATTTTTCTATGTTCTTGTTGTTGATTACTCAGAACAATATTGATTTTCAGAGAATAACAGAGGAAAGATTTACAGTAATAACGACAGCTGATGTATCGAGATACGTTTCTAAATACTGAATTTGTGCCTCAATATTCTTTGTAAAAAAAAAACTCTCACATATCGACTTAAAATATCGGTTACTCCTTTTTATCAACACACCTGATATAAAATATAGACAAGCCGAAATAAATGTTGTAAAGACTTAAAGTAAAATAAAAACCATACTCTGTTAAATCTGGCTCCTGTCACATCCCAATCATTGGGCTTAACAAATTCAGCGTCGACTATACTAAGAGTTTAACGTCCCTTAAGTCTATTTCCAAAGGATATTGGCCAACGTCACACCCAGGTTTCTCCCATCCCAGTAGGTCTACCAATCATTCTATCGACACTGTCTCAGTTCAATCAGAGAGTGCCTATCCTCTCCTGTTCAATAAAAGCACCAATTCGCATTGGCTATCTATCGAGCCTTGATCTAGATTTAGCCTTGTCCATATTGCCCATACAGGCAGGTGCCGAGGTGCCAATTAGATGGCACACTGCCTCGGCACGACAGTCTTGCCCCTCCGCAAGAGCCCAGTAACCATTTGGCCAGGCTTAACTGTATACTACCTGCCCTTCCGCTCCATTCTGTCTCTCTCGTACGCATAATTTTTCTTTCTTTCCATCTTGCAGAACATCTTTCTTATACCTCACTTAGACGTTCAAACGAATTTGAATCTTAAAATGATTAGTAAATCAGTACAAAATGGCTTCGCTCTGTTGTGGCTAGCTCTGCGTTTACACGTGACGATGTTGTTTCTATTTATTGTTCCATAATGGTTACAAAATGTGCTGTTCTACAGTGGCTACACTGAGATAACGCGCCCGTTTGTTTGTGCGTGTGTATGCGTACGCGCATGACATTGAGTCTGTATGTGTGGGGAAAGAAAGAGAGAGAGAGAGAGAGAGAGAGAGAGAGAGAGAGAGAGAGAGAGAGAGAGAGAGAGAGAGTATAGAAAAATCAACCACAAACCTAGATCTAGCTCGAGACCGACAAATAAGACGAAAGACGTGAAAACATTACAACTGATGGAATGAACAGGAATCGAACCTGCGCCTCGATGCGGCACCCATCGCCTTGCCGAGACAAGACCAGGCACTTAACCACTGAGCTATCCGCATCTACAAAAATAGATGCTTCAAGAACAGTGACTTTCATGCTGGCTTGAACAGACTAAGAGGTTGAATCGCTAAGAACGATCAAGCCCATATTTTTACAGGACATAAACAAACTAGCCTCTAACGAATCTTGGAAAGATGCCATTTGCCTGAAAAGCATAAATGAATATAGAAATAAAGAAAGCAGTCAAACAACGTTAGAGACTGAGACAGACGAAGCTAGATCTAAGGATGTAAAAAAAAAAAAAATCAACCACAAACCATCTATTTTTGTAGACGCCGCTCTTAACTCTGTTTTCTCCACACCCTTAGCCACCACCTTTTCGTAAGAATCGCATTCTTACCCTTTGGTGATGGTCAGGGTGAAGGGACAGAAAGAGAATTGAAGAGAGAAATCAAATCAGAAGAGGAAAAACACCTCACTTGGAGGACAACTTAGTAATTATAAAAGATCCCAAAATGACGCGTGTGTGTCAGTGAATAGTATGATGCAGGGTCTAATAAGAGCCAGGGACACAATTGTATAACTAAGGGACAAAAAAAAAACTATAGATTTAACATATAAATGTTTCGTCTTTCATGTGGCTTCATCAGATTGTGTGTGAAAGAAAATGACTTTAAAAATTTATACAAAACATTTGAAGAGCTAGACTCAGGCGGACATATGGTTGGTTGGGGGAAGGGCAGTGCGCAAAGTGCTTTAAGAAAAGACTTATACTATAGTCAAGGAGAGAAAGAGGAAAAGAGATATAGAAGAGCATTGCAGGAAGAATGAAATAAAGATAAAGAGAGGGATGGAGATTTTTCTTCCAAAGCCCTATTTCCCTCCCTCTCTTTATCTCTTTTTCTAACTCCAACTGTGTTGTTTGCTTTCCTTGTACTCCGTTCTTTCTTTCTTTTAATTATCATTGAAAACACCCAGGTTTATGATAATACAAAGCAAAGACGACAATGAAATATGGTTTGAAAAAAGGTTAAATGTGTTAAAAAGAGATTCTCCACGTGCCCTTTATTTAACTTTTGTGGCGCTGGTTTTGAAAGTATAGTTTAATTTTTAGATCCAATAAGTAACTTAAGCATTTCACTTGTAATTTTTTATTCCCCTTGGTAGAGAATTTCAAAACAACTGCGTTTCCGATCCGCCACATCAAAAATTATCGTACGGTTAGAAAAAAAAATATCTGATATCCTGGCCAAGCTTTCTATTCACCACTCACTTGTATAAATGGAATCCAATATTGCAGCTAAACGTATCTAATTGTTGTTAATCAGTAAAACGAAAGAAAGTTGTTCAGTAGATCTCTACATCTAACCGCCTTTACGCTATTACATGCATTTTGATCTCGTTGTAAAATCAACTAAAAGAAGATAGGAAGAGTTAAGGGCCTAACACTCAGTAAAGGATAAAAATAGTTTCTTTTGTTAGGTTGTTTTGTTACCCAGTCCCTACCTCTTTTCCTTATCACCCCTTGCCAATCAGAGAGTATTCGGCATCATGACTCACTTGGTGAGGCTGAGGCCTAAACTAGATCTAGGCTTTATAGAAAGCCAGTGCCGATTGATGCAGTGACCTGAAACAGTGTCGCAATATGGAATTCCTTCCATTGTTCGTTACTAATATCACTAGGCTAGGCTAGCCTTGCCTTGATCGTCTAGACACAGCAAACATATAATTTATTCATCCTTGCACGAAAAGGCTTTGAAGCAAAGACTTTTTTTGACTCCTCACCGCTAAACTGTTAACTTTTAACCTACAATCTTCAAAAAAACTTAAACATTGAGATGTAGTTCGAACTTCTCACATAATTATGTTGACACATAAATCATTATTTACTACGATAGAAAAAAAACACAAAACCACATTGTTAAGTAAAAAAAAATGTAAGAAAGGAGACAATCTAGTTCTTTCTTTCTATACATTGGACCTTTTTATCCTCTTTCCCTTCTTATTTTTCTTTTTCTTTCTCCCCTTTATCTTTGAATTTTTAATTAACGAAACCCAAGATGGGCGGATTCTGCTGTACTTAACTGCTAAACCATTTCTTGTTTCTGCAGAAATTCATAAAGACGTCAAAGAATTACTGGGCGATATCGGCTGTCACGACCCAAACCTTAGCTGTGAGCTCCTGGCCTGGTATTGACCTCATTGATCTATCAGGGAACATCCTGTACCAGATGAGTAAGGCTTTTCACCTCCATAATTTGTTTTTAATTTGTTCTCATCTCTCTTTATCGTGCTTTCAGTCTGTTGAAATTTCTATTGTGTCACAAGGTTTTTTCAATGTCCACACGTTTGTTTTTTTTTTTTAGTTTAATTAAGTTGGGAACGCACTTAGTCGTTTCAAGGCGGTTTTTATATCGTTCAATTTGTCTTTGAATATTTCAGTATATTATTTTTACAGAGCATGGTTTAGTTGTGTTAAAAAAATTGAAAAATAGTGGTAATTTTTGAAAAAATTATATCTTATAAATGCATTAAGTTTTTGAATACAAATATCAATTCTGAAAATACATTTATAAGTATCTATACATCACAAAAAAATACAAAAAAAAGTACCAAGCCTTCTCTCACTCTCTTTCCCTCCTTTTCTTCCTTACACCTATCTCTCTCCCTCTCTCTCTAGCGTCCCTCTCTCTCTCTCTCTTTCTCTCTCTCTCTCACTCTTCTCTCCCAATTTCGCCTTGTGTCTATCTTTTCCATGTCACTTTCTCCATCTTCTTAAATCTATCTTCTTCCTATTTCTTTTCACTCCTTTTATCATCTTTCTGCAACCCTTGTCTCTCTCAACTTCTGCTTCTTCGCTCCCTCTCCACGACACGCATGCTTCTGTCTATTGTCTCAGTCTCACTTCTCCAGTTTTTTTCTGTCACTCTGTTGTCCAGTCCATTTCTCTAAAAAGATTATTTGTCTGTCTTTCAGGTGTCTTTTCCAAGCTCTCTAATCTCTTTCTTCTGAGTGGGTGTGCCTGTCCGCCTAATTCTCCCTCCCTCTCTCTCTCTCTCTCTCTCTCTCTCTCTCTCTCTCTCTCTCTCTTTCTCTGTCTCCCTATCTTTCTCTCTCTTTTTCTTTCCCCATGTATCTATGTATCAATCAACTCTTTTTTCCCAGTCTTACCAGGATGTTTATAACTGTCAGTTTTAACATTACCACTATTCATTATCTGAGCTTTAATTATACTAAGTAATTTTCGTAGGCCCTATACATCTACATTATGAAACAGTTTAGGTCAAATCTATGTTTTTTTTTTCTCGAAAACTAAGACAAAGTTTATGGATTGGTAGAACACAAGATTTAATGCTATCTAGGAAAGGTTTTAAGGATGCAAATTACAGTGTTCTCTTATAGCTCATTGACTCCATCCTAAATCCGATGGAAAAGGGGAAAAAAGGGGGGGGTAATTTAAAAATATATAATTAGATTAAAATTTGTTTATAAGATTTAATGTTGTTATATTCGCGATACATCAGTATGTCATTTGACACAGTAAAGCTGATTTTTATGCCACTTTTGTGCAGAGGTTACCATACAGGTACAAAAAGCATTATGATCTTATAGACGCTGGTAAAAGGAAGACAGCTCCTACCTATTATTTTGTATAGAACCGCATAAATGGCAAAAACAAAAGTTTAAGAGAAAAATAGAAAATGAGAGACGGCTCAGTTTTTTTTTTTAAAGTTTTTTTTCAGCTATGGTTAAAAAAAAATGATTTGAGGCTTTTAACGTGTGATAATCGAAATTGATTTTTTTGCCACTTTGAGAAGATGCTCAATTTTTTTTTTATAATTTCTGCATGATGGTTGGTCTTTTCTTGGTTTTAGTGACATAAATAATGTAAACTTTATTATATATTCTGCTAGGTAATATTAAGATCCAAGTCTCGTTCAAAAAGCTAGAAAAGCTAGATCTAGAAGTTAAAAAAATCAGGAAGTGTGTACCTCTTTTTGATCACAATATGATCTAGCAGTGTCGCCATTTATTGAATCAAGCTCTCTTTGTCCATGGGCTCGTTTAAAATTTATATTGTTTTGATATACGCAATTCCTGAGATTGTAGATCTAAGATCTAGTTCGCCTAGGAATTTTGTGAATGAGCGGCGGCCGCCTCTGTCTTTATACCTCAGGAGCCTTGTTTATTTGATCTATCACAATAGATTATACAAATCTCATTTGATAAAATTAAAGGCAGATCTCTCAAAGTTGGTACAGCTAATTTGAATAAGACATTGAAAAGTAGTTCGGTTAGAATGGGCTATATGATATATTTTTTATTATTTTTTTTTTTTGGAAAATAAGAAATTATTCGGCATTGTTCGTGAATTCCATATTTTGTGGTACTATTGGAGAAACAGTAAATTATGCGGGTGCAGAGTACTCATAAGCTGTCATACATAATTTCAACACGGAAATGCTTTTTTTTTACCACGATCGCCTCACGAAATGACCAGATGTTTCTAAATTTAATATCCTTCAAAATCGAAATGTAAATTCTCACTCGATATCCTGTCTGTATCAAGTCTAGTAAAAGTACAGTGGAGCACGGATTCCTCGAATTCATTGAGGAACTTTTATATGTTCGAAGAAGTCCCGTTCAAATATATCTAATTTTGGCACTCGGACCCTGAATTAGCGTTTTCGGGAATGTTTTGAAGTACATTAACAACGTATAAAAGTTTCGTGTTTTTTTTGCTACTTCGATACAATTCCGAGCATTACATGGATACCCGATTTTCCATAATTTTTCCTACTTTTAGTACTGGTACCTCAAATAGTGGAAGGAAGACAGATACCTCCGAACAACCCAATCTGTCCTTTCGAACTCGTTTTATGTAAAAACTTGTCTCCAAACCCCAGCGCTTATCGGATCTCAAACTCTTGATGCGAGGTCTAGATCTCGACTCTAGGTCTACATCTCGGTCACAAATTTCTTTCTAGCTAGGCGTATATTCAATTTAAAGTTGGTGTTCAAAAGCTTGTTCTTGAATAATATTTATCCCAGACAGGGCTGTCTGTGAAGGCAGAGCTATTACCTTTTCCCACACGGGGACCCGACAAAGGTTTGAACTTGAAGGTCACTATTATCAGTCTAACATTTTACTTTGTCAGCTATCTGCTAATGTCCTAGCCGTCAATAAAGAGATCTTACCCGACACTTTTTTTCCTACATAAGTACTGACTGATTAAGGCGTGGGCCCATCGGATTGACTGTCATCATCACCCATGTTTTGTGCACTTTGGACAAGCAAATCCTTGCTACAATCGGTCCCTATGAAGTCTTAGCGACAGGTAGACCGAGCATATACGCAGACAACTGGGCCGGGTATATGGTAGTGCTGGGGCTATCGGCACGGATCGGTACCCCACCCGCGGCACGCAGCGACACTCACGGCACATCGAGTAGATGCACGGTACGCGGTACTGTGCCGTGCCGTGCCGTGCCGTGGCTCCGTGCTAGCTTCTCTTTGTCACATGCGTACCGTCGATTTTGAACTGGTTCTGTGCAGACAAGTAGGCGACAAATTTTTGTTTGTGATAGTACTTTCCGGCTTTCCCGCCATACATCAGTCAGCAGTCGGCATGATCTCTAATTGTGTGTATTTGTGTGTGTGGGGGGAGGGGGGATCAGCGCTGCGCAAGGAAATTTAGGGGAGGGGAAATGATAACAAAAAAAAAATCTCTAAAGAAAACAGACACTCCTCACAGTAAAAGACCGCAATCTTTGAGAGATTTGTTTTAGGTCTATAGTGTTAATCAATGCACACTATACAGTATACACAACACCGGTCTCTTCATTCATCTCTGCTTTGATCAGAATCATCTTCTCTTTTTTTGCTTTGTCTTCAAGTTATCACACTGCTGTTCTTATGCCTTATTGCGCTCTAAAATAACGACTTTATACTTTTCAATGAAATTTAGTTCTGCTTACTAAACAATCATTTTCCGTTTGTTGCATTTTTGTTAAATGAGCTAAATCTGATTGCTGCTGGTCTTTATTTGTTGTTTGAATTATTATACTTAGGCCTAATAAATTTCCGTTGCAACAGCATGCTCAGCTGATAATCTTTTTTATTATTGCCGTTTAAGAAAAAAAAATAACAGATTCATATTTAGATTTTTTTCTTTTTTTCTTTTTTCTTTCTTTCTTTTTCTTTTCTTTCTTTCTTTTTTTTATTTTGGGGGGAGGGGGGGATATTATCTCTAGTTTTTGTGTCATGTTACATTAATGTGAAAGTCAAACTATAAATAAGTGCATATTAAAGAACAGAAGCTTGTCACCTATCATGAAATCATAGCTTATCATCATTTTAGTCTTCTGTCCTTTTAATAATTATTAATCGAATGATAATGCATGCCTATATTTAGATTAAACTTTAATTATATTCAGACAAACTGAGATAATAAAAAAAAAGAAAATGACAAAATAGAAGAAAACAAAACAACAAAGAATAAAAAATAATCTTGACTGACGACTTGGCGCCTCGCGCTGGCGCTCCGCGTTGACGCGCCCGACCCCGCTCATTGAGCCACTGGCCAGTTTTTCCCCCTGAGGAATTAGTTTTTACACAATGCAGCCGAGGTCTAATCTATATTTTAAGATATGACTGACACTAAGCCAAAAGATGTGTGTGATACTGTAGACTATGGACACGCGCATGTGGGTATGTCTGTTTGTGTGCGTTTACAAAGGTGCCGGAAAGTGTTAGGGGTGTGCCGTTTCAGCTGCGACTCGATGACTCGAGAGCCTTCACCTGCATTCAGTGCCGAGTCTCTAGATTTAATTTTAGGCTCTCGGATCAGGGGCGTACCGTACCACGGATCGGGGTGTGCCGTGCCTACCACGGATCGGGATGTGCCGTGCCCGCGGTGCCCTTCATCACGGGGCCCTATACTCGATGGGCAGTAAAAAATCGGGTAGACCACAGCACTAGTGTATGGGACTAAGCTACAGTGAGATGGGGCGGGAGAAGAGGTGTTTCTATCCCTGGCGACTGAGGATAAATGGCTGGGCTGCCTGTCCACAAAGTGTTTCAACACAGTGAAAGGGAGGAGTAAGGTGCGCTTTTTTGAAGATACCGATTAAGCGCACACCCACACACACACATACATATATATATATATATATATATATATATATATATATATATATTTATTTATATATATATATAGGTCTTCCTTTCTACCTCACTCTCTTTTTATCTCTCTCATGCGTTCTTGCCCTATATCGCTTGTTTTAATCTCTTTTAATCTTTTTTCTTTCTAACTCTACATATCGAATTTCTTGCCAACACCTCTCTTTTATTCTCGATATTTTTTATATTCCAACTGTTTTTTTTTCTGTAGCTATGTCTATATTTATATATTTTATTTCTTTTAATATGTGACTCTTTGTCTATTCTTTTTCCCCTTTGTTCGTCGGTGACTGTGACTCTGCTTATGGGTCTCTTACTTTCTTTTTTTTTCCTCTCACTATTTTTACTCTCAGACTTACTGTCACTTTAAATTTCCGCTACTCAAAGTGTTTTATGAAAGGTGTTCTTAAATTAAGAAGAGGCCGAGAATTCGTTCAATTTCATTTGGTATTAGCTGTATATGTTTTCTAACTTATCATTGTCACTTTACTGTCTTTTTTTTCTCGAGTGTTATGCTTTGTACATAAAAAAACCCAATGCTAGGTGTAGTCGCCAAAATTTAAAGAACAACAAGGACTAAACTGAAGGGTGCAATAGACGTACCATAAAGCTTGAAAAACCCAAGAATAGATGTTTAGAAATCAAGTCTAAGTAAAAAATTTATCAGGATGGAATCAAGTTCTTCTTAAATTGCCATACAACCGGCATACATCCATCATCTTGCTTCTCTCTCTCTCTCTCTCTCTCTCTCTCTCTCTCTCTCTCTCTCTCTCTCTCTCTCTCTCTCTCTCTCTCTCTTCATTTACTATTGTTTGTTGGCTTAGTACGAAAAAAATGGAAACATTTAATTTATTTTAATTAATTTATGATTCAATAATGAACTAAAAATACGTTGCCTGCCTGTTGTTTCCTAATCTAGAAAAAGAGTAAGTTTTTTTTTTTATTTCAAAGAATTAAAATTTTAGGTTTTAGTTGACTTGCAGTTCAAGTTTACATGTTAAATATTGTTATCGTTTTTTTGACTTCATGTTTGCCATATTGTTCAAGATAAATGTTACATAAAAAATACACTTTCTAGTAAAGACATTCGTAATGAGTTGAGTTTTCTGTGACTGCTCTATTTCTGTTTACGAAGAATGATATTTAATTTTTATGTCTGTCTCTAAACGATAGGTTCTATATTAGATCCATTTTCCATGGTGACGACAGAAGATCGATGTTTATTGATGTCTCTCTACAATAAATCCATGGCAAAACTTAACATGGAAGACAATCGGACCATTTTTTCCCGGAAAGGTTTGTTGGCAAGAGATAAAAAGCGATGAAGAGAATTTTGGGCAAGCCAAATATAATTTTCTGCAAAAACGATAAAAAAGGGGGAAAGACAGAAAGCAGTGATTTGTTCCTTTATATTCATTGTGAGGGCTTATTAGAATTTCGATACGCTTTCTTTAAATTTAAAATATTTTTCGTTCATCTTCTTAAAAATTATTACACTTTATAAAGTTTCAGAGATTGTCTTTTGTTTTTATTTCCAATGGCTGACTCAGGTTTAACATCGAAGATTTCTGCTTCACTATTGATGTTAACTCTTGAGAGTGGCACTCTCTGGCTTAACTTTGAGTTTCTGGTAAAATTAGAAAGCTCGTATCACTTCTTTTTATAGAAAGAAATAAGTAGTCTGTTGATATTTTAAGTGTTGTATGCAGAATAAAATCAACTTGTTATTTGTTTACAATCTAGAAGGCATAGATCTATCTATACGTTTTCTCTTTTCAAACATTTCTATTCTTATTCATGTTATCATCCGAAATTATAATACATGAAAGAAGATTATTTTTACTCTCAATAATAAAATAATCATGTATTTTCAATATTATATTATCGATTGTTTACTTTACATCATTCACATAAAAGTCTTCAACTTTAAACCAAGATAACCTTACTTTAAAGAAATATTGCCCTTAATTTCGGGCTTTATCTTTCTGTATCAGCAGATCTTTTTTTTATTTGGCTCTAGGGGCTTGCTTACTATTTTGTATAGCCTCCCGTAAGTGAAATGTGGTTGTCCGTTGTTTCGAGTTTAATAGTTTCATTTGTTTAAAATGGTTAATAATAGTTCAGAAAAAGTAGCAAACATAGTTTATGTTTCTTAATTTGCGAAAACATCGTTTCTGTCGGCGTTGATGTTGAAGTTGGATTCATGTCACTTGTCAGTCAATTTACAGATGATCACATGACATGTTAGAGTTTCTCTGCCTCTTTTACACCAGCTTTCGAGTATTTATACTAGTCACTCTCAGATGAGTTTATAATAATATGTTCTTCTTTGCGTATATGTTGCTGTGTTAACTTTGAAATATTCATAATTATTTTTTTGTTCCTAGATTAGTTTATAACCTCTTCTATTTCACACACACAGCTCTGATTTTCTTCATGATTTCAAAGACCTGTCAGACAAATTCTCGCTAGAAAAAGTTTCCAATACAGAACGTTATACTCATTCTTTTTTATAATTTCGAGAAGTAGATCTGCAGGCCAAAGTCGTGTCATTCTTCTTAAACGTGTGTTTTCACAATGGAAAATAGACTTAGTAGAAAAGACTCAGAATGCTTGAACATAGTGCAAGTTATTATGTCTAATGACACATTCAATTTTGTGTTTAAATCAAAATTTAATATAACTTCAATTATAAAAACATTTTGCTAATAAATCCCTGCATCAAATTGCTTATCTCATATAATAAGAGTTATTGCGTAATCTAACTGGACATGAGTGGTTGTTCTCTAACAGTTTCATAAGTTTTTTGCAGGTATTTGACTAAAATAATTTTTTTAATTTATCTAAATTTTAAACAAAGTTCCTTAGAAATTGCGAGCTGTGTAATATAATAAAAGTGATATATACTATCTTTTACTTTAACCAGACAGGCTTATACATATATCAACACATACACTACAGTGATTAAACTTCCTATTGTACCTGGAACAATTTTTTTTTATATTTTCCTTTAATTCATTTTCATTGCCATCATCTTCTTACTTCGGAATTGTTAAATTGTATGTTTTCTACTTTTTTTAGTCAAACAAATTGAAGTTCCAAGAGGAGTCGCATACAGCATGGAAGGATATTTTATTGTAGCTGACAGAAAGTGCACCGTCCATCTCATCGATCAAGATGGTGTGTGGATCAAAAAGCTTTGGACCCATCCTGGTGGTGAGGACACAGGTGATCCACTGGTCTCTGTGTCTCTATTGGAACGGCGCTTTGTCTGTTGCACTAATGGTGGAACTGTCTTTGTTATGGATGTTCTTTAGTATTTGAAAATCTCTGATTCCGTGACCATGTGCATGGAATTAAAAGGACATGTGCTTGTATAAAATAGTTTGTACCAATATTTCTTATGTAGACATTATTAAAGACTTTTATGCAATGAAAATTGTATCAGAATGTAAGGCAATGGCATATGATCCAGTGGTCTCTGTGTCTCTATTGGAGCGGCGCTTTGTCTGTAGCACTGCTAACGGACTTGTCTTTGTTATGGATGTTCTTTAGTATTTGAAAATCTCTGATTCCGTGACCATGTGCATGAAATCCAAATGAAATATGCTTGTCTAAAATATTTTGAACCAATATTTTTTGTAGACATTATTAAAGACTTTTATTTACAGAAAATTGTATCAGATTAATATTTTTGTCATTTACATCTGAAAAAAGGATTCAGGGTAGATCTATTATAATTAATGGCATATAGATATTATATATTGATCAATCAAAGAATAAAAAGTCATCAAAATCATAATACCGAAATGGAGAATATTGTTTAACTTTTATTGCATGTTATTAAAAAAGAAAAAGAGGAATATTTTTTTTTAATTTAACCAACTATAGAACTCTATGTAAGGGCATGGCATTATCGATAGTTGAAAGAGAGCTCAGTACTTATCGATATTAACATCAATTGAACTTTTGTAATAGTATTTTTAAGCTGTTTTGATTTGGCATTGTTGTTACAAACAGAGGAAGAAGTTGTACCTCCCTGTGTTGAATTGTGTGTTTTTTTTTCCTTTTGTATGTTCCTCCCATAGACAAGATAAATACCTAAAGGTGAAAAAATTGTTTCTTTTATGAATTTACTTTTTAGAGATTAAATATCCATGGCAGTTGCTCGGGTTAGACATTCTACTTTCTTCCCGTGACAGGCTTGAGTGAATATTGTCTGCAACACTAGCCATCTAATCCTCATGGCCATTTTCTTAAGGGTCAACAAATGAAAAAAAAAGCAAAAAGTTGTTAAGACATTTAGAACTTGAAAAGAGGGGGGGGGAATTAATCATATAGTGGACTTATATACATATCTCGATTATTTTTTTCTAAAAACAAGCTGAGTGTTTTGGTCATGAAAAGAGTGGAAAAGACATATGCACAGATCCCAATCGCAGATAAAACATATCCTGTATTGTGATGTATTGTATAAAATTTTCATGAAAAACCAACACCGTAGGAATCTTCAGATCAGATTTATAATAAAGAGAATGTAAATTATTTTGAGATGGAATTTGACAGTGCGAATTTTAAGAGATAAATTAAAAAAGATGTAGATTTAGAGAGTAAACCTAATTGTATACTCAGTGAGCATGGGAATGAATATTTGGAAGTAAAGCTCTGTATGAAAAGAACTCCAGGAAAAAATCTCCATTCCTACCCATTACTTCCGAATGAGAGAACATTGTTAGAGTAACTTACAACGGAATCCTATTTACATCATGGACCAGTTTACCATTGGCTGTTTGGATAATGTCATATGAATAGGAAATTGTTGGTCATGATTTAACAATGATTTACAGAGAGTTTAGTGGTTAGTTTTATGTTGTGTTTTTTTTTACTTTCGTGTAGAATCTTAGACGAAAACAGCCTGATATTTTTCAGTCTAGTGTTTACAAAAGTGAACATCGCGCCCTGATGTTTAGTAAGTAAATATGAAAGTCGAATTCAAAAGAAATTAAATTTTAAAGGAGATAAGATTATTACAAGGATTTTTCTAAACCTACAAGGGATATGTTGACAAAATTGACAAGTGGAAAATGATCTTCTGCAAATTCAAGAGCAGTTATTGGTCCTTGATATTATTTTTACCCAGGCAGCTGACTTGAACAAGGTCATCTAGTGCTCTTGCTGACTAAAAAAAGTGTTTCCTTTCCTGAAAACCGAAGTTTGATAAGAATTATTACATATATGTGGTAAGTTTTACTTTTAGTTATTTCTATCTAATAGAAACAATTAAGTTTATTAGGGTGTTATTTTTTTAAATTTTCTTTAATAATGATTAAAAAAGCAAGAAAATATGTTAAGGCGGACCAATATATTGGCTAAATTTAAGAGGATTGACAGAAGCACAAGAATGAACTAGCGATCAAGATGCATGAAAGGTCATGATGGTATAAGCTAAGTAGCAGGGTATCTGACTTAATGATTGATAGGGAGAATGGCAGTAATAGTGTCGAAATAAAAAAGGGCAGAAAAGGGGATCTGCATTAAAGTCGAAGGGCAACAATCCTTGGTTAAAGTTGCTGGAAAAAAGCCTATCAAATACACGCCAAAGTGGACAGAATTAGCTCCGCTTACTTCAAGTTTGATCGTGTCTTGAGAGGGCATCCATCTGACTATCTTCTGTGGTACATGTAAGTCAAAAAGTTTTCTGGCTTTATTATTTCAGTTTTCTCGTAGCGAAATGCCATACCCTCTTGATCATCGTTATTTTTGTGCGCAAAAAGTTCTATATTTTCCATTTTTTACCCTTATCTGTACTAGGCATAACAATTTCATTTCAAACACTTAAGATAAAACAACGAAAACAAAATTGTCAAATTTTACAAAAAATCTAACATATCAAATGTACATGCAGTAGATATACTGACAGTATCTATAAACATAGCCATTTTTTGTTTGTGAAATGATCATTTTGTAAATAATTATCATCTTTTAAAGTTTTACCTAAAAAGTGAGTAACACAGACCTTTGTTTTTAAATAAGAGTCAATGTAGAGTTTGTAAAGTGGAAGGCAAGACATATTTCTTTCTGATCTTCATCAAAAGCTTAGAAAATGAATAAAGTAAAATATTGAGCCATGATCCATTCCTAGAATATCAAGGCATGGTTCAGTATAAATAGACAGCTTTCATGTACCCTATTGATGATTAACTGTTTTGAAAAAAAGGAAACAAACAGTCCATTTTTTTTTCGATTAAATTTAGTATATTTTAATTAAAAGAAATTACTTGAGTAATTTCCATCTTTATACATCATAACTTATATATTATATCGGAACGCATGAATGTCATATAAACTTGTCATGTGATTTTAAAACGATGTGAGAATGTCTCAAATCTAGCTTGGTAATAAAAATTATCCTTTTATGTAAATAAATGAACCTCTTCGATTACCTATTCCGAACTGTTTTAAATACATATGATATTTTTCATTGCCATTGTCAAATTAAACTTTGAAATATTTGTAATAAAAAGAACAACTTGATTTAAATGCTTTTTGCGACATGTTATTTTATGTATAATTTGCCAACTGGTATGGAATGTTTATATTATGCGTTGACAGAAACTTCTTAGTTCAAATTGTAGCCCTTGGCATATAAGATTAAACCATTGGATTAACAGTCATGCCTTATCTAATCGAGAGCTGATGTGACATCTCCCTGAAAGATAAGCTATAAATGACTGCATTACTAAAAGTGCAAGGAAACGTTTACACCTAGTTAATATATAAATATCCATGTCACGTAATAGTTATTTTTTTCTATAAAGGGGAGAAAAGGGGATCTGCATCAAAGTCGAAGGGCAACAATCTTTGCAAATAGTTGCTGGAAAAAAAGTGAATCAAATACACAATCAAAGTGGACAGAATTAGCTCTGCTTTTTTTCAAATTTGATCGTGTCTTGAGAGGGCATCCATCTGACTATCTTTTGTGCTACATGTAAGTCATAAAGTTTCGTGGCCTTATTATTTCAGTTTTCTCGTAGCTATATGTCAATACCCTCTTGATCATCCTGTCTTTTTTTCGCCCGCAAAAAGTTCTATAATTTCCCATTATATTTCCTTATCTGTACCAGTCACAAAAATTTTATGTCAAACATATTAGATAAGACAAAGACTAAAAATAATTGTGAAAAGCAAAAAAAAATCTAACATACCAAATGAACATGCAGTAAAGATACAGACAGTAGCCATTTGTTTTGTTTTCGAAATGATAATTTTGTAAATAAATATCGTCTTTTAAAGTTTTACCTAAAAAGGTGAGTGACACAACCTTTTTTTTTTCAAATAAAAGTCAGTGTCGAGTTAGTAAAGTGGAAGGCACACATATTTTTTTCTGATCTTCATCACAAGCTTAAAAAACGAGAAAAGTAAAATATTGAGCGATGATCCATTCCTAGAATATGAAGGCATTGTTCAGTATGAATAGACAGCTTTCATGTACCCTATTGATGATTTACTTTTCACAAGTAGTCTAGACCTACATGTATATCATTTCGATACAAAATTGTTTTTATTTCCATGTATTGTAGACCACGATTTAGAATAGGTATCATGGAAATAAATTTTCTATTGTCTGTATACTAATGTTATAAAATATAATTTTGATAATTTTGTGTTGGTTATTAATTTTTATAATGGAAAAAGAATGCTTATGTCATATAGATAATTAAATAGATCTTCTAGGTAGTGCCGCAGCATTTTATATTTTCTTTTTTTTTCTGATTATATTATATTTCTATTGTTAAAGGTTTTTTTCCCTTATAAAGCTAACCCTATTTAGTGGCTCAAATTCTAATAACATTAATAGCTTAAAATAACCGTACATGTAGGGTTTAGAAAAAGTGAAATTCTGATTTTAGAGGTTTGACAGCAGACTCTAAATGCGTACTGAATATCTTCTTAAAGTTTCTTTACAAGTTGGAGTGATGAAATTTGGCATGCATTCATTCTTTTTTTTCTTCTTTTCTTTTGCAAGAAAAATAGAGATAAACACATGACTACATTCCCCCAAGTTCAAGGAAACATGTATACCTATGTGACTATGTCACTTAATGGGTACTTCTTTCTCCTATTTTCAAGTGTTTCTGCTACATTCATGCTTTTTTTAAATCTGTAAAAACACAAAATGTTATTTTTTGTTAACCTATGGTCTAGTGTGTTCTAGTTACAATTATTCTCCTTGAGAAACGCCAGATCATATTAAAAACATTTCCATTTTATTCATTTTAAACCTGACCGCGTTCTGTTGTTTTTCATTATGTGTATGTCTTTTATATGATTTTTATTACATGTTACTAAGTGGCTTCGCTGTGAAGAGACAGTAGCTGCCGACACAACGGCTCTAACATATAATGTGCTTAATTCAATAGTTAGAGTATCTTGAATAGCAAACGTAGACTTTAAATAACTTAGAAATAGGCAAAATACCGGTACACATTTTATTTCTTGAAAAAGCCAAATAAAAACAAAACTTCTCCGTGTGTGCTTTACAGAGTGGCAGAGACAAATTGTCAGCATAAAGCATCAAGACAATAACATAAGCTGGTCATTATCTTTAAAATAATGATTTGATGCTAAAGATAGCAAGCAGTTGCACAATTATTTACAAAAAAAAATGTATCTCTTGATCCATGTTGTGAACGCTCTGTATATATCACTGTTCGTATCTGGAAAAATCTTTTACAGCATAGGAAAAATATTAAAATCAAAGGTGTATATGTAAAGTATACATTACTGATTAAGCTTGGCTACCGAATAGCTACAAATAGTGCAGTACGTAAGGCAACGAACTAGCAATATGAAGGTATTTGATTCAATATCTGCTTTGATTTATTTCCTGGTGGTTCAGATCCTATTAAAGTAGCTCATTCCTTGCTTCACCGAGTGCTGCACCTCAATGTAAGATTTTAAAGAAAACTTAGCCGACATAAAACTAATCAAAGAACTGTTGAATAAGTGACGATAAGTATGAACAGTTTGTGTGAAAAAATTACCATAAAATAAAAGACAAACACCACAGGTATAATTACATTTTCTAACAAGTAAAGCATACATTTATTATAAGGCACACGATTATTTTAAGGAATAATTCACGAATCTCCAGATTTGGTTAGTGTAAAACCATTTTGTTTTAAACACAACAATCAAAGTTTAACATACATACAATTGAAATAGGAAAAACACCAGAATGCAGTGGGCAAAGTAAATGATTGATGAGTTCAAAATATAGTTTTTATATTTGTTGTTGAGATTTTAACACGATTAAACAAAAATATCCACAGAGTCTTCTCAATTGTTGCAGTTTGTATCAGTTCAGTGAGCCGCATTCGTAATAAGTTCCTTTCTCTTTATATTCAAAACTTCTTTCAATTCTTCCTTGCTTTTTCATCTTCTTCTTCTTCTTCTTCTTCTTCTTCTTCTTCTTCTTCTTCTTCTTCTTCTTCTTCTTCTTCTTCTTCTTCTTCTTCTTCTTCTTCTTCTTCTTCTTCTTCTTCTTCTTCTTCTTCTTCTTCTTCTTCTTCTTCTTCTTCTTCTTCTTCTTCTTCTTCTTCTTCTTCTTCTTCTTCTTCTTCTTCTTCTTCTTCTTCTTCTTCTTCTTCTTCTTCTTCTTCTTCTTCTTCTTCTTCTTCTTCTTCTTCTTCTTCTTCTTCTTCTTCTTCTTCTTCTTCTTCTTCTTCTTCTTCTTCTTCTTCTTCTTCTTCTTCTTCTTCTTCTTCTTCTTCTTCTTCTTCTTCTTCTTCTTCTTCTTCTTCTTCTTCTTCTTCTTCTTCTTCTTCTTCTTCTTCTTCTTCTTCTTCTTCTTCTTCTTCTTCTTCTTCTTCTTTTTCTTCTTCTTCTTGATAGAAGTTCGATCTACAGCACTTGAGAGATTCAAGCCTAATAAAATATGGACTTAATGAAATTGATAAACATTAAAATTGGAATACCACACTGTATATTTAAAAAGTAGACGAAATTGGCATGAAATGTAGTTCCAACGCATGTAAGCAGTTTCTCATAAAATGTGTTAATTTTTCTTAGATATGAGTGTGTTTCCTTTTAAAATTTCCCAGTTTAGAGATCGACACATAATAAAGAAATGATTGGCAGAAGTGTTATGAATTTAAGCCATACACTGACTTGATTTAAAACAAGAACAAAACACTAAATTGCAAATTGGGCAGGGTGGGGCTATAAAATTAAGGGGTCGTTGAAGATTTAGGAAAAGTCTCAAAAAAGTTTTAACTTCAGGAAAGAAAAGCGGAACTCAGCCGATATTGGATAAAAAGGAATATTAAAATCATTTTCTGCTTGCTCTCCTCTCTGTAAAACCAACATGACCATAGTTTATGAGAGGGGATACAATCACGTGTTTCATCTATCTTTATTTATCTTCATTGCCTCCCTTTCATTTTGCAGTTTCATTTACATTGATTTTGTTATGTAACGTATTCAATTTTTCCCCCCCAGGCAAATATGCACATTAAGATATAGATACCACCAGCCACCTATAATTCGCAAGAATAAAATAAAGAGGCATCATCGCACAGTTTTTTATTTGGATTTTCGATAATTATTAGTCTAGAGGATAAAAACGGAGGAGGAGATAAGACAGTGAGATATGTTGAGAAAGAGAGACAATGGGACATAATTAAATATTTATGTCTGCCACAAAAAAATTTGCACAAGCTGTTCCACCTTTTTCAAAGAGCATTTCCATCCCAGTGTTGAGTTGTCGTAAGTTAAACTTCACACGTCAGGTTGCTTTAAAAAAAATCACCCCGTAAGCTGCTTGTCTGTAAATATACATTAAGTCATCGTTCAATTATTATAGACACTTACGATATAGGTGTTCTTTTCTTCCTACAAATATACAAAAATAATACTATTTTCCTACTCTCTTTCATACGAGAAAAAACAATAATTATTATCTAAAGCTGGTTGTAACGCTGATTATAGACAAGAGCTTTAGTTGATTGGTTATAGTAGACAATATTAGTCGTTGAATGAAATAAACTGCGTTTTTAGAATTGTGAAACACACAGTCTAGCGTTGCTTACCTCTATTACCTCTGCTATGCCTATTTTTTCACCTGTCTTTACTCTTTGCTATACTTTTTTAAAATTTTATGAATCCTATCTTTTATTCTTCTCTCCCTTTTTTATTTATATTTTTTTTCACCGTTCATGTTTGTTTTTCTAATTTTCTTTCTCTTCTGTCTTTCTCTAAACCTATTTTATTTAATCTTTGCCTCTCTTTCTCCCCTTCCCCGCTCCCTCCTCTCTCTCTCTCTCTCTCTCTCTCTCTCTGGCTCTCTCTGTTTGAAAATATAAAGCAAATAAATCATGGTACTGTTTGTTTCTGTATTTTTCGCCTGCCTCCTATTCTCTCTGTCTATTTTTTATGTTTACATCCCCGAAGTGAAATTTCTGTGCTCTTTCACTATTTCACGACAAGACCTAAGTCCACGGCCAAGAAAATAGATGCTAATTGTAAGACTAAAAAAAAGTTATTACATTCGATTATTAAGAAAAAAAAACACACACACACACTTAAAGGATAGCTATAAAAGATCCAAAAGGTCGTCCGTGTGTCTATGAATGTTATAAAACAAGGTCTTAAAAGAAATAGGCACACAACCTCATAATTACGATACAAAAAAATATCAATTTAACATATTAGGGTATTACTTTTTAAGCTTCGTCAGTAATAACACAAAATTGTGCTTTCCGTCCAATATTCAACTCATAAAGAACTAATACACATTTTACATTTCCTTTCTTTCCAAAAAATTTACACCAGTGTATATTCTTACGGACGAAAAACACACTCTCTCTCTCCCTCTCTCTATCTCTCTCTCTCGCTCTCGCTCTCTCTTTCTCTCTCTTTTTCTAGAACTTCAAGGAACTAGCTATTTGGAATTGTCTCTTGTTACTTCAGGCATTTACACAATTTGGTTCTACTCAGTTAAGCATTTGATGTTTTATTCCTCTACTACTACTACTGCTACTACTACTACTACTACTACTACTACTACTACTACTACCACGCCCAACTACTACCACTACTACTACTACTACTACTACTACTACTACTACTACTACTACTACTACTACTACTACTACTACTACTACTACTACTACTACTACTACTACTACTACTACTACTACTACTACTACTACTACTACTACTACTACTACTACTACTACTACTACTACTACTACTACTACTACTACTACTACTACCACTACTACTACTACTACTACTACTACTACTACTACTACTACTACTACTACTACTACTACTACTACTACTACTACTACTACTACCACTACTACTACTATTACTACTACTACTACTACTACTACTACTACTACTACTACTACTACTACTACTACTACTACTACTACTACTACTACTACTACTACTACTACTACTACTACTACTACTACTACTACCAATTTTACCGTTACTTCTATTACTAACATCTGTAAAATGTCAACAAATTTGTTTAAAAATGTTTGACCTAAGCCAATGAATTTAATGTAAATTTGAGAAAGTGATATATGTCTTACTTAGAGTTATAGCTTGGAGATAGGCATCAATACTATGTCAATTGGTCCATTTCACTAGATTAACTTTAAGGTTTGATATACATCATAAACAAATATGACACGAATTTTTCACGCGGACCTTTTTTGAACACATGTTTCTACCTTTTTCATAATATCTAGCTTTTTTTTTAAATAGTATAACGAAAAAGTAGAAAGCAATATATATTACATCTTTGTGACACAATACTTAATTCTGGGGTAACAAATATTTGTTTCTGAAAATCATGGATATACCGGGTATCCTAGCCGTTTATATAAACAAATATATTCATTGCTTGGTTGTTTGACCTATTTGTCGGTCGGTTTTCCGGTTGGTTGGTTAGTTGGTCGGTTGGCCAGTTGGTCGGTTAGCCAGTTTGTTGGTTGGTCGGTCGATTGGCCTGTTGGTTGTTTGACTTGTTGGTCGGTCGGTTGGCCGGTTGGTTGTTTAACTTGTTGGTCTGTCGGTTGGCTGGTTGGTTGTTTGACTTGTTGGTCGGTCGGTTGGCCGGTTGGTTGTTTGACTTATTGGTTGGTCGGTTGGCTGGTTGGTTGTTTGAAATGTTGGTCGGTCGGTTGGCCGGTTGGTTGTTTGACATGTTGGTCGGTCGGTTGGCCGGTTGGTTGTTTGACATGTTGGTCGGTCGGTTGACCAGTTGGTTGTTTGACATGTTTGTCGGTCGGTTGGCCGGTTGGTTGTTTGAAATGTTTGTCGGTCGGTTGACCGGTTGGTTGTTTGACTTGTTAGACGGTCGGTTGGCCGATTTGTTGTTTAACCTGTTGGTCGGTCGGTTGGTTGTTTGACTTGTTGGTCTGTCGGTTGGTTGTTTGACTTGTTGGTCGGTCGGTTGGCCAGTTGGTTTTTTGACTTGTTGGTGTGTCTGTTGGTTGTTTGACATGTTGGTCGGTCGGTTGGCCGGTTGCTTGGTTGGTCGATCGGTTGGCCAGTTGGTTGTTTGACATGTTGGTCGGTCGGTTGGCCGGTTGCTTGGTTGGTCGGTCTGTCGGTTGGTCTATCGCTCCATTTTCTTGGTTGGAGGGTCAGTTCATTGGCCGGTTGGTTGGCTGATTGGTCGTTTGGTTGCCTAGTTCGCTTGCTGCTTATTTTTTGAATAAATGAATGGATGATTGATTCATAGATCGCTAGATCATAACTGATTGATTATGTTAGGTAAGCAAGTAATGAAGTGCATTGGTAATAAAACGTCGACCTTTGACAATAAATTTGGAATGGTTCAGTAGATATTTCAGATAATATAAAGATAAAGTGTTCATTTCACATTTCTGTCCTTCTGTGTTACTTTCTCTCTGTGTCTGTCACTGTCTCTCTCAAAACACTCTTTCTCTCTGTCTTTCTCTTTCTCTCTCCCTCTCTCTCACTCTCTTAGTCGCTTTTTCCCTCCATCACATCCTCTCTTTCACTCTCTCTCTTCCTTTCTCTCTCACTCTCTTTCACGCTCTAACCCTCTCTCCATCTCTCTCACTCTCAGGACTCACTCCCTCCCTCTGTCTTCCTCTCTCTAACACTCTCTCACTCTCTCTCTTTTTCTCCTTCTTCCTGTATCTCTCACTCTCTCTTCCTCTCTTTCTTCCTCTCGCTCTTTCTTTCTCTCTTCTTCTCTCTCTCACTCTCCTTTTCCCTATCCCTCTCTATCTTCCTCTATCTCTTTCTCTCTCCCTCTCTCTCCTTCTCTCTCTCTCTCTCTCCCATTCCCTCTTTCTTTATTTTTGCACCAAATCTTTTTTTGCGGTGTGCAGTTATTCATCTTCCAATTAACCATTAGAACTTCGGTGCACCATACGGTTGGATCTCTATTCGATGGACCTTATGTAATGAGCTCTCATTTTGATTTTTCTTTCCCTCTTAACTTTCTAAAATTTTGCGACACGTTTGCATTTGCTTGGATTGCTCTTCAAATCTTTGTGCGTTCAAAATAATTTTTTTTTTCGAGAAATGAATATCATTAGTTTTTCAACAAAAATTAGTATATTCCCTACCAAAACCTTTTTCTTGCAGCGAGGGAACAGCTATAATGCCCTCAGTGTCGACAATTCTGATCCTCGGTGTATTGCTGGCAGTGACAATCTGCTGCCAAGCGATTACCATGTGTTCCTATGATGCTAGCTTGTGTGGATTCAGGACAGAGAAGGGTGTGATCAGATTAAAGAAATACGCAGACAGATATTTCACCAGCCTGGATCCTGCTAATCCTCATTTCAAATAAAAAAAAACTTGTTTTTTTTTAATCAATAAAAAGTTTTTTAAAGCCTAACTCTACTTCATCCCTGCCAGTAAATTCTCTTCGTGGTTATATTAATCCTTCCCCGTCATCTTTGTCTTTATTCTTCTTCTTGATTCGCTGGCCTCTACACAGTTGTTCTTAACGTCACAAGGGCAAAGAGTTGAGACAAAACGCGATTCTATTATAAATTTTGTGACACAAGATAAACGTTTTTTTTTTTAATTTAACAACAGAAAAAAAATTATCTAAGACCCATTGCCGCCTTTTACTTCCAAATGAGAGGACATTGCAAGAGGTACTTACGACGGAACTCTATTTACAGAATGGACCAGATTAGCATTGAACTGTTTGTCTATTCTCCTATCCAAATGAAAGTGTTTGTCACGATTTAACGAAGCTTCTGTGATTAGTTTTAATTTTTTCGAATTTTCTTTTACAATCTCAGATAAAGACGGCCTGATATTTGTCAGTCTACTGTCTATTCTAGACCCTATAAAAGTGAACTTGTTCCACCATGATCGTCATTTTTTTCTCAAGGAAATTAAATACATTTCGGTTTATATCCTTATCTGTACGAGCCTTAATAGAAAATTAAATAAAAACATTAAACATAAAAACGTTTCGCCTTTATTGTGGCTTCATCAGAGTGTGATCAAATTGTAATAAAATCATGAAAATAAAATCTATGAAGTATAATATACCAATTATGTATGTGAGTATATATATATATATATATATATATATATATATATAATTGTATTCATGTTGGAAAAGGGTTTTTTTCTGGTTAACTTATCCCATTATATGTGTAAAGTTCTAAAAGCATTAAAAGCTTTAACCAACCATACATATATGGTTAAATGTATTTAAAAGTAGGATGAAGTTTCAATGGAGTAATTAGAGAGAGCAAATCATACACCAATTAAGATCAGACTCTGATGGCGTGTTGAATCTTTTCAGTGTTAGAACTTGGCTTGCATTGTTGTTATTTTCTTTAATTCGTAGAGGGAACACATTCTGTTTTATCTTCCATTTTGTTATTTTTTTAATATAATTTAATGGTAAATTGTGAATGCGTTATAGCAAAATTTATACACTTTAACTTGCATGGAATATATCAATGCCCTTTTCCAGGAATATTTAAATATAAGAATGTGTCAATGCAAACTTTATATTCAAAATAATCTTTCTATGTAAATCTATGAAGCTCTTCGATTGCATTTCTAACTGTTTAAAATGCATGTAAAATTCTCACTGCCATTTCATTAAGAAAACTTGACAAATTTGTAAAAAAAAAAGACAAACTTAATTTAACCGTATCAGTTTTGTCTCATTTCATTTCATGTGTAGTTTGTTTAAAAATGTCTCTTCAATTGGCAGATGTCATTTTGCTTTAAGTCATGCGTTCATGGCAAACTCTTTGTTCTAATTCTAGACCTTTGTGGATTAACCACTGTGCCTAGTGTTAGGCGACTGATATAACATCATATCTGTGGATGATAAGCCAGATAAAAAACTACATTGCATCTAGCCAGTGCTTCTATGCCACTTAATGTGTTTTTCCTTCCCTTGTCAGATAGTGTTTTGTTATCCTAATGTTCTTTAAAACTGAGACCATCCAATTCATTCTTTCATCTTTCAAATATGGCACAGTAGTGTCTGATTTTAATTTTATAGTGAAAGGCAAAATGGTCTGTAATATTTTTTGAATCCGACCAGATTATATCAAAATTATTTGAATGATACTCACTTTTAACCTAAATGCTTTCTACTATTTATAGATATTTTTCAAAATGTTCATAAAACGAGATAAATCTTGGAACTATCAGGATTTATATACCAAATTTAGGGGCTTTAGGCCCATCATACTGTCTAGTGGTGTGGGTATGGATGTGGCTCTTTCGCAGCTCGAAGTTCGTAACTTACACTTTCAGTTTTTTTGCTCTACAATTTTTTTCAAAACTCTTCTATGAATCTTTTTATTGTATACGAACCTCTTTGTGAGAATAATTTACCCACTATGACACTCCCCCTCTCCCCACCTTAAAAATCATTAATATGATCCAAATAACGAAGAAAAAGCATAGGTCTATCGAACGTAATTAGATTTATACATCTGAAAGTTAAAGATTAGCAATCTGAGATTGACTTGGCAACATGAGCAGCTGTCATTATTGACTATAAACTAGTCGAGTGACTGGGGGGGGGGAGTATGTGGATATGATTCTCTGTGTGAAATCTGAGTGAAGCAGCGGTCCTTATTGACTCAAAACTGGTCGATTGACTGGGGGGTATGGAGCTAGAGTAGGGAGATATAACTCTCTGTGTGACTTTGAGTGAAGCAGCCGTCATTATTGACTCTAAACTGGTCGAATGACTGGGGGTGGATGGAGGCGGAGTAGGGAGATATGATTCTCTGTGTGACTTTGAGTGAAGCAGCCGTCATTATTATCTCTAAACTGGTCGAGTGATTGGTTGTATGGAGGGAGAGTAGGGAGATATGATTCTCTGTGTGACTTTGAGTGAAGCAGCCGTCATTATTATCTCTAAACTGGTCGAGTGATTGGTTGTATGGAGGGAGAGTAGGGAGATATGATTCTCTGTGTGACTTTGATTGAAGCAGCCGTCATTATTATCTCTAAACTGGTCGAGTGACTGTGGGTACGGAGGGAGTGTAGGTAGATTTGATTCTATGTGTGATTCTGAGGAAAGCAGCCGTCACTATTGACTCTAAACTAGTCGAGTGACTTGGGGGGTGTAGGGAGAGTAGGGAGATATGATTCTCTGTGTGACTTTGATTGAAGCAGCCGTCATTATTATCTCTAAACTGGTCGAGTGATTGGTTGTATGGAGGGAGAGTAGGGAGATATGATTCTCTGTGTGATTCTGAGCGAAGCAGCCGTCTTTATTGACTCTAAACTGGTCGAGTGATTGGTGGTATGGAGGGAGAGTAGGGAGATATGATTGTCTGAGTGATTCTGAGTGAAGCAGCTGTCATTATTGACTCTAAACTGGTAGAGTGATCGGGGGGGGGGGGTGGAGGAGTAGGGAGATATGATTGTCTGAGTGATTCTGAGTGAAGCAGCCGTCATTATTGACTCTAAACTGGTCAAGTGATTGGTGGTATGGAGGGAGAGTAGGGAGATATGATTGTCTGAGTGATTCTGAGTGAAGCAGCTGTCATTATTGACTCTAAATTGGTAGAGTGATCGGGGGGGGGGGTGGAGGAGTAGGGAGATATGATTCTCTGTGTGTGTCCGAATAAACCAGCCGTCCTTATTGACTCTAAACTGGTCGAGTGGCAGGGGCTATGAATGAAGTGAATAGTAGAAAGCAACTAAGATAGGGAGAATGATAGAGGTAAAGACAAACAAAGTACCATAAAGATGTTTTGAGAATGACAACGAGAGAGTTAACGTTTTTGAAACTAGTATAAAGATGTTAAATATGAAAGGAAGAAAATTATAGCAAAAATATGGATGATGAATTTATTACAATTGCGTTTGTTAAATGTTTTCATTATTTTTTTTTTAAATTATTTTTGCAGGTTTCTCTAATTTATGAGGTTTTGATCGAAATGAAAATCATGTTTGCAGATTATATTGATATACGTAGAATACATTTCCGACTATCGTGATCTAATGTTTAAAATAATTCTGAAACTTTTATTTTCTCTTCTTTTCTATGTTGGTTTGGTTGTATTTTCTTGGTTTTATAAAGTGTCATGTTAAAACGTGTAATTTTTTTTTTTAAAATCTGAATATGTGTAAAAGAAAGCTGATTAACAAAAATTGAGAGATGACGTCATGAGAGATTTTTTTTTCTTTTAATAATAATAAATTTTTATCACACTGAAACATCTCACACTAAAGACGTGTTTCTTTTTTTAATATTGTGACTAATAAAAAATGTTCTTATTATTAAGTACATTTAAATCTCAGGACTTTGGGTTATACTGATACCAAGTTGTTGTTTTTTATGCACCTAGATAAATCAAAGCTTTGAACTTTCAAATATTCTTGTGCAAATATTTAGAGTCATCCAGCTCTGCAGACTTGTTTCCCTTCCTAAATTAAGCCTGATTTGGGTCCTTTTTTCCAATTGTCAATGGATTTTGCTTCCATGACTGTTGTCCCTTTATCTGTTACTGAATTAAATGTATTTCATGCGAGGCATTATTTCATTCCAGACGTTTCCTGAAAACAAGGTGAGCAATAACGACTTCAAGATTATGCAAAAAAAAAAGACAATTACAACATAATATTAAGAACCATATTTTTTAACAAAAAAGATGATTAAAAAAACTAAGAAGAAAAATTCCTGAAATAAAGAACTTTAGAGACTTGGGAGAGGGAAAGAAGAAAGAGAGTAGCATAAGGAAAATATAGATAAATGTAGAGGGGCTGAGACTTAAGATCAGCGACAAAACTGAAGAGGAAAAAAAATAGAGAAAAAGAAAGAGAGAGATATTGAGAGAGTCTGTCCATTAAGATTTGTACCCAGTATGGCACACAAACAAATAAAGAAAAGATAAAAGAAGTAACAAAGGTGCATACCCAGCAAGGCCTAGATTGTTCGTGTCTTCAAAACAATGTCGGTAGCCCATCCAAAAACTATGAGATTTTTTCTTGATCTGCACTCTACATATACATTGTATTATAAAGTAGAAAGTAGTAAAAGAGATTCGAGCCTGAAATTAATTTTATCGAAATGTATCATGACATTTTTTTCATCTTGGCCGAGTCTACCAATTGCCGCATGGTAGCCATGATGTTGACACTCTCTAGAAATGCATTGAATCGAAAATTATGATAGAATCGGCACTGATCGTGCAACTTCTGTTAAAAGATCTTCATGTAAATATTGTTCTATTTTCATGACTACGGAAAATGGACATGAATATTATCAGTTTGTCTTTTTTTATTTTATCCTCACCTGCAGTGAAAAGTTTTAAATAAAAAATTGTAATATATTAATAATAATAATAATAATAATAATAGTAATAATAATAATAATAATAATAATAATAATAATAATAATGATGATGATAATAATAATAACAATAATAATAATAATAATAATAATAATAATAATAATAATAATAATAATAATAATAAGATGATAATAATAATAATAATAATAATAATAATGATGATAATAATAATAATAATAATAATAATAATAATAATAATAATAATAATAATAATAATAATAATAATAATAATAATAATAATAATAATAATAATAATAATAATAATACTTATAACAAATACAATAATGATAAATACAACACAATTTTCTTTCAGACCTAAAATCTAGACAATTACAACCATTCCCCGTATTTTTGTCATTTTTCTCGTTTCCATCCAAAACAAATGCCATTTCATTAAAACCAATATTCTAAGAAAAACGAGTATGTGAATCAAAGCCCTTTTCTTCTTGAAAGCAACTATCTATAAAGGGCTTGAATTGATTCATGTAATTAAAGAAATAATTGCACTTCACTGGACAGTTAAAAAAACTATAAAGTTTATATAGAAATGATATCAACAACTTAAAATCTGCACCAATTTTTTTTTCGGAGAAAAGAAAAAAAAATGCTGGCCATAGCAGTAGACGTTGCAGCTTAATTTACAAAATAACAAAAGACAAAGAGGAAATGTAACGGGAGGGGAAGGTGAAGGACGGAGGGAAGGTGAAGGACGGAGGGAAGGTGAAGGACGGAGGGCCTCGACCAATGGCAGTCAACAAATCGGTCCAGGCATGTTTGTCAACAAGTATGAACGAGTAACAGAATTGCTTACGTCACCAATTGATTTTTTATTCAAAATTTCCAGTTCTAGACGGGCCTCGGTATGACAGTCTAGAAGAGACATGTTTTGGCACCAGCTCTGGGATTCACAGGCTTATAAAAGTGTTGGAAATATAAAGCATGAAAAGAAATATGCGTCCCCTTTGAAAGGACATTTCTTTATTATTCAAAAATACCGAGTCAGAGAAAGGCGTAGGGAAATTAAGAAAAGTGGCTGACAAAAAGAGATATATTGAAATAGCGAGAGAGACACATAGACAAACAGACAGGCAGAATTGCACAGAGACAGAGACACAGATATATTGAAACGGAGAGAAGAGAAACCAATGCTGACAAATTAGTTTGCATGTTTAGTTTTATAGGTTTGAAATATGGCGGATTATATGTTACGTTTAATCACGTTCTTCATATATCTGAGCTGTTCTAACACAGCCTGCTCTAAGTCTAGAGTTCCTCTAATCCCTCCCATGAAGACGATCACATTTTGATAAACAGCAAAATGGATTAACTCATGAAGATAATAAGGAATCTTTAATAGTTGAAGATAAAAAGTAAAAGAGATGGACAGACCGATTGACTTGGAAGAAGAAGATACTTCAAAGCGTTGTGAGACATTAAAAAAAAAACAACCTCCAGAGCCAAGGTCAGACAGGCGAATTAAGAAGGGATAACAAAAAAAAATTCAGTTAAAAATATAAAATATCAAAGAGAGACATAGTAAGATTTAATCCTTTACCACCCCCTCCCTCTATGCTATCGTCCTTTTCTAGCTGTAAGTGAAACGTGAAGCATGGCTTATTTCTAGCTCACTAGGCCACGACTTCGTGCTATGATTCTTGAACTGGACCAGTGCTATTGACCTTACGGCGTCTGTTAAGTCTTATCATAGTGCTGTTTAGATGATTCTCACACTCAACTAGATAGTCTGAGCTAACTATAACTCCGTACTGTTAGCCAATGTCCCTGAAGAATGGAATATCTGTCAGAGAGACAGGAATGCATACAGGTAATGCCCACTGGCTAACTATAACTCAGTACTGTTAGCCAATGTCTCTGAAGAATGGTATATCTGTCAGAGAGACAGGAATGCATACAGGTAATGCCTACTGGCTAACTATAAATCCGTACTGTTAGCCAATGTCTCTGAAGAAAGGTACATCTGTCAGAGAGACAGGAATGCATACAGGTAATGCCTACTGGCTAACTATAACTCCGTACTGTTAGCCAATGTCTTTGATGAATGGTACATCTGTCAGAGAGACAGGAATGCATACAGCTAATGCCTACTAGCTAACTAGACATTTGAGATGTAGAAACCCTTCTTGTGAATATATTTAGCTCTCTCCTAAGTTTGTGCTGTGGAAATATTCATTTTTTCCAGTGAAGGACAGCGAGAAAGAGACTGAATTAGTGATAGAGAGAAGAGTGAAACAAGAGAGAGAGAGAAGGAGAGAGAGAGAGACAGACAGACAGATAGACAGACAGACAGACAGACAGACAGACAGAAAGACTGAGATGTGACATAGTGAGAGAGGCAAAAAAGAAGTATACAAGTAGTCACTAAGAGATTAAGTTAATTTTAGAAAGTAATTCTGAGGGGAAAAAAAGTCGAAAATATAAATAATGAGAGACAGCAAGATAGAGTTATAGAGTAAATAACTTACATAGGGACTAACAGAGATTGACAAACACCTCGAAAGATAGAGAGTTGGTAATGATAGTGATAAATATAGCAAAAGATATAGAAGCGAAGGGAGAGAACGATAGAAAAAGAAGAGTGAAAGGGAGAACAAAATGTCAATAGATTTTACACTCGGATCTTTTGAAAAAAAAAACAACATATCTTTCAATCCAATCCAATTTTTTTCCATATGGAGTTTTTAAACTAACCCGCCATGCATGGACAGATATGGTTGAATAAATGAAAGACATAACTGAGCAGAATAAGAAATTTCAGTACACGTTTTGACATGCTGACATAAACTGCCGCGCCCAACTAAACCGGTAATTGCAGAGTGTGATCTTCAGGTACACCGCTTAGCATTGAAAACTTGGTGAGACGCGGGAGAAAAAAGCTAGAGTGGAGCCAGTCAACCTTGAGTGGATAGAGGTGTTTCGTTCAAACTTGTATCTTCTTTTTTATTATATTTTTTCAACATATGCCTTCAGATAATAATTTGTAGTACGGAATGTTTCCACTTTATACAGATAGATGACATATGATTTTAAAACTTATAGAATGTCATTTCGTCAAAAACAATAGTGAGTAAAGCATATTTCACAAAAAAGATTAAAAGAGAGACAAAAATGTATTGCTTGAAATGTTCACTGTTTGCTCTCCGCTGCTGAAACTTTACAATCATTTCTTATATTTTCTTTTTCATGAATATTGTTATTGTAGGTATCTCATTATATTGGGTACACATTAAGAAATTTCAAATAAAATCTACTCGAATACAAAATTTAATAACTGAAAAAAACGTATTCTAATCTGTGTTGGAGGTTTATATTCATAATGGAATTGTCTTTTGCAAAAAAAAAAAAAAAAAGACGAATTGAGAGAATAATTAAAAGGCGAATATTTTGTGCTGTCCCTATAATATCTGTACGTTGTTAAAGCTCTAAGAACCTGTGAACAGTAAGCAGATATAGAAGGTGACACACACAATAAATAAAATGTACTATAGTAATGGGTTCATTAGAGTTATGTCCCGGTTTTGTTGGAACACCCCACACCAAGAGCTTTTCCTGCCATATTCTCCCTTTTTTCTTGTTCCCGATATGCTGTCCGCTTCACCTTCAGTCGTCCTTCAGTCTTTTGCACGTCACGAGGCAGGGAGCTGATCAAAGATCATGATCCACCTGTTTCTGGACCCTAAGATCAATATTAGGAAAAGTGTTTGTTGGCATAGTTGCTATGCAGCACATACGTATGCAATCGCACATAAATTTCTATTCTTGAAACTCTTCTATTTCCCATGTTACAATTGACAGGTTTAAAAAGAAAATGATTTTATAACTATAATTGAAACGCGAGAAATATTTTTTTAATGTTTTGAAATAGAGACGAACATTGTCCCTTAGCTGCTGAATGTTACTTTTCCTCCTCTGTGTGCTGATAATTTTATCTAATGATAGTGTCAAAAAAAAGGTATCTCGCTAAAAACAGCCCTAAACTAAAACGTGTGACGCTAAGTTCTCTTTTTACTCATTTCAAAGGTTCGCACCTTGCCGGCAACTCAAATTAGACAAAAAAAAGTTAGTGCTGCTGCATTAATAAAATAAATAAGTTTTATGATATGGACGTATCTAGAACGTCTATGGCGCACAGTTCTCTCTATTTCGAGACCACACTTAGTAACTTACGATCCTTTTTTTGAATCTTGTATTGTTTTCTTTAATTTCATATTTGAACCTTACGAATTTACTCACATAAGTTTTTATCCGATTTTCTTCTCTTATAAATTCAACTGTAATTGCAAGAAACTTAGGAGGAGAAAGATGCGATTTCGCACTCTTTAAAAATATGGAATTTGTTATGCTTAGAAAATCACCAGCAATGTGAATAAGATGATATACTACTACTATCTTATTTAGCTGCCGTTTATCCTTTTTTCTACTTTCCATCTATACCCTTGACCTGAGTATTCTTTTTATCTTTATATTCAACTATTCCCATTTTTACTTGCCCTTTACCTTCAAATTTCCTAGAATGCTTATTAGGTAAAGCATTTGACTATCAATGGGAAGTTTGTCTGTTCAAATTCTGGCATGGACTTTCAAGACTAGAGGTGGGCTCGGATATTATCTCATCATCCTACTCTAATAGTCTCATAGTTCTTGTGACAGTAACGGTTACATTTTCTGGGGGATCTGTTTCTTTCTTGTTTTCCTCATACTCCATAGGTACAATTTTTGACTTGTGTCAAGATTTTTTTTAATACATTCACTTTTCATTTTCATTTATAGGATGATTCATATTGCATCAAAATATAGTAACTGCTTGTATCATTAAATAAAACCATCTTTTGATGTAACAGAATCCCTGTTCAAGATTTCTTCCGAAACTCTGAATACAAAGCATATTTTTTTTTATACTTTGATAAGCTTTTTAAATGATATTGATGGTCAGACAACAATCCTATAAATTTGAAACGGTTTCAATTTTTTATGCTTCAAAACATTACAGCAGCGCAGGAAAAATATGAAATCAAAACGTATTTCACACATTCTAGTATGACTATACTTTACATTTGTTTTTCATATTATATTAACATCCACTTGATATCAACGCTAAAAAGATAAAAAAAACTTCACAATTTAGTTCTGATCCGAATAGGCTATGGGCGTTTTTGATAGCATAAAAGTCTTTTAAATCTAAAAATCAAAGACCTATAATATAAAAAGAAAGGGAAAGAATGTGAAGAAAGTAAAAAAGATTTTTAAGTTTGCCTCTATAAATTTATAAACAGGTAACATAATATATATATATATAAGTTTGCCTCTATAAATTTATAAACAGGTAACATAATATATATCTATATCTATATATAATATTTATGGTTATATTTTTAAGTGTGCAATCCCTATTCTATATGCATGTGTTTGAAATGATTCGAGTGTGTCACATGGTGGAACTTATTTTAAACTCTCAGCTGCTAATTTTTCGTTTATTATTTTTCTCCTCTTTCTATAACAGACTTTTAAAGCGTCAGGGTCAGATAACCCTCCCTTTTCTCATTCCACACGTCTTTCTTTTGATCCAAATGATGAAGAAGAAGGTATTCAAAGCTTAAACAACTGGATCAAGGGGGAAAAAAACCCTCAGCAACTTCACTGTGCCACCTCGCAACAAAATCAATAGCTTTTAGTTACTCTTAATTAGACAGGGGTGGGAGAAGAGAGAGGAGGGAAGGGGGTGGAGTCTTTTTTTGTCTGATTCATACTGACGCATATGTTGTCAGTTAAACAAATCTGCATGTTTCTTCTGGTAACTAAGTTGTGACGACACCCCTTTTACATGACATTGTATAAGAGTTCTGCACAGTCATAGGTTCGTGACTCTTAAGGTCTCCAGGGTTACATCAAAGGAAATAAAAATGCACTCGATGGTCTTAAGGAAAATTGAACACAAAAATTAAAACGATTCAAACTATAATGAATCATTTGAATAAGATTTAAAGTGGAAGTATATGTCAGCGAGAGATCAAATTTGAAAATTCTTATCTTTAGCTCTATGAAGGTTTTGTTTAGTTGTTACAAGATAGGCACATGCTGCTTGCCGGCTAAACTAATCTGCATTTCTCTTTTCATGACTTGGATCAGTTGTGGCAACACACATTTCAATTGACAGTTTTGTATAAAACTCGAACACAGAAACGGTCTAATACTCGCCATGTCTCAAAGGCTGCATCAAAAGAAATAAGGAACATTGAAAAAAATAACGATCATTATATAAAAAAGGTCAAATCAATGCGTGTAAATCACATTTGAAAAAATCCACGTAAATAAGGTCTCTCATAGCACTACTCTATAGGTGGTAAAGTATATCTATTTTACATTTTATTCATTTTTTGGCTAGCCTTTCATAATAAGGTTAACTTGATCTTGAATAGAGGTATAGAATTTGTATGACGATCTTTGTACTAAATGTATCCCCTCAATGTCCTCTATATCATAGCTTCATAAGGGTACTTTTTGTGGATAGCATAATCATTTTCTTCAGGAAAAGAGTGTTGGCGCAATGACATTTATTTTAGACGCAAAGAAAAAGAAGGTGTGGGTTGTAAGGGTTATAGTGTAACCATTTCAAAGAAAAAAAAGTTTTATTTGATAAAACTGTAATGTGAATGTAACTGTTTCTTATATAACATATGCCAGGCTATATGTATCGGGATATACAGAGGATATGCAGAATAATAATAATATACAAAGTAATGAAACGGTTGGATGGCGTTAAAAATTAAATTAACTTAATTTCCTATTCTAAAAATGTCTGACAACATACATTTAGAGAACTCAATGAAGGTTATCGATATATTTCAGTATATTAATCCTCTATTACATATTTACAGAAATTGGGTTTATAAACACTGATAACAATCATAACCAAAGCGTAAAGAGATATAAGTGTTAGGCATTTTGAAACGTTTCGTTATAAAAAAAAGTGAAATGTTTGCTTTTAAAATTTGTTATTTAAATTTGAAAGACAATGATTAGACGAACAGAAGTATGCAGATAAATAGATGGATGGATGGATGGTTGAGTTAGGAAAATATTTATGTAATTTGCAGTAACTAATGGGTAAAATATATAACATATAGTCTTAAAGGGAGAAATACCCTTTGCAGAAAAAGTTTCGGCCCTTAAATTATGACACTTTAAGGAGGACAGGCCACACCAAGGTCATGACTCCTAGGTGTCTCCATATTTTTTTTTTTTTGCTTAGCGTCGAATTTATATAACCACACCCTTGCCTTGGCTGGAATGCTAATTCAGGCACAATACCACTTTGCTAACTGGTCTCACGATAGTTAGAGCATTTTGCAGGAATCGAATTTCTCCTGCTACAGATCAAGCGAGACCTGTTTTCGACTATTTCAGCTAGTAGCTTTAGAGCTTTTGTTTTTGTGTTGCCATATATTAAGAATTTAGTCAGAATGTCGTAGACAGATGACCCTATGATTCCTCTGACACCAATCATCTTGGGCATAACCATAACTTTGTAGCCGGCATCTTTAGTCAGGTTCAGGCATTTCTCTCTTTAAAAGTTGTGTCTCTTCCATTCTGTTTTCGCATGAAATCGTTAGCTCCGACAAGATTAGTTTTGTGAAAGTCTCTCTTTTAGACGCAATTCTCTGAAGGATTCTATCATGTATTGTCCCTGTGAGAAGGCGATTTTGCAAGAGCTCCTGGCGTGCTCTGTGGTCGATCTGCCTTGCCATAGCGGACAAGTAAGATCATATTTATTTCCGCACCGTACCAGTTTGGTGTTGAAGGGCAGGACTTCAAACACTGATGAGAATGCTAATCCGAAGTGACGCCATGTGCCAGATGTCAATGAACGTATGGGTTTTCTACAGGGCATTATGCCAAATAGACCGTCCGTGGTACGGTTTCTTAACTGCTTTCTAGACCTTTCTGGAATCCTCATTGAGCCATATCTTATTGATGACCATGTCTTTCTTCTCTTTTCCATATGCATGTAACTACGATTTTTTAAATAACTACAGATATCTCTCATAGATGAATCGTATCGTCTTTCAAGGCTGATTGGCTACTGTGAACACCATCGTCGCAAATATCTAATCGTTCCTTACTGGCATCAACAGACCTTCAGGTTCCCTAAAAAGAACGTTCCTATCTGGGTTAGAAAGGGAACTTGATCTTGGTTGTTGGAACAGTTGTCTTGCGAATTAAAATTGCTCTTTGAAGAAGCGTTCCTGGTTATTTTTCTTTTGACCTCGTCTTTTCCTTGCGAATTCTGCTCTACTCACAGCTGAGTGCCTCGCATTCAAACATCGCCAATTTTCGTGACGCCCACTTTTCTCTTCTTCAGTCGCTGGTTTCATCTGCTTTCATAGGGTTTTTCTTATATTGCGCAGAGTTTCCATCTCACGTTACCCTCTACATATTTTAGGTTCACTTTAAACTTGATGTTGTTTAACCCGGAAGGTGTTAAGTAATGTTTGGAAGATAATGTCAACTAAAACGTCAAGTGCTCTTTCCGATGAGCTTGTCCAGTTGAGCTATTTTGCTATCGACAGTTTCTCTTTCTTTGCTTGCGCTTGCTGGTGCAGAATTAATCATCTGGCGATTAGCGCTGTTGAGCTGTCAGACTTTTCTGTATGACTTATCAGCAAGGATGTCCTTAGCGCTGTCGGTTTAGACCGTCTTTGGTATTCCGACGTCTTTCCTGCCTGGGCAGTGCGCTGCTGTTGATTCGTGGAAGCATTCAAATAACACATTTTAGTCCAGTGGATCTTCATTCCTCTTTCGATGCTAAATCTTGAGTCTTATACACATGGGTAGTCCATTTCTAAGTTTTTTTTTTGTTACTCTGATGCCGTATATCGTATAGTTGGGAGATTTCCCCAATTGATCCATCATTCTTTCCCCCTTTATGCAAAGAGATTAAACTGTTGGAGCAAAGTTCTTTATAAGTTTCGCTAGCGGTAGGTTCAGAAGCCAAGCTATCGTGTAAGGTCTCGAATCTAGTCTTTTCTAGAGTCACTTATCTCTCCAGAGTCCTCCGATCACTTATGGACGTTCTCCAGCCTATTTTCAGAAGTCATTGAACAGCGAGAGAGAGAGAGAGCGAGAGAGAGAGAAAGAGAGAGAGAAAGAGAGAGAAAGAGAGAGAGAGAAAGAGAAAGAGAGAGAGAAAAAGAGAGAAAACAGAATGAGACTCTTTTACAGATAGAAATGATTTAATATCGGGTTAGAAGAAATGGTTATCTATAAAGATAGAAAATGAATGATAATATACACATTGATGACTCAATGAAAGATATCTTCATATTTCAGAAAATTAATCATTTATAACTTATATTGAGAAAAAAAATTGTCTGAAAACTTTAACTGCATTCATAAACAAAACGTAAAGAAACTTGAGAGGTAGGAAATTTTTAAACACTTCGCTAAAAAAGGTAATATTTTTACTTTTAAAACTTTTTTTTAAATATAATTTGAAAGATGCGTCTATAGACTGACGAAAGTATACAGGTAGATGGGTGGATGGTTGAGTCAACAAAACATTTGCATATATAAAAATATAAGAAATTGTGCTATGCAGAGACAAAAAGTAATTAAAGTATCTATCTATTTCTCTATCTATCTATCTTTTTAATATATAACTTTAACTATGTGTCAGTTTTCTTTGTTGTTTTTTTTTGCAAAGTAGAAAAAAAACCACCGTATAGCAGTGGCTAATGCAGATTAATCTACAAACTAACAGAAGGGGAAGAGGAGGAAAAACTGAGGTAAGGTGAAGGAAGGAGATCCCGGCCAACAGCAGTAAACAAACTGGTCAGGCATGTTTTCAAGCAAACAAGTAATACCGTTTCTCATGTCACAAACTTTTCTTTTTTTAAAAATCAAAATCTACAACTCTAGTTCATCGTCCGGTATCTTTAGCACCAGCTCTTACGTTTATATGTGTTCAAATAAATAACATGAAAAGAAAGATCCATCTTCTTTGAAAGCAGATAACTCTGTTATACATAAATTTTTAGGGAAAGGGGGAACGGGAGAGAAAAGGAAAGCTAGGCAGACGCACAAACATACAAGCAGCTACTGCAATAAACAGACAGACAAACAGAGAGAGAGAGAGAGAGAGAGAGAGAGAGAGAGAGAGAGAGAGAGAGAGAGAGAGAGACAAAAGATAGAGCAGAACTGACAGGTTAATTTACATTTTTAATTTTGTAAATTGTAACAAGAGATAATTAGATATTATAGATTCATTTCTGCCTCTAATCACGCTCTTCAAATATTTGAGCCAGTCTAACATAGCCTGACGTGATGTTAGATTTTTTTCTGACCCCTTTCGTAATGATGATCTCATATTGATTAACAGCAAAATAGACAGTGCATGAAGATGAAAAGGAATTTTTAATATATGAAGATTAAAAAAAAAACTCATAAGTTTCAGCATCGTGAAAAAAAAAACACAAAAAAACAACGATAGACAAGGGAAGAAAAAAAGGAGAAGAGAAAAAGATATAAAAATTCAGTTAGAGAGAGAAAAAAAGGAGAAGTCAGACACAAGTTGGTTTGTGCGCTCTAATCCTGCACCTTCTCTATTCTATTGTATTTTAAAGCCATAAGTGGATTGTAAAGCATGGCTTATTTCTAACTTAAAAGGCAACGACACGGACTTTGATTCTTTAACAGGAACAGTCTCAGAGACCTTGCGACGCCCTTCAAGCCTTAGTATAGTGCTGTTTAGACGATTCCCACACTCCACTAGGCCAAGGTTTGCAAACCCAATAACTCCGCACTGATAGCCAAAAACTGTGACTAGGGATCTATCTGGCAGAGAGGCAAGACTGTATAGAGCTAATTAGGGATTTATAAGTAACAAAAACATTTGTGAAAACATTTTGTTCTTTTCTAAGTTTGTGCTGTGTAATGGTTCAAATAAGTGAATTATTCGGAGAAAGACCGAGAGTCAGTGATGAAGGGAATAAGCTAAAGAAAGAAGAAAGAGAGAGAGGGAAGGAGGGAGAGAGGTAGTGACTGAGAGATTGATTGATTTTTAGAAAGTTGTTCTGAATTATAGAAATAGAGAGACAGCGAGAGAGAGAGAGAGAGAGAGAGAGAGAGAGAGAGAGAGAGAGAGACAGAGAGAGAAAGAGAGTTATGAAGTAAATCTGTGACATTGACAAACAGTTCGAAAGATAGGGAAAAAGAAGTTAAAATAGGGAGTAGAAAATAAAGAAGTAGAGGAAAAGAAAGATGTAAAAAGAAGACAGAAAGAGAGAACAAAATTGAATTTTACACATAAAATTATAGCTGCTGAAAAATGAACATTTCTTTTAATATCACCCTTTAATTTTTAAGGAACTACTGGCCTGCCATGCATGGGTGGGTATGAATAAATCAATGGCATAAATGACGTCTTAGAAAAGAAGAAACCTTTCTACATGATTTGACGAGCTCAATAAAACTATGAAATAATAAAATAAGAAAAAAAGGGGAAACAAATGAGCACGTACAGGTGAGGTGGGGGGAGGGGGGAGTGGAACGGCAAATTTACATGAGGAGAGTTTTTGTTTAAATTCTTATTGAGGACATTCGATTGACGTCGTTTGAAATTGAATGTCTTAAGGCACGTGTTACAGTTACATTGTTTCGTATTCTTAAAGAGTTATACCACAAGCTTGTCATGTGAGACAAATACAGAATATGACCAAAACAAGTACACAAAGAGAGACAGAGAAAGAAAGCATTATTGAACACTCGGAGAGAGTAAAGGACAGTAAAATGAAAGAAAAAGACAGAGAAATGTAAATGTACCAACAATTGCCAGTATAAAAATGTAACGAAGAGAAAAAAGGTGAAACTTTTTATGAGATAGAAAGACTGAGACATAGAGAGAGTGAAAGGCAGCCAGGGAGAGAAAAGACACAGAGAGATACAATATGACATACACATTTCAAGAAAAGAGAGAATGGTTGAGGATGGAAATACAGAGAAAAAGAAAAAAGAGCGTAGACATAAAGAGAAATATAAAGAGAAAGAGAGAGAGAGAGAGAGAGAGAGAGAGAGAGGTAGAGAAAGAGAAAGAGGTGGAGAGAGGCATAGGCAGATGTACAAAGGGATAAATTAAGACAGACAAACAGTCAGATGTAGAGTTCTAAGACGTGTAAGAGGAAACCCATTTTTATCACTTTTTCTGCTAATCCTCATGTAAAAAAAAACTCGTATTTTGAGATCAAAAACATGATTTTCCGAGCGGGACTCTTTACTGCATCCCTGCCAGTAAATTTTCTCCCTGTTCCAATTAGTCATTTTGTCGCTCTCATATAGCTTTTCCCACCATGAATTATTCTTCTTTATTCTTATTTCCGTTTCGTTGGCCTCTACACCGTCGTCCTTCACGTCACGAGGCAGGGAGCTGAGAGAAAACCGCAATCAACGTGACTCTTGTATAACAGCTATGTGACATAAGATAAACGTTCGCTATTTTTCTATGTGTGTGCACGTAATCTCTCTGCAGCACACATGCATGCAACACCCGATGTTTGCCCTCACTACTACCAATTTCCTGTTTTCTACTGGGAAAGATATTAAACTGGAACTGAAACTAAATCTGAAACTGAAATGGAATTTATGAAAATCTACACTAAGTTCGATTCTTTAGGTTCCTGAGGAATACTTATTTAAAAGGCTTAGACATTAAAGTTATGAAATGAACAAGCAAAGCTTCCATTACAAAGAAAGTCTTTATTATGACATGAGAAATAATTCCTTGTAACATTAGGTTCCAACCAAGGTAAAAAAGAAAGATCTTAAAAGTGAATAATTCATGTAACTTGTTGTATTGTTTCTTACACACCAAAGCGTGAAATATCGCACAAAATCTTAATTTTATCTTTATTCCATAATATTGAACACATTGTATTAGTCATTGGCTTGACCAATAGTCTGTTCTGGCTCATAAATCGAAGACCTTTTTTCTGTATTTCATTGAGTAAAGAGTTGCGATGTGGTAGGAAAGCTGGAAAAATAAACATTTTTAATACCAATTCTGGAATGCTTTGTTTCTTGTTTAAATCAAATTTGTAAAATTCAGAGTAAATGACCGGCCTGTTCGTGAAGACATAATTCCTTCTCCATTTCTTCTATTTCTTCAAACTCTTCGTTCGTATTTTTTAAATGGAACAAGGACAGATAGGAAGATGGAATGAGAACAAGAAAAAGGATAATAATTTTTTAATATACAATTTGATTCGTAATAGCAACAATAATACATGTCCTCCCCTAAATTAGGAAAACTTTAAAAAAATACTGTTTAGACGACCTGATACTCCCAGCCTCCACAACCATTATTTTATACACTCACTTTCTGAACACCTCATTTCCACCCGCACATGATTCAAGATAGCTTTCAGTTTTAAAATACGGGATTTATTTAGATAGCTTTGACAAAATCAGTTTCAGTTCTGCAGGATTTCTCGGAAAAGGAGCCGAAGTTCTCTGAACCACACCAGCTGCCACGTCCTCAAAAGCGGCGGACATGTTTTCTAGATTTCACATCCAGACGCTATAAAACGCTTAAGGGGAGCACACCAGTTTCTATCAGATCCAAATCTAGACGACAGGCTGATTCTTTGCACAGACTTTACAGATCCAGTTATAAACCAGCATACACGTTTATAATTCCTATAGACTTAATAATAAATTTGAGACATCTATCGTCTACGGTACTAAAGTTTATCTTCAGAAAATCTAACTATAATTCAAACAAGATTTAAAACTGAATTAGGTCTAGTAATAGGCTATTTCTTAATTAAGTTATAGTTGATTTTTCTGATTCTTCACGAAACAATGGCTACAGGGTAAGTACACTAAGAACGTTTTCTTTTTTTATTTTTATCCAAGACTCGCATTTTAAGTGGGTTAAACCCTAACCTTCTAATGCTAGACTTATAGTTTGTAATAGTCTAGTCTTTATAAATCCTTATCACACATTCGATATCAAGCATAAGTTTCTATATCTAATTGTGAATTTATGGACTGATAAACCCACCTTTTTATATCTATTATCACAATGGATCTTGGTCTTGACTATTCTTTAACTAATATTTTCAAGTTTAATCGAGGTCATTAAAGCTTTGACTATAAAACAGACATTTCAGATCTTGAGCCCTTCATGCTTATTTTTTTCATCCACTTCTCCTTTTTCTTGTTCTTCTTGTTTTTGTTCTTGTTTTTCTTCTTCTTCTTCTTCTTCTTCTTCTTCTTCTTCTTCTTCTTCTTCTTCTTCTTCTTCTTCTTCTTCTTCTTCTTCTTCTTCTTCTTCTTCTTCTTCTTCTTCTTCTTCTTCTTCTTCTTCTTCTTCTTCTTCTTCTTCTTCTTCTTCTTCTTCTTCTTCTTCTTCTTCTTCTTCTTCTTCTTCTTCTTCTTCTTCTTCTTCTTCTTCTTCTTCTTCTTCTTCTTCTTCTTCTTCTTCTTCTTCTTCTTCTTCTTCTTCTTCTTCTTCTTCTTCTTCTTCTTCTTCTTCTTCTTCTTCTTCTTCTTCTTCTTCTTCTTCTTCTTCTTCTTCTTCTTCTTCTTCTTCTTCTTCTTCTTCTTCTTTTCTTGTTCTCCTGTGCTTGTTCTTGCACTTCTTGTTCATCATCTTGTTCTTTTTCTTGTTCTTCTTCTTGTTCTTCTTCTTCTTCTTCTTGTTCTTCTTGTTCTTGTTCTTGTTCTTGTTCTTGTTGTTGTTGTTGTTGTTCTTCTTCTTCTTCTTCTCCTTTTTCTGCTTCTTGTTCTTGTTCTTGTTTTTGTTCTTGTTCTTGTTCTTGTTCTTCTTCTTCTTCTTCTTCTTTTTCTTCTTCTTCTTTTACTTGTTCTTTTTCTTGTTCTTGTTCTTCTCCTTCCTCTTCTTCTTCTTCTTCTTCTTCTTCTTCTTCTTCTTCTTCTTCTTCTTCTTCTTCTTCTTCTTCTTCTTCTTCTTCTTCTTCTTCTTCTTCTTCTTCTTCTTCTTCTTCTTCTTCTTCTTCTTCTTCTTCTTCTTCTTTGTCTTTTTCTTCTTCTTCGTTTTCTTCTTCCTCTTCTTTTTTGTTGTTGTCGTTCTTGGTGTTGTTCTTGTTCTTTTTATTGTTTTTTACCTTCTTCTTCTTCTTCTCCTTCTTCTTCATCTTTTTCTTCTTCTTCTTCTTCTTCTTCTTCTTCTTCTTCTTCTTCTTCTTCTTCTTCTTCTTCTTCTTCTTCTTCTTCTTCTTCTTCTTCTTTGGAGTTAATCATAGCTGAAGTGGCTAGTGAAAAGTTAGTCTTCGATCAACTGAATGGAGCACTGAGAGAGACGCTGGCCATTGTAAGATGAGAGCAGGAAGAGACAAAGAGTATCTCTGATGTTAAAGAGAGAGAGAGAGAGAGAGAGAGAGAGAGAGAGAGAGAGAGAAAGATAGAGGAGGGAAGAAAGAGTTAAAAATAAATAACATTTAAAAAAGATAATACGGTGAACATTCTGACAATCTTTGTCTCTTGACTCACTTTCTTTGAAGCTTTATTTATCAGGATTTTGTTGGCATTTCTCTTGTTTCCCAAATCAGATTTACGCCATCCTAAAAATTGTTAATACACTCAGAAAAGCAGGCCCAGATCTTAATTTTCACCAGCCATGACAAAACCAACTTATGTCAAAATGGATATCATGTTAGTAAAGCCAAAACCAATCAGTTCATCTTATGAGCTTCATATACCTGGGGTACCAGGATATGGGGGTTACTTTAACAAGAGACTGAAAGATCTTGGAAAGACAATACTAGTATTTTTTCTAATGCAATGTATCAAAGAAGCATGAGCTACGAAGCCTGCAGACAAGAATGTTGCAGTAGACTAGCAAGTCACTTAAAATCGGTGAGCTGTGAATTTTTTCACAATTAGCTGTGGTTTAAAAAAAAAGTCAGAATGAATGAAAGTGTAATTATTTTCCCTCTTCTTTACTGCATTTCCAGTGCCTGGTTCATTTTTTTAAACCCCATTTTTCTTTTCCCTTTGTTATTGCTTTTTTTGTCTGTAAGTTCAATTACAACAAACATTATATATTTTCGTGATATTTTTATTTTTATTTCAACAAAAGATTTTCTCTTCATATTATAGCTAATTGCGTTTTGTTCTTACAAATTCACTGATCTTATACTTTATATTCACCAGAATGAACCCAGGTGTTTATGATGTGAAAGAAAAGGTCATGGACGACCTTGAAAATAAATTCCATAAGAAACTAAATAATTTCACTGTCGACGTAAGTTCATATATCATCAAGACATAGATTCTGATTAGTACTTTCATGGTTCTTACGAATTGAGATTTTAAGAAAAATTTGTTTCCCCTTGGCAATGCCATTGAGAGCGCTCTTGTAATTCCAAAGTTTGCATTTACCAGCAATCGTTATTCAAAAAGCAGTTCACATAATGGTCTTAACAAAAACTATCAAGGGAATTAAGATTTTAAAAGGTTCTTTTTCTCCTCAGCAATGCTTTTGAAAACTCTCTACCATTTCCAACAATTACATTTACAGCAATCATTATTTATAAAGCAGTTCATACAACGGTCTTTCAAGGGAATTAAGCGGAAGAAACGAAATAAAAATGTAAAAATTACTACCCTTGAGACTTGTTTCAAGATATCATTATATTATTTCAAAAGTTATTTTTTTTTAAATCCTGTTAGAAAATCTTAATAATCTAGATTTAAAACAGATATTGAATGTTTTTGTTGTGTGAACTTATTGTTATAGAAACCAGCAGGCGTAACAGATCATAATTCAGTCAACCTTTTTGAGTTTATGGTTTAAGGTAACGAGACTGATATTGATACTAAGATTTTGAAAAAAATAAAAACCCTAAAGCGTACTATACTTGAAAATTGTTTTTTTTTATTCAAGTTACTACAATGGGAATGAGCTGCAATGAACATTTAAAATTGTTAATTAACATTGTGTCGTGTCAGCTTCTGTCTTCGCAATTACATATGTGTTGTTGTGGAAATAGAATCTTTATAATAAAGTAGTCGATTGTCCGATTCCAGCTAAAGAACTTTCTTTCAAATTCCAAAAATATTCAAAAGCACCTCAGTAGCATAAACTTTGGATGTGAATATACTCTGACATACTTTTCTTCAGTCTATACTCTCTTATAATCTTGCTAATTATGACAGTAGCAAACAAACATACCAGCGGCATAAAGAATATTAAGATTATCTTTCTTTTACGGTCCTATGCCTCCTGGAGAAGGGTTATGGTATGGGTAAGCGGCTGTTTGGGTTTTTTACGGGAAATCCAAGCGATACTCCCTTACAGACGATCCCAGCAATCACTCTATTTTGTGAAGTTGCTGGCATCTTTAGAACTGACAGTGTGCTAATTTCTCTGCCTTATTTTACTAGTAGTTTGCTGATGATAATGTAGCTCCAGACTGAAATGGAATCGAACTAAAAGCACCGTTGTCACTTTGACTCCAGTGGCTCTTCTGGGTGGTTCTATTTCGGTGTTAATAAATTTTGGAATCCTGATTATGGTTTTATGTTTTTAATAATGTCTGGCGTTTTTGGAGCACTACATTGTAGACCCCACTGGAACCAGAGTGTTGTAGTCTAGCTTCAAGGCAACACATAGATCTTTTTTCCAATCTTCCACTGCATATTTGTTATTATTTAATTCAATATTTTTAAAGTTCATCTTTAAATTCTAGCTAAAACAATATTTAATTCAATATTTTTAAAGTTCAACTTTAAATTACAAATCGGCAATTTTCTTAAAAAGTTAAAATGTAACTTCATCAAGATAGTAATTTTTTTTTTTTGTTATTTCATTTTTTGGAATAGGCTACTATTTTTAAAGAGAAAATATTAAAACGGTATTTCCATTTCTTTTTGTCATTTAATATTGAGTTCTAAAAATATCGCCCTCTTGTGCTGTACTTAAACGAGTAATGTAAGAATATCTGTACATCAATAATTCATTGCTCTGATAAAATTTAAAAAATTATTAAAACAAGCTTTCTCTTCATTCTTAGGCAAAAACAAAGATGCGTTCATTTTCAAGGGAAGCTGCGATCCAAGTATTTGAATTGACACTAGTCTTTCTAACACAGGCGTTTCCTGACCTGTCAAGTAAGAGATTTTCTTGAGATTAACCAACTCTTGTTCTATTTTTTATAAATCTTTCCTCATTATACGCTTTAATGGTTTTAACATATCTTTTTACCGCAATCATCCAATGGTCATTTTAATAATTGTGAGACAAATACTGAGGTTTTTGTAAATCTCAAATATGATTAAAAAGTAAAGATTTTTACGGCTTTACCGAATAAACAAAGGTGCATACTCATCTAGTTCTAAGTAGAAGACCAATCCTTACAAGTAAATTTTTAAAACATTTAATTTGATGTGAGTATGCAGCGTTGAATTCCCGGTTTATAATCCCCTTTTTCTGAGGGGTGCAGGATTTCTTTTAATCTTTTGCATATTTTATTTCAGGGTTAGAATCTGCATCAGACAATATCCAGGATGAGACATTGAAGTTGAGAGAAGATTTTGAGAAGCTTGAGAGGACTCTCTCACAAAAACTAAAAGATGCTCAGCAGTCCTTCTCTGAAAAGTTAGAAGACGCTCAGAACTCCCTGTCTAAAACAATTGATGCTCAGCAGTCCTTCTCTGAAAAGTTAGAAGACGCTCAGAACTCCCTGTCTAAAACAATTGATGCTCAGCAGACCTTGTCTGAGAAACTTGAACATGGTCAGCAGTCATTTTCTGAAAAGCTTGAAGACGCTCAGCAGTCATTTTCTGAAAAGCTTGAAGGCGCTCAGCAAACTTTGTCTGAAAAACTTTCAGGAGTTGAGGAGACAGCAAGTTACTTCCAAAAAAAAGTTGAAACTGATCTAAAAAAGGTGAATCTCTTTGTTCAGTAAATCATAAACGATTTTGTGAGCCTGTGACCTGGAATTTAATTTAAGATGTTTTCCTAGCTAAATGTTTTATTGGGCTCTTTTTATATGAAAAAAAACTAATAGGTTAAAAATGCATTACTGTTATAAATATTTGATATTTAATTAAATTAATATGTTAAACAATTTAAGTATGGAAGCTAAAATTGTTATTATAATGTTCTGTACTTCCTAATTTGTAATCTCATTGATCTTTGTTCAATTTTAACCAGCTCAACAAAGCCAAGGAATCTCACACTCATCAGATTCTAGGACTTAGAAAGCTGCAGAAACTTCTTTGTGACAAGACTAAGGTAAAGGTAATTGTATGCATCACAAAGCTTTAGACAATCAGATATCGCAGCATAAAGTAATGCAAGCTGTTTTGGTGTAGCTCTTAGCGAAAATACCCCCCCCCAAAAAAAAAAAAAAAAAAAAAATAACAACAACTAGCAAGCAAAGTCTAAAAAGTACCTTTTCTGAAAAGCCTATTATTGTAATTTTTATGATAATCATTTGAAGTGATATCAAACAATTTGTAATAAGAATCTTTTGTATTTGATATAGGGTTATGTAAAGGTTTTGCTTCTAACGAGATTACGTCTACCTTTACATTGTTTTATGCTGTTTCCAACCGATTTATATACATGTATATATATATATATATATATATATATATATATATATATATGTTTGTGAGCAATCTCTCTCTTTCATTCTTTCTTTCAACTTCTAACTGAGAGAAAAAAAATCAGTTAAATTCAGCACAAGCAACATATTTTTTAAGATTGGCTGCAAGGTGTTATATCCCAGCACTTTATGTTGAGGTGGGATATAATTGTATTTTGTCATTAGTAGTACAGAAAACAGAAAATTGATGCTAAAAATAACTTCTTGCAGCCTTATTCTCAATTAAGCTTTCATCCACTCTAAAAATTATATGGATGAACAGTACAACATGTAATTACTTCGTAGAACCATTTGTTTAATCTTCCCTTCAAGCCAATTGATTGGAACAAACAATTTCTCTATACCGAACGAAGGCAAATTATTTTAGACATTTTTTTATGCATTAGTACAGTGAGGATTTGTCACCAAAATGATCATAATTTTTTTTATACAAACGGCTCATAAACAGGAAAAAATATATGCAACAAGAGAAGAGATTGACTGGGGGTAACTTTGATTAAGGAAAATAGAATGAGGGGAAAAAACTGATGGAATCACACGAGGGCAGATGGTTGAGGCTCAGCGACAGAAAAGAACACAATGAAGCCCTCTGTAAACTGAAGATTACTTTTTAGTACTCTGACTGACGTTACATAAATTACTGATTTCAATTCTCTTCATTTGATTTATGTTTTGTTAAATATAACTTATCAGCAGGCCATGCATGGTTAGCTATGCATGAAGTATATGTTACGAGTCAATTTTTTTGAAAGATGCTATTTATCAATTTTAGTAAGCACTTTTTTATTTTTTTATGTTTGTCACTGCGAGGTTGGTGTAAAATGACCAACAGTATTATGGGACTACTGTGTTATTTCCTATATTGATAACGTAAATAAGGATGGTGATAATATTTTTAATAACTTGTCTAATTTTACTCTTGTCTTTGGAGGTCATCATTTAAGGACATGGAGCTGAATCTCAGTTCACTTCACTATTTGATTAAACTTAATAAACCTCCCAAACACAGCTTGCTGATAAAGCCTAATTGATAGGGTTTTATAGTGTTCTTAAATTAAATTGAAAAATCATAGGATGAAATGCACTTACAGTAAAAACGTAAGACTAATTTTGTTATGCTTTTAAACGTAAAGGATTTGTACTCAGACATCAACGACATGCCTATTTTTTTTTAAAATAGAAAACCATGCAGATTATATTTGTCTAACATGTTTTACACGTTATTTTTCTACATATAATGAATAGCAGCAATTATTTATAATATATTACAGAGGCTAAGTCATGTGCAATAGAATGTTTGAAAACAGAACAATGCATTTCAGAAAAAAAACAACAACAAATAAAACTTAAAAAATATCAGAGTTTTATATTATGATTTTTTTATAGTACATCAATAGAAAAGTAGTTACAAAACTTGTACTCATGTATGGAAACTTCCGATAATCCACATGGCACTATGTATTAATTTTTGCTTAAAAGATCCATTACTTGAATTCATGTTGCTGTATTTTGTAACCCAGATCACCCAAGCTATGGGAGCAACAGCACCATCAACTACTTTAGCCTCTGCGTCTGCAGTAGCAACACCACCCGGACCTCCAGAAAGCTTGAGGTAAAACATGATTTGAAAGGCAAAAAATATTTTATTATAATTTTTTTAAGTAAGAGAGATAGAAGGGCGTATAGACATAGGTCACTTTGGGTCAGCTTAACTGTTTTGATTTCTAAACTTAGGTTTAATAGAAATTACCTTTTTGTGATTCGGTTTCAAAGTGTCAGATACTGTAGTAAATTTCAATTTGGCTAAATAAATATTTAAAGATTGCATAGTTGCCTCTTTGCTGACCATATCAAAGCAGCTGGAAACTGAAAAGACAGGTAACTTAATTGAAGTTTAATTGCTAAAACTTACAGAGAAAACTTTTTTCATAACAAGTCCTTAAGAAGTTATCCTAATGATAATTGACTCATTTGGGGACAGTATCAAACCATTTTTTTTTTAGATTACATTTTTTCAGAAATAAATCCTTGGAGAAAATCCTGCAAATTGCAAAACTTTTTCAATTTTGTTTTTGCATTTATCAAAATTATAAGCTTGGATTGACTAAATATTCTATTGATCCTATCTTAAGAACATTGACATTGATATATGCAAATCATGTTAATACTAGAGGCAAAATGAGAAATAAACAGCAGGATAATTTTTCCTTCTAAGGAATGTAAAAAACCTCAAGTCATGCAATCAGGCGGTTTTCCTTTTTAACATAGTCGATCATGACTTTCCACGCATCTCTATCCCTCTTCTCTTTCAGTGCTTCTGACATTTATCCTATTGTAGTCCACTTTGTTAGTCCACCCAATATCTTTTCAAACTGTTTCCCCTACTGAGTTTTCCTTCAATCATTCCAGTTGTCTCAAGGTGTTCTGGTTTCACTCTTCTCATCAAATGACCAAAAAACGTTGCTTGACGTTCATGAGTGATCTTGTTGTGTCGGCTTCTTGTAACCCCGTTTCGTTTGATTTCGTTGCAGTCCATGAGATTCTAAGCATTCTCCGTAGGAACCACATTTCCGTTGCCTCCAATGTTTTTTGTAACTATTTTAAAATTGTCCAATCCTGGCAGCCATGCACCAGAATGGGTTCAATGTTTGAGTGTTTACTCGTTGATAACAATGTTGATTTGTAGAAACTCATTGTTCGACTGACGAACATTACTTCTGTAGTTCTGCTTCTTTAACGATGTCTAATAATTGTTGGAAGTCTTCTTTATTTTGTGTAATCAATACAGAGTCATCAGCGTATCTCAATTTTTTCATGTAAGCAAGATATATTGAGGGGATAAGCAGATAATGATAAAAGAGCATTTTCCTTAAAAAATTCTTTTGTTCACTATTGCCTATTTATGCAGCCATGTTTGCAAATATTATTTATTAAAAATAGATAAACTATATATATTCAGCGTAGATATCATTACTTTTGCTTCTTTTTTGTGGCATTTGTTAACAAAAATGAAAATGACCAGTGCCCATATATCATTTCATCCTTCACAGATTGTACCATTTCACAAAAACTTTTATTTATCAAATTTAAACAAACTCTAGAGATAGTTTTTCGATCAATTCTTTTTAAAGTTCGGATATCACTAATTTGATTTCTGCAGTATTGTATTTGTATAAGGAAAAAAATCTTTTGCATGCCATTCGATGACAATTAATTTTAGAATCAATGAACTGATACTTTTTTTAATTATTTGATATTATAAAATTATTGTAAAGTGTTATCTCTCGACAGGCACAGGTCAACTTTCTCAGTCAGATCTTCCAATGATGCTTGTACTCCTTCTATTTTGGACATGAAGCTGCTGCCCGGTGGTCTAGTCGTACTTGCTGATGGCGATAATAACTCTGTAAAACTTTACGACACGCAGGTGAGGATATGAGTTTTTAAACCCACTTTGTATGTAAGTCCGAAGAGAAATAAATCATAATAGGATTTTGCAATACATTTCTTAGAGAAGAATTTTAAACTTTAAAATAGATTGGTCATAAACGTATTATTAAAAAAAAAGATATCATAACTTTTATAATTTTCTTTCCTACTTACGGTCTTTGCAAGTTCCATCTTAGTACTTATCTTCTTCAAAAATTTTCAAACGAAAATAAAACAAATAATGTAGATAAATGATCTTTTCTAAATTCTTTCTTTATTGCTTAACCCCCCCCCCCCTTTCCCCCCTTTCAGGAGTGATTAAGTTAAATTTTTTAGTGATTAAAGAGCACGAAATGGATGTTGCCCGATTTTTAATTTAGTCATTTGATCATGCCAACAGGAGTTTTGATTCGTCCAAATCAGTTGAAAAAAAATTTCAAATAGGAGCTGATTACTGCGAGTTTATCAAACAGAAACGACGAAAAAAAGCTTCTAATACATGCAAGATGCAGAAAGTTTATATTATTTTTACTGATCACAATTATCGAGATCAAACCCAGTAATGTACAAATTATTGATGAATTACAGCTCCTTAACTCAGCGCCTGGTCACAGATAATGGAAGAAAAATGATAACGGATGACAAGACATAACAAACTTCATTAAAGTAAACTCACACATCATCCAATAGAATCCTTGTTATTCTGCTAAAAGCGTCAGGACGTTAAATTCACAGTTAACTCTAGCATGTTTAGCTACACTGTTGATATCTGCTGCATAATCCACATCATTAAAGTCATCAAAGAACAAAATTTCCACCTAGACACACAAAACTCACCCGTGATTTGAAAAAAACAGAAGAAAAAAAAACCCTAACTCTTACTTTTAACATTCATCTAGACTTTCTTTAAACACACTCTTGTCAAAAAGAGGTGAAAAGGTGAGATCAACCTTCTTTTTCATTAGGTAAAAGAAAATCAAATTTATATTACTTACAAATTAAAGAAATTAAGAACATTTTCCTACAGTTTCTATTTTTCCTCCATATCTATTTTCCAGGCTTTCTCTCTGCGTCTCTCTCTCTCTCTCTCTCTCTTTGTCTCTCTATCTCTTTCTTTGTCTCTCTTTCCTTCTTTCACGCTTTACAATATGTTGATTAAAATTTTTACCCTTTCCATTTACACAAGTGCATTTTTTGGGGAATAAAAATTTAATCCAATTAGTTTTGTTTCACTCGCTAAAGGTTCTGGTTCCACATAACCAAACCTAGGCGTTTCGAAAAAAAAAACATCTTGCACTTCTTAGTGTTTGAAGATGAAGGCGATTGTATTATGTTATTTCTTTGGGCCGAATGCACAGAAAAATTAACTTATGCTTGGGTACGCAGATTATGCAATATATGTTTCTTAACGCTTCGAATTGTAAATGATTCTTTTTCCTTCTTTGATTTTTTTATTTGTTATTGGATTTTTCAGCGATATTTGATTATTTAAATCAATACACATCACACTTTCAATCAATGAGCTTTCAGTATCGTTTAGTTTTCTTTTTTTTCCTTTTTTTTCTTTTTGAAAGATTGCCAATTTTGAAGAAAAAGTATTCTCTGAGTTATTTTCTTTGTGTGTGTTTGTGTGTGTGTTTTTATTTTTTAAAAGACTCTTCAGATAAAATGACTGGATTTATTGAACAACATTCATAAAATCTTTACATACTCTAGGCGATAGTTCTCTTTAGTATGGCTGTAGTTGTTAACAATAATAGTTACATACATAGTCCATAGTCATGTCTACAAAATTAAAGTTTCTATTGTTGCTCTCATCCCATGGCGGCAAACATTGGACCCAGACTAGAGTTGTTGACATTTGAAAGCAGGAGACTTTTTTGTTACGTAATACGAGAAGATCTCATCCTTACTGTTAAAAGTCAGCTCTTCTGTGAGAATTTCTGCCCTAAAAACGATTGTATACGGGTTTTTCTGGTAATTGTAGATTCATTTACAATTTTTTTAAAAATGTATACTTTTTGTCTAACATGTTTCATTTGATGTAGAAATTTTAAGAATCGTTTTTATGTCATCTCATCTACGCTGTTGCATGTATTCTACATTGCCTATAAGAAAGAGGTTCACTGATGTGTTATTAGAGACATTATAATCAGAATCAACTGAGCTTTCAGTGACACGAAGTTAACAAGGTACATGACATGTTCTGGCAAAGTCTTTCGATTGTGAGACACTAGCAGGAAAAATTATAGGGAAACTAATTTTAAAGGGATATCACTCATTGTGACTTTAACAAAATCTCCTCTTTTAAAGAATTTTAAAAGAAAATTTATTCTTGAACTGTTTTTTTTTATTTTGATTGATTGTGTTTCTCAAACTAAAACACTCTTATTCCAAACGGCTTATTCAATCAGTAATTGTAATTCATCATTGCTTTTTTTTCTCAATAGTTAGTTACATAAATCACTGGTAGTTTTTGTTTCATTAGATATTTCATTTTATTATATTTACATATGCATCCACAACCAACATGTAACTATCTCTCTATCTATCTTTGTTCTTCTTTTATCCTTTTCGGCTACACGTCTATATATCTAATATGAAAAAAAAGAGTTTTAGTTATTTAAAAAAATAAAAGCTAGAGAGAGTTTTTTGCAAATAGTTCAATTATATTAAAAATGTAAAGAGCAGAAAAAAACATGCGTCATGATTCGAGTAGAAACATTTTTGGTGCTTTAAGTAAGGTTTCGTTTTACAAGGGCATTTGTTTTTAGACTTAATCTCGATTGAATCAAGATCGTGATTTACAAGGCTATTCAAGTAAAAGTCTTTCTCCTTTTAAAGATTAAGATAAAATAATTTAATATAAATACTTTGATATCATTTTTTTATGATTCGAAACGTGAAAGGCATGAAAAGTGATGTTATATTTATGCATTATTATTCCTTTGAAAACTTATCGTATGATTCCACCGATCGATAAACACACCTTTTACGAGGATAAATGAGCTGCGGGCATCAATTAAGCATGTTAGGATTGGATCTAAAATTTAGGTCAAAACATGATGGTGTAGAATGAGAAAAATTGATGAAAGAAGATAGGAAAGGGATGGACATAAATAAGAAAAAAATTCAAACAGAGGTAACGTCAGTAATCAATAGCAATAAACATTGCGACTGTATGAGAGAGACAAAGCTAAACTATGAAAATATGATAATTAAAACTAACGAGAAACAAAAAAGTAAAAATATGGAGCCATATACACTAGCAGATTGAATGAAAGATAGGTAGACCTATAAAGGCGAAAGGTAAATGAAAATGAGAGGGGAGGTAATAGGAGAAGGAAATGTAAACATTAATAATTGAAAAAATCTTTGCGCGTTAAATTA
>JAWDGP010007848.1:0-10161 GCA_033675545.1 Elysia crispata | reverse complement strand
CCATTAGCAAAGTTTTCAGTTGACCAGATTTTTTTCCCAGCAGCCAAGAGTACTGAAAAATCATAAGTAAGCCAGATGCTGTTTCTAATAAAATTGTCTTTCAATAAACTCATGAAGCAATTTACAGCTGACAGGGTTAGAGTCATCTCGTCAAGATGCTGAAAAATTCTTTTGAAAACTTTTAAACATACAACCGTCCATCAAAAGATTGCATTATCAGCTTGTTTTGTTTTGGGTTGTTGTTTTTTTCAAACTCTTGTGGGCGTCTTCATTCATTCTCCTTGAGTAAAGTATTTTCCAAGAAAATAACCCTGGACATGTGAACTCTGGATCTGTTGATGGCCTTATCTGGTCACAATGACCACTACAGATTTCATGAAGGACCTTCCTGCTGATAACACACACTGTTCATGTTCAGTTTTTAGTTTTTTTCTGGTGAGACTTTTTTTTATCTGTATTTAGAATGATGGAGACCCCAAACTAGACTTGGTTTGTTTGTTTTTTTAGATGGAAACAAATTCTGGCTGACATGTGTACAACAATAATGCTGTTTATACCACTTTGCTACGAAAAAACAATTACCTTGTATGTAATTTTTTACCTCAGAGTAATATCCACATGGAAACTTTAATGACAAACAAAAGCTGTGTAAACTGACAGACACTGATGAGGTTATACTCATTGACATTTTTTTTTTTACTTGTCCATTGCTTACAGTGTCTTGTGTTTACAATTTTATTTGTTTTATCAATAATACAAGTCCATTAGGTTCTGAATCTTATCAGTTTAAATAGGTTTAAATTAATTTTTTATTTTTTTACAGATATAAGTTTAGAACTAAATGTAGTAGGCCTTCTAAAATCTGCCATTTCTTAAACTAGTGGGAAAAAAATAAATGGAATCAAAGGAGAATCTGGGTTGAATGACAAACAGATAAATCCATCTAGTGGTGCAAGGAAAATATGAAGAGAATGTTCATATCACTAAACGCCTGTAACCATAACAAATCTTGAGTGTCTAAAAAGAGCATAAAAATTAGGCCATTATATCAAAGAACAAGAGGTGATAAAAAATTCTGGTACGCACAATGTCTTGTGACTTTATCTTCTACTCAAGGCCCTAAGTGTTGGATCAACTGATTACAGTTACTGTTCTTCATAAGATGTTAGAAATGATTGCATCAGTTTGTCCGTTATAGATTGAGAAAATCAGGGACAAAGAAACCTTTCATTACAGATACAAAAACAAGATTGCTAATAGATTTCCTCACTCCGTTTTCACATCTCACTTATTAAATCTGAGGTTTTAATTGGTACAATTTTTTTAATCTGCTATTAAATTGATTAGAACATCCCCTAGAATTATGTCAAATAACAAAGATTGTGAAATACTACAACTGTTTGCAAACAGCAAAAAGCTCCTAGCTGTTAAGTAAGGATCTAAATAGCTTTATTTGCTAGTTGTTTCAATTTAAGTCCCCTAGGCTTTAATTTGTTTGAAATTGTCCATTTACATAAATCTATGGGTTGCAGACTTTTAATAAAAATACACGATAGTTTTCGTCTGTTGCCCTAAAAGTATTATGAAAGAACCAGATAGACAATCCAATATAATGCATTTGTTAATAATTTAAAAAAAAAAAAAAATTAGATTTAACTGAAGCAACAAGACTTGAACCTAAATAATCTCACACTCTTTATTTTCATATTCATAGTGTTTATGGCTATAAAAATCTTCTTTGTTTTTTTTTTCTTTTTAGCTTCTCACAATAAAGGCTACAAAATCGTAAAATTATCTTACTATCTGGAAATGCTTTGTTTGGATACTGAGGATGCCAGTCACGAAGGTTGGCTGATTGTTATAACTATTAAGTGTATCCATAAACCTTGTCGGATGTGTGTGACTGCTAGGGTAACTTGAGCCTTCCATTGCTCACAGTGACCTTTGAGTTTAAAATAAAGATGTGGCCCAGCTTAATATCAATACTCATACTGCACTTGGTAGAAGTGAAATAGCAGAAGATCAAAGATCAAGATAGTGATTACTAAATACTACCATGCAGAAATTATTTAAAGAATTTTCCTAAAACATAAGAAAATTTGAAATAGATTAATTAAAAAATGTTTTTAAAAAAATTAACAAATACGCTCATTATACAAGGGCTGCCTACAACTGTGCTTGATTTAAACAGCAAAGCCTTCTTTTTTTTTGCTACCATGATTTTGAGAATACATGACAAACAAAACGCAAGATGTAGAAATTGCATCAAGAATTTGGTACTCAAACCATGCAAACTTCATTTTAACCTAATATAAATATGAATTTTATCATGTGCAGTGTGTAATACAGATTCTAGGATTTCACCAAAGACAGTTTTTGTTTCCAAAGTAAAAAAAAAAAATTAAGCTAGTATAAATTATAGCTTTAGTGTTTAAACTTGTTGTAACTTAAAAGCCCAAATATTTAAGCTTGACATTAACATTGCCATACTTTATTCTTGTCAAATTTGGCGATTTTAACATTTGCGAAGATTAATAAATAAACCTGGTGGGAAATACAACAGATAGTGGTGAAATCTTCCAAATTCAACCCTTCTTTTATTTCCTTTATTGTTGATGTGAAAACTTTTGGATCTGCAATAGAAGCCACTACTTAAGACCCACATTTAAGAGGATTTCCCTTCCAATGAAAGCCTGGTGCATAAAATTAAAATTGCTAGTGCTTTCATTTTTTATTTAAGTAAGAAAATATACTTTGGGGCATTTCAGCTAGTCATAATATGCTAAAAAAAAGTTTTGGTCTATAGTTCCTTATTGTTTCCCCTCTCTTGGCATTACTGACTGATTGTTGTCACAGAACTGAAACGGATTATTGTAGAATACTAATTCAAATTTTTGCTGTTCAGATATTATCAGAGATTCGAAGCTGTTCAATCACAAGTTTTGAGAGACCTTTCCAGAACAAGTATCACTATCAGTAAAGATAAATGAATAAATGACAAAGCAACAAACCCCGTAAGTGAAGAAAAGGAAATTTCTACAAAAATAATTACTGGAGGTGTTATTTATTGTTGCTGCCATAACTTAATGAAGGTTAAACCACAAGTTTAGACATGTATGTGTTAGAAAGGTTTGTAAAATTTATGATATTGTCTTCATCACGAATTGCATCCCCCATTTCGCCATTGACGAATTAAATAGAGCAGAAAGATTTAAGCCTTGAAAATGTCTTTGAATTGATAAAATTGAAAGCAGTTCATGTAAATAATTAAATTATTAACTTGTGTGATCTGTAGAGGAGTCACCCTGTCAGTGCCTGAAATGTCTTTTGAAATTCAGCTAATTATGCTATATCTTATTAAATTCATACTCTCATTTGATTCCTAGCATTTATATAAAAATCAGGATCTCTAATGTTTTGTGCATCTTCAAACTTCAGTCTTCATTATTTGCAATGAACATAAGTTTATAGACCATCAAATTCTATAAGAAAGCAAAATAATAAACTTGGCTTGGTAACTGTACTTCCTATTGCGCCCAACTTAAGTATGTCTTTAAAACAGTGATTGGAATTTCAGGCTGTCACTCTGAGAGAAGAATTTTTTTCAATTTTTATGGCTTTGGTGAATTTCATTTTTAAACTTACACAAATAAAACCTTATTTAGGTGATTTTTTTCTCTCCTTGAACTTTTTAGTACTAGCTGAGGGTGAAATCCGAAACAAGAGGGAAATGTATATATTTTCACACGTACAGCCTCAAAGAGCAGGCCATTACAACTATGGTTCCAACGTGGAACATAATCGCTTAATGTTGACAAAAATGCTGCCATTTCCCACACCAAGATATGATAAATAATGGTTAATGTAGATCTAGATCATTATTGTTTTTCTACCCCTGAAAAATTCTTTGAGGTCTTTATGGGGGGCGTATTTAGAAAGATTAGCCATTGGGTTAAGTTAATTATTGGGGCAACTTAGAGACTTTAAATCTGAGACTAAAATCACAAATGACATACACTTTCAGTCTCTTAATGCACTTCTGACGACGAAGTTCTGTGTATTAAGAACAATATGAAATTCCTGCCTAGGTCATTTTTTTAATTGGAACTCTCAGTCTCAGGATGTAGGCCTAAGCTTGTTTTTTTTTTCAGCAGCGAAAGGGAAGTAAAACTTATATTTTGTTTGGAAAAACTTCTAAAGTAAAATAGATTTTTACAATTTGAAAACATTTGACAAAAGAGAAAATCAGAATTACTTTGTTTTGCACAACCAGGACAAATTTTCAGAAAATTTAACAGCTTACCTTTCTGGTAAAGACATTCCTCCCTTGTTTCACAGCCTCTTTTGAGGAGATAATTCATGAGAAATCATCAATTTATATTTAGCCAATCAGTAGTTCTGTAGATTATCCCTGTGCTGAATAAGTTTGAATTTCACATGAATGTCTGTAGATCTACCTACATCTAGATCTAGATTGAGATCATATTGATAATAGCACACCTTTGAGAAAATTGAAAATGAATTTTCTCGTCCAAGAAGTATATATATATATCTGCCAAATTTGCATCTACATAGGCCTACATCTAGATTCTAGATCTAGATCTATATGAAAACTAAACAAAACTGCATCTAGCAACCGGCCACACAATGCTACTAACTTAGATCTAAATTCCAACTTGTGACAAGAATTAAATTAGGAAATTTGAATATAATCTAACTAGATTAGATCTAGTCTAGATCTAGATCTAGTCTACATCAAGGTAATTTAGTGCAAATGGGGAGTCTGAATGATTTTAAACGATTATTAATAACTTGTGGAGATATAAATTATTTTAGAATAGATTCTGGATATCCATTTCATCTTTTTTTTCAAATTTCAACATTTAAACGATAAGGAAGGCAAAAGATAGCCTTACTTATACGTTTTAAAAAGTTTTACACCTGGTTAGCTGAGAGATAGGCTACCCCAGACCTAGATTAAATCTAGACTAGCAAATCATAGACGGGGTATCATTTACCACAACTGAGGTTTCAACCTTTATGTAATTGTTTTCACTAGTTAAAAAATCTGGTATTACCTGATAATATGGAATGAGTTAAATTGTATAATTGTTGTTTTTTTAGAATCTTATCTGATGTGTAATTTACAACGTTTTATTTTCTTGTCGAGGGTCGTTACTCTGGGTTGGGCTCGGTTAGATCCAAAGATCCTTCTAGGTAAAGTATATGTATGATGAAAGATTACAACCTAAAAGCTGTTTAAAAATCGCTAGACTGACGGATACAGATTTCGCATAATTTCTACGATAAACCGCAACTAATGAGAACATTTTAGAGTACATTATTACACACAGGACTCTTCGCTTCCTCTCTGGAGACAATTATTTTTGCTATGACCGCATCACCACCTCGGAAGAACACTTATTTTATAAAATACGGTTTGAAAGTAATTCAGGCATTTAGTATTTATGGGATATACATATGACTGTAAATATGAAGATAATTTTGTTGATTATAGTTCTACAATACTTTTAAAGTTTTAAGAACTATTTTGCGCAATAATTTTACCACCGGATGTAGGTTATTTCAACTTTAGTCTCGGGGCAAATATATGTATTAAAAATGTTCTATTTTTTTTCTGTTGCACGGAAACAAAATAATTATTCACTAGTCTTGGTGGTAAGATATTGTTTTTTAACTTATAACGGCCTCTAGAGCCCCTTTAATTCGTTTTCATTGCTTTCAATGGAGTCATAAGATGGAGAATTTTTTCCTTTACCATCAAGGTCCATTCTTTGGTCTACTAATCCGGCTAGATGAAAAGTGGGTGGGTAGCACCAACAGTACAGAGAGGCGAAAAAGGTAGCCGAAGAGGCAGATAGGTCACAGATGGTAAGCCGTAGGAGGACCTTGAGTTATTGTCACCTTTTGAAGTATTCTGTAATCCTGAGGCCTGGGAAAAGTTTCGCCCAATTATCTTTACATATGTTCATCAGCTATGTTCTTGTGATACAGATACAATGTTTTGGCTTTTATTTTTTTTTAACCCGGCATAGGGTTTTTATACTAGCTTTTTCTTAGTAGTAACAAAAGATCAGTATTTCCTTCTCTTTCCTCAAGATCTACAGTGCATCTCAAGATTTATCTTCACATCAGTTTTGCCCATAGCTAGACGGACTTGAAGCAGGACGGTTTGGAAGCTAAGTGCGAGCGCTCAACCTCCAGGCCACCTGTGCTTCCAAATGAAATGATTGAATCGTCAAGGCTTAAAGTATTAGCGCTTCTTATTCTATTAATGAGGAACCTAAACCGCTCAAGAGCACTGAAGCTAGTATCAACGCCCAGAGTTGTTAATATGTTGGAGTAGCAAGAAACGTGGCATAAAACGTCGCAAAATTAGAAGGGTGAGGGAAGGGTACTCTACATATGGATCACACGAGATGCCTACCGCCGGAGTTTTGTTTTCATTTTGTTTTTGTTTTTGTTTTTTGTTTTTTGTTTTTTTTTTGTTTTTTTTTTTTTTTTTGTTTCGTTGGTTTTTTTTTATTTTTTACTGATTTTTAGAAAGAGAGCTCATCTGTTTCACTTCGAAATTTAACTCTTTGAATTTTTTTTTTTAATTATTGCCAGGCTCCTTTAGGATTCTCAGCCATTGTTGGAGTGAAATTCAATACCGCCGATATAATCTCTCAAGACATCTTCACGCCTGATTGAACTTAGTGGAAAACAATACATGGCTCAGGTCATGGAGAAATGTTTCTGCGAGTTTATGTGTCTGTATGACAGTTAGAGGAGTTGGTCTATGTGTTGTCGGAAATTGACTGTCTCCTCAAGTTTGATTAGACTTGGATCTGTGCATATTCATTTACGGGCGGGATTGGGTGGGGAGAGGAGCGCTTGGTTACAACAGCAGCAGCAGCAGCAGCATTAATAACAAAAAAACAAAAAAAAGTAAAGAAGAAACACAATAGAACTAAAAAAAAAAAAGAAAAGAAAAAACAAGATAATCCTATTGGTTTTTGTATGCTGACATTTTGTCTATTTGAGAAAGAACGTAACAAAGAGGCGTAAAAAGGATCGGGAAGTCCCACAACTACAAGTCATTAGGACAACACTGCACTATTGACCGTGCAACAAGTTGATTTTCTATCGGTCTTCCATGAGTTTCTCGGAGTGACTGAAGCCTATGCTTCCTCATTCGTGTAGGCTATGTTATCTTTCCACCTTTTCTTTTCTCTGCCTCAACCATTCCTTGCTAGACAGTTTTAGAAAAATAAATAAAAAAAAATCAACCTTCCGCCCTGGACATGGCTCAGCTTGCTTTCCGAGATTGGTGTGAAGTTCTTCAGGATGAACACCTGTATGAGGATGGCTGTTGTAGGTTTCTTTATTAGCTCATTGGTGACCTGGTCTTTACAGCATGAAATATTGAAAAGCATGTGATAGCATCTTATCTTTATCGGCGAAGTCTTCTGTGCTGAGCGGTTATAGCTTCTCGAGTCTTGCAGGGATATAGGGATATCGAGTTGGTCAGGGATATAGGGATATCGAGTCTTGCAGGGATACAGGGATATCGAGTCTTGCAGGGATATAGGGATATCGAGTCTTGCAGGGATATAGGGATATCGAGTCTTGCAGGGATATAGGGATATCGAGTCTTGCAGGGATATAGGGATATCGAGTCTTGCAGGGATATAGGGATATCGAGTCTTGCAGGGATATAGGGATATCGAGTCTTGCAGGGATATAGGGATATCGAGTCTTGCAGGGATACAGGGATATCGAGTCTTGCAGGGATATAGGGATATCGAGTCTTGCAGGGATATAGGGATATCGAGTCTTGCAGGGATATAGGGATATCGAGTCTTGCAGGGATATAGGGATATCGAGTCTTGCAGGGATACAGGGATATCGAGTCTTGCAGGGATATAGGGATATCGAGTCTTGCAGGGATATAGGGATATCGAGTTGGTCCGGGAAAGGATGAGACCAAGTTCAGGTTCTTGTCTTGCGGGCACTTAGAAAACTTGAGACGATGATTCTGATGACGATGATGATAACGATAATGATAATGCTGCTGATGATGATAATGATAATGATATTGCTGCTGATGATGATGATTAGAGGGAATATATATATATTACATCCTTTGTGGGGCTTTCTTTCTCAGACCTGTCTAAGGTCGATTATCTGAGACATTGCTATGGGGTATATACTGTATATATATATATTTTATATATATATATATATATATATATATATATATATATACCTCACAAAAGCATTCGCCTCACAAAAGCATAATCTCCTAATGTATATAATTTTATATACATCACAATATCATTGGCCTCATAATAACATGAAATCTAAAAGTGTATAAAATTATGTATATATATATTGGTACTATATTCCACAATTTCATTGGCCTCACAATCGCATAATCTTTTGTTGAATATCATTTTAAACACTTAACTAAAGCATTGACCTCATAAATACATAAAATATTAATCTGTAAAGTTATGAACGTACATACATTCAGTTAATATATCGATAAATAATTAATCGTTTATTTGTGTAAATGTTGTTTTATTTTATTTTAGTTAGCTTTTTAAAAGCTTCAGAGTTTAAACTTGATGTATCTTTAGAATAACTATTATAAACCGGGCAAATGACTGATGAGTTTAGCCTTGTAAAATTATGTAGGTGTCTAAAACAAACATTTTTGTGAGCTTTGTATTATGGGATAAATAATTTGATAATGTTTACTAAATGCTAAATTAATGTTCTCTAACCACCTCAGATAATCTGTGCAAAAAAAAAAAAAGACTCTAATTTTTGTAAACAAATTGCTTCATCTCATTTTCTCTCGGTTTTACTCTCATTTCTATTCTCTATAACTAGTAAAACGCTAAATGCCATATTTTGCCCACCGCCAAGATTTTCCCTCTTCTCAATACCATATATGGCTTTTTCTTGCCGTTACCATCCCAGGCGGCCATATTGAAATTATGCTATTTGTAGAGATAAAAAAAAAACCCATAATTTTTTATAGAGAGCGAAAAATTAGAATTAACCGGCGGCCATTTTGAAATAAACCGACGGCCATATTGAAATTATGCTATTTATAGAGATCTAAAAAATATAATTATTTATAGAGAGCGAAAAATTAGAATTAACAAGAAGCCATATTGAAATTATGTTATTTATAGAGATTGAAACACTAGAATTCGATTCTACGGCGAGCATATTGAAATGATGCTGTATAAAGAGATCGAAACACTAGAATTCGATAACCTGGCGGCCATTTTGAAAATATGCTATTTATAGAGATCGAAAAAATAGAATTAACCGGCGGCCATATTGAAATTATGCTATTAATGGACATCGACAAATTAAAAATAAACGGCGGCCATATTGAAATAATGCTATTTACGGAGATCGTAACACTAGAATTAGCCGGCGGTCATATTGAAAATATGCTATTTATAGAGATAAAAATTATTGTTTATAGAGATCGAAAAATTAGAATTAACCGGCGGCCATATTGAAATTATGCTATTGATAGAAATGAAAAAATCAAAATTCCCCGGAGGCATATTGAAATTGTGCTGTTTATAGAGATCGAAACACTAGAATTCGATTGCCTGGCAGCCATATTAAAATTATGCATTTTATAGAAATTGAAAATTTAGAATTCCCCGGCGGCCGTATTCAAATTATGCTATATATAGAGATGGAATAATAGAATTAATCGGCAGTCATATTGAAATTATGCTGTTTATAGAGATCGAAAAATTAGAATTCGATTCCATCGCGGCCATATTGAAATTAGGCTATATATAGAGATCGAAAAATAAGAATTCCCCGGCGGCCATATTGAAATTATCCTATTTATAGAGATGGAAAAATCAGAATTCCCCGGCAGCCTTATTGCAATTATGCTGTTTATAGAGATCGAAACACTAGAATTCGATTCCCTGGCGGCCATATTAAAATTATGCTATTTAAAAGGATTGAAAACTTAGAATTCCCCGACGGCCATATTCAAATATGCTATATATAGAGATCGAATAATAGAGAATTAACCAGCGGCCATATTGTAGGGCACCGTTACATGTAGTCGACCCTTGTCTTTAGCGTCTTCGGGTCTGCTCACTGTTG
>JAWDGP010007846.1:55000-101747 GCA_033675545.1 Elysia crispata | reverse complement strand
ACATTTTATTTTTTTAAGACTGTCTTCTATGATTTCATAAATGTGGGGCCAATTAAGTGAAAGAAGGGTACTTATTACACGTGTAGAGGAATTAAAGGATAATGTGGGATAGACTTCTTATAAACCAACTAGAGCTGTAATAAAGTTCTTTTAAAAAAAAGAGAAAAAAAAGATGGAAAGGACTTGAAAATTATATTCTTAGTAGATTAAATTATATACACAAAGACACACACAAACATATTATATAAATATATATATATATATATATATATATATATATATATATATGTGTGTGTGTGTGTGTATATATATACACATATAGGGTCTAATGTGTTTTGTCAGCATTAAGTTAAATGGAAGCTAGTTAAACCAAGCAAGGGCTGAAAAAAGGAATTATAATATTAGTTTCATAGCCCATATAAACTACTGCACTGCTTAATTTAAACCTTAGGTACCAATAACAATCTGTCATAAGGGTGCTAGGCAGAATATGAGCTGTCTAAAGACAAGTACCCATCAGTGAATGTAGTCTCCATTTTACTTGTGATTACTTGCTTTTTTTCCTTATATGTGTTAAATCAACAAACAGAAATCGTCTTGTAAGAAGAAAATGGAATTGGATTAACAAAAGTGAAACTAAAAGCTGCAGATTTGTTTATTGAAAAGCATGTTTTAGAGTTTGTTATGTAGGTTTTAAATGGTGAGAAAAGCACTTCCAAACTGATATGAATGCAAAAGTGTAGAATTTTTTACATAATTTATCAATTTTTTTATGCTTCTCCACAGCTACCTTGACCCAAAATCTGAGCTTGTAGTGATATCCCCCAACATGTTTTACATGCTCTTAAACTCAACAAAATGTTCTACAATGATCCTTTTGACTGAGACTGTCAATGAAACTTGATACTTCTGATACCAACTTATCTGCAAAGAATCTAGGAAACCCAAAAGGTATGAACAATACCATAATATATATTATGTAATTTGGTTAAAAAGATAAAAAGCCAAGCCTTTAAATTAAACTTTTTTGCTGGGTATGATCAACACTTTATAACAGCATGGAACAGTGGTTAGATTGTTAAATTTGTACGACAGCGGATGCATGCTAATTTCAACATCAAGCTACATTGTACTGCCCTGATAATTTTATAATTGCCTTATGTGCAACTGTAAAGAAAACCTCACAGCAGTGTATGAATGGAAGCCTGAATATACATGTCCAGGCACAACTTTGTACTAAACAGCTCTGGCTGGAGATGTGTATTCTTTATCTGATAATCAAATGACGTTTAGTTTTGTCTTTTGACTATGAAGTCAGAGTATGACTACTCTATAATTTATAAAATCATTACAATTTTTTTAAATGTTAAAACAATGAGAGGGCATGAAGTCTTTTGATTTAAATAGGTAATTCAAGTAGTGTTAATATTAATCTGCACTTTCTTTTTACTTATTATATCCATAATTTAATTGAAATCTAATTCAGCATCATTGCACTTTATTTTTTTGCAGTCTTTTTCTCCAGACACGTGTATAAAGAAAAGAAAAACCAGTAATGCTGAAGGTTCCCATAGCTGCTTTTCAATCTTATTGACAGTATGGATTTGAATCAGCAGCTGAAATCCTTTATCATACTCAAAAGGATGTGCCATATTTTGGAGCACAAAAAGTAAAAAATAAAAAAGAAATGTGAACTTCACAATTTTTTTTTCTTTTCTTGTCAAAAATGAATGAATGTGATTATGAGTTTCAAGCTATAAACAATTGTCTGTTATATTTCTCAGAAATGCTGGCCTCGAATTTGTTTATCTCAAATTTAATTTCTTTTTTTTTTTCACTAACTGTGAAAATTTAAACCGCAACAAATATACGTTTTTTCCCGATCATATGCAGAGGACCTCCGATAATGAACAGACTCTGCCTATGGTTTTTAACCATTTTGGCGTATTCTTTTCATACAAAATATGTCTACATTTTTAAATACACACAAACCTAACACTAAATTTTTGGCTCAGTGCTTAATGCAGGAAGGTTTTTTGTGCGCACATTAACACAACTAGTTCCATTTTGACTTCATTGCGCCAGGTACCCTCTCCATACATTCTTGATCGATCCTTGAGCTATAGTACTAGTAGTAAATAGGAGATGCTGTGAGGCCACTTGGCACTTGCCCTCATTCTTGCTAGTTTATTAGCAATTGCTAAAGCTCATGATTTGCTGACAGGAAAAGAGGGCAGTATCTGCATGATGAAAGTTGATATGCTGATAATAACTGGTGTATTCATTATAAGCATTCCCCATTTTTCATGGAAGAATTCTTGAAAGTATATTACAGAATGGAGTAATATCAGAGAATAATATAGGCAGCTTGCTTAATATAAAAATTTATTAAATAAGATTTGCCTTCCTTTTGAATCAGATTTTTAAACTTTGAAATACATAGATCTAAATAGTAGAGAGTGAGTTATGATTTTTTGGGGGAAGTGGAAGGGCTTTAAAATTGTTGAATACTTGTATTTTACATTATGTAGGCCTACAAGGAGGAAAAAATAATTACACAAAAATAGTCCTTGCTTTTCCAGATTTTGGCTACCAATCTATCTAAATTTGAAAGATAATGCATCAACGGAGACAAGTCAAATCATATTAATTATTGAAGATCTTGTCCTGAGAACATTTTCTGCTAATTCAGTTATTGAGTAATTCTCATCTTTTGTAATTATCCAGGAATTTTTTTTTATGAGGGATGTAAATTTATACTTCAGAATGATTTTAAGATTTAGGGTAAAAATTAAGACTTGATCGGGGAAAAACTGAAAGTTAAATAAGGTTGTATTAGCTCAATGTCCATGGGCTACATATGGGCAGGCTGGTGTGGAGAATGTTTAAGCAGGGTATTGGGCTGTCTGACTGTGAGTGACTTGTTCAGATCACTGACTTGTAACACTAGTTTTAAATTACCGTGTACTGCTCAAAGTAGTCAGAAGACAAGCATAATTTTAATCTCTGCGGCCTAGTATCTTTAGTGGGTCATGTATGCTGCTCTGCTACAATTGCTAGTAACTATTTCATGCAAAGTTGCATTTGCTTTCTAGTCTCACTTTCCCAAGCACCCCACTTTCCATTGATCTGCCAATTAAAAAATTTGTTCAACGATTTGTTCCTGTCAACATCAACATTTTTTTCTTTCTTTAAAATTTCTAAGCTTTTGTACTCCAATTGACTTTAAAGTCAAGGGAACAGCACTTCTTTTGCTAGCTTTTCCACAAATATCTTTGGTGAGCATACAGAAAATTTATACAAACACCAACCGCAGCTTAGGCCTGCATAATAGATACCATTAACGAAATAGATTAGTTTTAGATAAGTATGTGTAAGCTACTATTGGCCAAGATCAGATTCTGAGTAAGGTACAGTTTAGAAACGGATTAGATTTTCCAGATCTTTCATTTCCAGACTGGTATCAATTATGTTACTCTGGGACATACATTATAAAGAGACTAGATTTAGTTCTGGAATTAGAAAGGCTTAATTGGTGAACATGTTAGGATTATTTTCATCGGTCTCGGGAGCAGATCTTTTGTATGAACAATAAACTAAAAAAATGATGTCTCTTGAATTATCAAATCTAAAAATTATAACTTCTGCATGAGACAAACAATTTTAGTTCAAGAGCCAGAAGTAAAAGAATTATTTCTAAACCATATTTTGCTTTTTCCCTTGTGACATTTAAATTCACTGAATAAGGTCACATGACTTATGTTTTATCTCACAACAAAATGGCTGACTCAGAGAATCCGCCTGTGATTGTTGAATCCAGAAAGCGCAAACTTTTTTGATCGAAGAAGAGCCGGAATTAAAAGGTTTCAAGTCATCAGATGGGACAAGCTTTATTGTTACGAGATATCCAAGCGCTTTGAAGTAATAATTATTGTAATGCCCCAAAGCTAGTCATTGTTGAACAACTTATGCAACAACATGTGAACACTTTCCATGTAAAACAGCAAATGTGGTACAATTGAATAGGTTGCAAATTAAAAAATCATAGGCTGATTCAAAATTTTAAAATCTGAATAAATGTTGTTTATCATGACAAGATGAAAAGAAAAGATAATGCAATGTCTTTGAGACCATCTACCGTGAGGCGTCTAACTGATTGTCGCGATACTGACGTACCGTAGTTTTCCCTGAGCAGGACACAATATTGAGGCTATAGATCTAAAAAATAAATCAAAGTGGCCTATAGGCGGTGCTGTGCAGCTATGCAACTTCGGCCTTTTTCTCTGTGTGCTGAAAAAGCTACGGATCGTAGGAAACTCTCTGTTATCCTTTTTCTTTTCTTATTTATATACCGACTTGGGCTCCGAAATTGTCTGAAAATTTTCAAAGGGACATAACGACAAATTCATGTGTTGAATCTGAGAAAAGTTACTGCCCTTTCAATGAACATCTTAAATAGTCGTGTATTCCTCCTTGTAACCTGCTGAGATCCAAGGCTGCCATGGGTCGTTTTTTTTTTTGTTTTTTTGTTTTTTATAGTATATTACAGTCTGATACGTATATGCTCAGCACTAGATAAATTCATTCCACAATGTCATGCAAAATAATGTGTTTTGAACATTATTATAACATTAACATTGAAAGGTATAGTATAATTAATGACTTTTGGAGATGGGATTCTCAAATTGCATTAAAGTGTTATTCCTCCAAATGCATCGCTGTCTATCTACAGTTCAGAGAAGTAGAAGGCAGCATGAGATGGAAACTCTGCACAAGCAGAAGAAACACCTAATGAAACACATGAAATCGGCGAGTGAAGAACAGAAAAGTGAACTTCAGGGACTTTGGAGAGGTTTGAAGGCGAGACACTCAGCACTGAACAGAGCAGATTCTGCAAGAAAGACACGAAGTCAAAAGAAAAAGAACGAGTTCGCAAGACAACTCTTGGACCTGGCAAATGCTTACGGATCAGTACCACACCAAATGATTCAGCTAGCCTTAACGATGTACAATGTCCAGAAGGTTCAACAAGTGATGCTAGATGACTATTTCAGCGGTTTTTGGATGGTTCTCCACTGATAGCTGCACCACAGACTGGATCAACCTAGAAAATTAGAATCGCCATGGGCTGTACCATATCCCCAATCCAAATCGGTATGGCTATGGAAGTCGTCCTGAAAGCAGCAGAAGGAAGCTCAGACCCGGCAAATCTAGTTGGTGGTTGCTACATGTCCCATTTGAAAGATTCATGGATGATGCCACCATAATCTGCTCAAATGAAGACGAAACACGCCGAATGCTAGAGCGCCTCGACGTCTTAATGGCATGGTGCAGGATGAAATTCAATCCAAAGAAGTCTCGCAGTCTCTCAGTAAGGAAAGGTAAGATAGATGCGACGACGATATTCACAGTAGCCAATCAGCAGATACCAAAGGCCAGTGAAGACCCAGTTAAGAGTTTGGGAGATGGTACGATTCATCCATGAAAGATACCAAAAGACGACTAGTAACAGTAGGACTTGCTACCGAAGGCCTGCTAGCCATCAACAGGAGTGGCCTTTAGGGTAAATTAAAAGTCTGGTGCCTACAGTTCATGCTAATTCCGAAGCTCCTCTGGCCACTCCTGGTCTGTGAGATCTGCTCAACTGAGTAGAGGTAATAAAAACTAAGATCAATAAGTTTATCAGGAGTTGGTTAGGGGTACCTCCGGGTCTCACAGATGTGGCAATGTACTGCCGTAAAGCAAAGCTGAGACTCCCACTAAAATCCATGTTGGAAGAGTATAAATGTGGCAAAGCCAGGCTACTCTCTATGGTACAGGACTCCGAGGACCCGGTTGTGAAGACAGTGCAACCGACCCTAAAGACGGGTAGGAAATGGAAAGTTTTCGAAGCCGTAGACGAGGCCAAAGAGTGCCTGAAGATTAAAGAAGTGATTGGGAAAACTCAGACTGACCGCAAAATGCTGTTGTCATTTACAGCAAAGTTGTGGTCAAAAAAGAAAAGCGAAAGAGAAGAGAGATTTGGTCATCAATGAGATTCGGCTCAATGAAGATTTCAGAAGGGTCAAGAAAGCAGCCCAGCAAACACAACAGGGGCAGTGGACTAACTGGGATGATGTCCTTCAGAAATCTCTCATATGGAAAGACATCTGGCACATGGCGCCACTTAGGATCAGCTTTTTCATGAGATAAGTGTACGATCTCCTACCCTCAAACGCAAATCTGGGACGGGGGGGGGGGGGGGGGGGGGGGGGCGGGTGAAGAAAGAGGAGCCCACTTGTCCGCTCTTCCAAGGCAGACAGACCAAAGAGCATGTCTTGAGCTCATGCAAAATCGCCCTCTCACAGGGCCGATACACATGAAGACACAACAGAGTCCTTTAGAAACTTGCTTCGACTATAAGCACGGCTAAAGGAGAGACTACCTTTCCTAAAACCAATGCTTTAATATCCACAACTGAGTGGGGCTATAAGTCATAGCTCGAGAAGGTCGGTGAGGACAACAAATCAGAAAAAGGCCTTCTTGACGGGTGTAATGACTGGAATCTTTCAGCAGAATTTCCAGAATGGGACAGTCACTTCATGATAATGAAAGGAACAAGACTAAGGCCTAGTATCATTATCCATTCAGGTTTCACACAGAAACTGATCATTGTGGAGCTAACAGTACCATACGAAAACAGAATGGAAGAGGCCCACATCTCCAAAGGACAAAAATACCTTAATCTGACCAAAGAGCTTGAAGTTTGCTGGCTACAAAGCTGTGGTGATTCCAGTCTAGGTTAGTGCCAGGGGACTCTTAGGGTCTTCAGTTTACGACCTTCTGACTAAACTCTCAATATGAAAGCTACTGGCTGAAATAGCCGAAAACAGTAGCCGCTGAATCTGGAGCCAGAGAAATGGTAGGTTGCTTGATAACAATTAAAAATGCGCTACTATCGTGAAGTGCTATTGTACCTGGATCAGCAATCGATGTAAGATTAGAGTGTGGGTTCGATTTTCGGCGCTGTGCAAAAATCAAGAATAAAAAATATTTAAAAAAACAGGGAGATACCTGGGAATCATGACCTGGGTGTGGCCCGGCCCCCTTAGAGTGTCAGGAGCTAAGAACAGAAACACTTACTATAAGAGCCTTTCTTCTCTGAAGACTCCCTGTTATCTAGCTACCCAATGAGTTTCTACCTACTGCTAGCCTACAGGCTCTCAGACCCGTTTCTTCGTGTATTTGTGGATCTAAGCCCGAGTTGCTTCCTCTTTGGATCAGCAGATGTCGTGTAAAACCAGCGGTCAAAGAGGCTAAGAATTGAACTTGAACTGTGGTCCCCACTTTCGAACTTATCCTGTAGCCAACATTTTATTGATGAAACTTAGAACTGAGAGGCCAGATCTGTGGTTTCTAATCTTTTCTTCGAGTCCTGTATGGAGATGCCCTACCATCCTCTGGCTCTTGGCAGACTACTGGTATTTGTTGATTAGCTATTTTCAACGTTGCCGCTCAAATGTAGTTTGCTTTTCCTCATTGACAAGATACGGAAATTTTTAGGCTTGACTTTGATTTTGCAGCAGGTTATTGAGGCATCAAGACGGCCCAAACTTCGCCTAACTGCAAGAATGGTGTTTTGGCCTTTAAGTCCTGACACTCAAACAGGCCCGCGACTCACAGACTGCTGGCTACAAGATTTTTTTAAATTTTTTTGCATCGCCTGGAGTTCAAAACCAGAATGTTGGGATTCTAATCGGCTGATTTGAGCAATTTTATTCCCATGTAGTGATATCTCATTCCCTGCACTCCAACTTTTTACGATTTGAACATTCTCTCTTACTAGGCTTTTTAAACTCACTTAATTTAACGTTCCATTTTGTTAAATGCTGTCTCTCTAACAATTTTGCTGATTAAGATGGAAATGTGATTGGTGAAAATTAAGTAGAAAATGCGATTTACACAAAAAAAATTGAAGAGGCAAACATGACGTTTAACAAATGTTATTTTTTTAATCCTACAATTGAAATGTCTGTACTCAGGTACTATGATCTCATCTCAAGAGGCACGATTTATATGATTCACACATATTAATTAGAAAAAAAACAACTTTTTACTTTAATTTGTCAAGAACAAAATATTTTTAAAAAAATTAACAGAAAAGCCGCAAGTATGTTTGACGATTATTGCACAATCGTCGTTGAGGAAAGGACTAACGTGTGTGTAAAAAAGCGGAAAGGAAAGAGAAAAAGGGGGGGGGGGGGGGGAGAGGATGCCTCCGGTAGCAGAAGTTGCGACGGTTAATCGTCACACAAGAACGAAGAACTTTGATGAGGTTTATGTCACACTTGAAAAGACACAACTTTTTTTTTTTATTATTTCCATTCACATCACACGGGCGGTCACGTAAAAGAGAACAAGGAATACATCGTACAGAGTGCACTGCCTCTTCCAGCAAGCTGCGCTCCACTGAGTCTGCTTTATGTCTGAATTCTACACTATGTGCGTATGTATTTATCTGCCACATAAAAATCTCTTTTACTCTTTTATTCCTCAAGCCGCGTGGAGGTACGATTATCCATTTCATGCATGAGATAGATCGTGCTTGTGGCTGTATGTATATTTTATTAACTCGCTGTAAAGTTCCCGAAGAGACCAATCAGAGGCCAGGAAGAGAGCGAGCTAATTTTAGCCAGGTATAAAAGCTCTCGTTTGACGTAAACTTTGATCAGTGTAGCTCAGTTACCGTTGTGATGGAAGAGCCCATGTGGGGAGGAGCCATTGCTGCGAGGGTACAGGTAGAAACGATGGCGGAAGAGAGCTTCTATAGACTAATCTTTATATGAGCTTTCCTGTATCAACATCCCCTTATACAACCGTGTATGGTAGACTGCCTTTTAAAAAACGCTTTGGGCCTTTCCCATATTATATAAGTGATTAAAAAAGATGAAAAGCGAGGGCGAAATAAGAGTAAGAAAAAGAGGGAGAGAGAGAGGGGGAGAGAGAGAGAGATAGAGAGAGAGATAGAGAGAGAGAAATAGAGAGAGAGAGATAGAGAGAGAGATAGAGAGAGAGAGAGATAGAGAGAGAGAGAGATAGAGATAGAGATAGAGAGAGAGAGATAGAGAGATAGAGAGAGAGAGATAGAGAGAGAGAGATAGAGATAGAGAGAGAGAGAGAGAGAGAGAGAGAGAGAGAGAGAGAGAGAGAGAGAAAGAGAGAGAGAGAGACAGAGCAATTTAAGAATTATGAAGAAATACTATTAGGGATAGACAAAAAAAAAAAACCAGCAGCGACACAGAGGAAGAAGGATGAGTTTTATATACGAGTCACAGAAAGCTACAAGAGGCAGATGGTCATCAACACAGATGGACATAAAGACGAAATGACAGCCACAGTGACCCACAGACATGAACAGGACATGATCAAAGAGCGAAGTGATACCATACTTTCTTATTGTGTCGCTGGTTCTACAAACTAACTGGGCCAAAATATCCTCAACCAACACTTCAACTTGCAAAATTAAAGACAGAACGGAGTCTGGAAATCCTCAAGGAAACCAATTATTTTCCCACAACTAATGTTTCCCGAGCAGGAAGCTCAGTTTTTAGCTCACAGAAATCTTGATCTTGTGGTTGCGCGTTCGAGTCCAAGTTCAAAATTGATCGCCCTGTTCATTACTGATCATCCTAATCAGCTGCGTATTCGGCAGCTTGTGATAATGTCGGAGCTATAGGAGAACTTATATATACATCTTTATTGTTATATCCTTCAATATTTATTCACTCAACATTATATTGTAATTTACTAGATGCTTGCCTGAAAATCGGAATGAGACCAAAAGACTCGACCAAAGCAGAAAAGTTTCATTTCTCATTATTTGAAATTGAAAAAGGAGAAAAAGAATATATTATACAATCCGTGCCGTCACGATAAAATTTGAACATTTTTTTTTCAGATTTTTTCCCCAATAATTAATTGAGCGTGCAAAAAGGCAAATCTGTAATTGCGCATTGACGCAATAATTTGCTGGGACAACAAATCTGGCTCTTGTGAAATCGGATTCGCGTTTTGGAGAAAGTCAAACTGACCGCTTAAAACAGGACATCAACATTACATTCAGTTACGACTAAAACAGACAGCAGATTCACAGCTCCACCATTCCGAGTCAAGGCCCCTGACACTCTGGGATGGTCTTCGACAAAATGTGTAAAAAAAATAACACCACTAAAACAATGTGTTGTTGATACCATCGACCTTGAGCTGTAAAGATGAGATGTTTTGGGGTGTGGCACTTGTCACGTTAGTTAAAAACACTGAAACTAGATCAAGCGCATCTGTGGGGCTTGGTTTGCTTGACACCCGACACTGACGCAACTATAGAGCCTCAGAGTTCTGAACAATGCGACGATCTGGATCAGTGTGTTTCAGACCTGCCCTGATGATGGCCACAGCTCCGACACCGAGACGTGAGGGTCGCCGGCTCGTCCCGTCCACCCCATGCCTGGTGCGCGTGTTGCACTGGAACTTTTCCAAGATGTAGACAAGCATCTCCACGTTGTAACGACCTAAGTCTCACGCGGTTTGTGTTTAGCTCCATCGTATTGGTGAACAATCTTTACTCTCTCCTCCCCTCCCCCCCCCCCCCACACACACAGACATCTCCATGACATTCACGTTGGCCTTGGGTCCTAATATCTATTTCTGTACTTTTTCTTGTATTAATAAGACTGCTGCTTTACACAAAATGTTGGCAGTGATATTTTTAATTTTGTCGTCAACTTCCTTTTCACTGCTGACATTTTCCAAGAAGTTTACAGTTCTTGATATTACTCTTTTTTCTTCTGTCTCTCTATTTTTTTTTGTGGCAATTATCTTTATCTCTCACACACACGGACACATAATTATTATTCACTTTCTCTCTTTGTCAGTTTTGCTTGATCTCGTCCTAACTCTCTCTCTGTCAGTTTTGCTTGATCTCGTCCTCACTCTCTCTGTCAGTTTTGCTTGATCTCGTCCTAACTCTCTCTCTGTCAGTTTTGCTTGATCTCGTCCTAACTCTCTCTGTCAGTTTTGATTGATCTCGTCCTCACTCTCTCTGTCAGTTTTGCTTGATTTCGTCCTCACTATCTCTGTCAGTTTTGATTGATCTCGTCCTCACTCTCTCTCTGTCAGTTTTGATTGCTTGATCTCGTCCTCACTCTCTCTGTCAGTTTTGATTGCTTGATCTCGTCCTCACTCTCTCTGTCAGTTTTGATTGCTTGATCTCGTCCTCACTATCTCTGTCAGTTTTGATTGCTTGATCTCGTCCTCACTCTCTCTGTCAGTTTTGATTGCTTGATCTCGTCCTCACTATCTCTGTCAGTTTTGATTGCTTGATCTCGTCCTCACTCTCTCTGTCAGTTTTGCTTGATCTCGTCCTCACTCTCTCTGTCAGTTTTGCTTGATCTCGTCCTAACTCTCTCTCTGTCAGTTTTGATTGATCTCGTCCTCACTCTCTCTGTCAGTTTTGATTGCTTGATCTCGTCCTCACTCTCTCTGTCAGTTTTGATTGCTTGATCTCGTCCTCACTCTCTCTGTCAGTTTTGATTGATCTCGTCCTAACTCTCTCTCTGTCAGTTTTGATTGATCTCGTCCTCACTCTCTCTGTCAGTTTTGCTTGATCTCGTCCTAACTCTCTGTCAGTTTTGATTGATCTCGTCCTCACTCTCTGTCAGTTTTGATTGATCTCGTCCTCACTCTCTCTGTCAGTTTTGATTGCTTGATCTCGTCCTCACTCTCTCTGTCAGTTTTGATTGATCTCGTCCTCACTCTCTCTGTCAGTTTTGCTTGATCTCGTCCTCACTCTCTCTGTCAGTTTTGCTTGATCTCGTCCTCACTCTCTCTGTCAGTTTTGATTGATCTCGTCCTCACTCTCTCTGTCAGTTTTGCTTGATCTCGTCCTCACTCTCTCTGTCAGTTTTGCTTGATCTCGTCCTAACTCTCTGTCAGTTTTGATTGATCTCGTCCTAACTCTCTCTGTCAGTTTTGATTGATCTCGTCCTCACTCTCTGTCAGTTTTGATTGATCTCGTCCTAACTCTCTCTGTCAGTTTTGATTGCTTGATCTCGTCCTAACTCTCTCTCTGTCAGTTTTGATTGCTTGATCTCGTCCTCACTCTCTCTGTCAGTTTTGCTTGATCTCGTCCTAACTCTCTCTGTCAGTTTTGATTGCTTGATCTCGTCCTCACTCTCTCTGTCAGTTTTGCTTGATCTCGTCCTCACTCTCTCTGTCAGTTTTGATTGCTTGATCTCGTCCTCACTCTCTCTGTCAGTTTTGATTGCTTGATCTCGTCCTCACTCTCTCTGTCAGTTTTGATTGCTTGATCTCGTCCTCACTCTCTCTGTCAGTTTTGCTTGATCTCGTCCTCACTCTCTCTGTCAGTTTTGCTTGATCTCGTCCTCACTCTCTCTCTGTCAGTTTTGCTTGATCTCGTCCTCACTCTCTCTGTCAGTTTTGATTGCTTGATCTCGTCCTCACTCTCTCTGTCAGTTTTGATTGCTTGATCTCGTCCTCACTCTGTCTGTCAGTTTTGCTTGATCTCGTCCTCACTCTCTCTGTCAGTTTTGCTTGATCTCGTCCTCACTCTCTCTGTCAGTTTTGCTTGATCTCGTCCTCACTCTCTCTCTGTCAGTTTTGCTTGATCTCGTCCTAACTCTCTCTCTGTCAGTTTTGCTTGATCTCGTCCTCACTCTCTCTGTCAGTTTTGCTTGATCTCGTCCTCACTCTCTCTGTCAGTTTTGCTTGATCTCGTCCTCACTCTCTCTGTCAGTTTTGCTTGATCTCGTCCTCACTCTCTCTCTGTCAGTTTTGCTTGATCTCATCCTCACTCTCTCTGTCAGTTTTGCTTGATCTCGTCCTCACTCTCTCTGTCAGTTTTGCTTAATCTCGTCCTCACTCTCTCTGTCAGTTTTGCTTGATCTCGTCCTCACTCTCTCTGTCAGTTTTGCTTGATCTCGTCCTCACTCTCTCTGTCAGTTTTGCTTGATCTCGTCCTCACTCTGTCTGTCAGTTTTGCTTGATCTCGTCCTCACTCTCTCTGTCAGTTTTGCTTGATCTCGTCCTCACTCTCTCTCTGTCAGTTTTGCTTGATCTCGTCCTCACTCTCTCTGTCAGTTTTGCTTGATCTCGTCCTCACTCTCTCTCTGTCAGTTTTGCTTGATCTCGTCCTCACTCTCTCTGTCAGTTTTGCTTGATCTCGTCCTCATTCTGTCTGTCAGTTTTGCTTGATCTCGTCCTCACTCTCTCTGTCAGTTTTGCTTGATCTCGTCCTCACTCTGTCTGTCAGTTTTGCTTGATCTCGTCCTCACTCTGTCTGTCAGTTTTGCTTGATCTCGTCCTCACTCTCTCTGTCAGTTTTGCTTGATCTCGTCCTCACTCTCTCTGTCAGTTTTGCTTGATCTCGTCCTCACTCTGTCTGTCAGTTTTGCTTGATCTCGTCCTCACTCTCTCTGTCAGTTTTGCTTGATCTCGTCCTCACTCTCTCTGTCAGTTTTGCTTGATCTCGTCCTCACTCTCTCTGTCAGTTTTGCTTGATCTCGTCCTCACTCTCTCTGTCAGTTTTGCTTGATCTCGTCCTCACTCTCTCTCTGTCAGTTTTGCTTGATCTCGTCCTCACTCTGTCTGTCAGTTTTGCTTGATCTCTATCTCACTCTGTCTGTCAGTTTTGCTTGATCTCGTCCTCACTCTCTCTCTGTCAGTTTTGCTTGATCTCGTCCTCACTCTTTCTCTGTCAGTTTTGCTTGATCTCGTCCTCACTCTGTCTGTCAGTTTTGCTTGATCTCGTCCTCACTCTGTCTGTCAGTTTTGCTTGATCTCGTCCTCACTCTCTCTCTGTCAGTTTTGCTTGATCTCGTCCTAACTCTCTCTCTGTCAGTTTTGCTTGATCTCGTCCTCACTCTGTCTGTCAGTTTTGCTTGATCTCGTCCTCACTCTCTCTGTCAGTTTTGCTTGATCTCATCCTCACTCTCTCTGTCACTCTACAAGTCTCTCTCTCTCTCTCTCTCTCTCTCTCTCTCTCTCTCTCTCTCTCTCTATCTCTCTCTGTTATAGAAATAAAGAAAGGAGTCAAACAACGTTAGAGGCTGAGACAGATATAAGGATCTAAAGATGCAAGTGACACTAAGTAAAGAAGTTAATAGAAAAGAAAAATCAAGTAAAAACCTAGATCTAAGTCGAGTTCATTTCCTCTGTTCTTGTTCTCACGTCTTTCGTCTTATTTGTCGGTATCGAGCTATATCTAGGCTTGCAGTTGATTTTTCTATACTTTTTCTTTCTCACTCTCTATCTCTCTCTCTCTTTCTCTCTCTCTCTCTCTCTCTCTCTCTCTCTCTCTCTCTCTTTGTGACACTTCTGACCATCATACCTTTAACCCAACCTTTCGCTGTATGGCCCCTGTTTCGCTCTGACCCAGTCTCTTATTTTCTGACCCTTCTTTTGCTTATCTTTTCACCTATTACTCTGCCTATTTCTCTTTGTTTTCCTCTTAGATTTTCTATATCTCTATCTCTGTCGCCTGCCTCATCTAAACCCACCGATTTTAATAGACATCAACAGAAACCATTTAGAACATAGCGTGATCCTAGACTTTGAAGTAAAAAATGATGGAATCAAGACCAGCGCAGGCTAAAAGTTACTCACTTCAACAATCACGACATCTCTCAGCTCCACAGATTCTTTGAAAATGACCAATGAAACTCTAGTGAGCAATTTTACCAAAAAAATGAATAAATAAAGAAATAAAGAAATGTATAAAAGGAATCTTAAAGACCCTTGTTGATAACATCGATAATTTGGGACCATAGCTGGTTTTACCTTTCTTGAGCTTTAGGAAATTTTTTTAGGAAAACCGGAGCTTCCAGTCAATCTGTTTATAGTGCTTGTTAGGTGAGACACAATCACATCACCGGATGACTCGTTGAGCAGTCGAACCAGAACCTCCGTGACATTGGGCCACAGCTCTATCCATTAAGCTTTCTGGCTGTTGATGCTGGCTACTATTATTTTTTACCGAAATCTTACTGGTGGTGATGTTGACGATGTTGGTGTTGTTGGTGATGTTGGTGTTGTTGGTGATGTTGGTGATGATGGTGATGTTCGTGTTGTTGGTGATGTTGGTGTTGATGGTGATGTTGGTGATGTTGGTGATGTTGGTGATGTTGGTGTTAATGGTGATGTTGATGATGTTGGTGATGTTGGTGATGTTGGTGATGTTGGTGTTAATGGTGATGTTGGTGATGTTGGTGTTGTTTGTGATGTTGGTGTTGATGGTGATGTTGGTGTTGTTGGTGATGTTGGTGTTGTTGGTGTTGTTGGTGATGTTGGTGATGTTTGTGTTGTTGGTGATGTTGGTGATGTTAGTGTTGATCGTGATGTTAGTGTTGTTGGTGATGTTGGTGTTGATGGTGATGTTGGTGATGTTGGTGTTGATGGTGATGTTGGTGTTGATGGTGATGATGGTGATGTTGGTGTTGTTGGTGTTGTTGGTGATGTTGGTGTTGTTGGTTATGTTGGTGATGTTGGTGTTGGTGGTGATGTTGGTGATGTTGGTGTTGATGGTGCTGTTGGTGTTGCTGGTGATGTTCATGATGATGGTGATGTTGGTGATGATGGTGATGTTGGTGATGTTGGTGTTGTTGATTATGTTGGTGTTGTTGTTGGTGATGATGGTGAAGTTGGTGTTGATGGTGATGTTAATGCCGGTATTCATGTTATTGCTTTTGTAAGGTCGGTTATTTCTGGCAGAGATGTTGTTTCTGTTTGTTCCGTTGATTCTATTTGATTTGGTTTTGCTGGTGATGTTTATGATGATGGTGATGTTGGTGACGATGGTGATGTTGGTGATGTTGGTGTTGTTGATGATGTTGGTGTTGTTGTTGGTGATGATGGTGAAGTTGGTGTTGATGGTGATGTTAATGCCGGTATTCATGTCATTGCTCTTGTAAGGTCGGTTATTTCTGGCAGAGATGTTGTTCCTGTTTGTTCCGTTGATTCTATTTGATTTGGTTTTGCTGAATATATGACGATGATGATTATGATGATGGTGACGATAATGATGATGGCGATGACGTTGATGTTGATGATGATGATGATGATGATGACGTTTATCTTGATGATGATGATGATGTTGATGATGATGATGATGATGATGATGATGATGATGATGATGATGATGATTATGAGTATATTGACGTAACAAATCATTTAACAGTAATACTCAGATAGCGATCCCAGATGTCATAGTTTCTTTTCTCATTTATAAATTAAATTTTCCATTCAAATTTTTTTATTTTACTTCCGTTCTCACCTTCTTGTCATCAACTGTTTGTTTTTGGCTGCCAAAATTGTCTTCACTGTCAACCGGTTTTATTATTGTTATTTTTGCTCCTGATCCGTCTTCGGGTGATTTTCTCTTCCTCTCTGTGTAAAACAGTTTTATCTTGGTAGCTATTTTCTGTATGCCACAAAGTTTTAAAAATGCACATGGTTATCTCGCGCACATGTGCCACTTGCTTTAGAATTGAGTTCTAAAACGTTGATTCGGGTGCTTGTAGCCTAAGGCGAATTATATTCTAAGTGAATGTCTCTATACATAATTTGCTATTGTTTAAAATACTGTGAAAGGAGTGATATTTCAATGATCACTGGACTATAAATACCTTTGCGGCGAGGCAAAAAAAAAAAAAAGATTAAGAAAAAAAAGAACACTAAAACAAAAAATCAAACAAAAATCCAAAGCTTGCGGCAAAATCATCTCAACAAACATTTTTTTCTTTCTCTATTCAATCATTCTGTCTCTCAATTCATCAAGTATCAACACAACTGAAGGCCAGGCTTGTTACTCTTTTTTTTTTTTTAATCTTTTTACTAACACACGTGGACACGCACGAGAGAAGACAAACATAAGGATAAAGACTTTTAGCTCTTCAAACTATTTCAATGGCTGTTGTGTTGTCGTTTCGCCGAAAGTTGTGTGGATAGGTAAAAACGTGCGCTGTTTAGATTTTTCTTCTTTATTAATTTATGTATAATTATTCTCAGCACTGAAGCTTCGCTTTGGTTCAGTGCTGGGCACGCCCTCATACACATGAGCAGGGGAGAATGAGGAAGTTTACATTTTCTCAATGGCTTTGATGAAACTGTATTGCCTAATACTTACAGAGAGAGGGGAGAGAGAGAGAGAGAGAGAGAGGGGGGGGAGAAAGAGAGAGTGAGAGAGAAAGGAGAGAAAGAGAGAGAGAGCCAAAAAGAGAGAGAGAGGATAAAGAGAGAGTGAGAGAGAATGGAGAGAAAAAGTGAGAAAGAGAGAGAGAGGGGGCAGAAAGAGTGAGAGAGAGAGGGGAGAAAGAGAGAGAGAGGGGAGAAAGAGAGAGAGAGAGAGAGAGAGAGAGAGGGTAGAAAGAGTGAGTGAGAGAGAGAGAGGGCAGAAAGAGTGAGAGAGAGAGGGGAGAAAGAGAGAGAGAGGGGAGAAAGAGAGAGAGAGAGAGAGAGGGTAGAAAGAGTGAGTGAGAGAGAGAGGGGGCAGAAAGAGTGAGAGAGAGAGGGGAGAAAGAGAGAGAGAGAGAGAGAGGGTAGAAAGAGTGAGTGAGAGAGAGAGGGGGCAGAAAGAGTGAGAGAGAGAGGGGAGAAAGAGAGAGAGAGGGGAGAAAGAGAGAGAGAGAGAGAGAGAGGGTAGAAAGAGTGAGTGAGAGAGAGAGAGGGCAGAAAGAGTGAGAGAGAGAGGGGGAAAAGAGTGAGACAGACAGACAAGTAGACATACTGGGTGAAAAGGCAATGTGGACCGATACAAAGAAATAAGCATAATAAAGAGATTACACCGGCAGAAACGAAGAGACTACAAAAAATTCGAAAGAAGAGGGCAAGACAAAAATGGGTAAAAAAAAAATTAACCAAAAAGATAGAGAGAAAGAAAGCGAGATAGATAGTGAAAGGGAGAGAGATACCAAAGAGAGAGAAAGGCAAACAAACATGCAGACAGACAGACGGACAGACAGACAGCAGTTGAGTTTGACAAGGAGATAACCAGTGAATAGCGAAGAAGATAAAGAGGCGTTTAAGGAGCCTAGAAAGACTGGAGAAAGACAACGTGAGAAAACGACGGATAGAAAGATCGGCATAGTATTGGTTATAGAAAGGAATGCGAGAACAATCTTCTTGAATCTAATAAAAACGGATCTAGTTGCCACTTCAAAATTATTGTGAAAAATGTTGAGACAGTTGTGCCATATGCCTGCTTTCGACATGATGATGCTCTGCCGAAAGCATTACCTACCTATTAAATCATTTCACATTTATGGCCCATTTTGTTAAACAATCTCTTCGTATCCTTATACGATACGCATCCAGTCAGAATATATATATGCAGCGTATATCTATGGAAATCTTCGGTCAAGCTTTCAGTTAAGATTACGGATATGAAATAGCATAAAAATATACCACTTATCCTAGCATTTTGTAGCACGTCCTCCATGGGGAAAATCGGTATGACTGTAAATTAGTGACCGTGACTTGACATTAAAAATTTTACACATCTTGTCGAAACACTATCCTAGCTGTATTTTTAAAGCTCATTAGTTCATAGCCAGTTTTTCTACATGCCTTGAATTTCCTCTAAACACAAAATAATGAACCCCCAATTTCTTTGGGGAAGGAATGCTTAGGCTACTGCTCAAGTACCTAAAATTATTTTTAAAGTAGATGCTATTTTTAAAGCTAGAATGCAAATGAGTTCTCTCACTTTACTTGGTGGAATGGTTTAGCTATTTGCCTCACACTGTTTGCTGGAATAATTTCGCTATTTGCCTCACACTGTCCACTGGAGTAACTTCCCTGTGTGCCTCACACTGTCCGCTAGGATAATATCGCTATTTGCCTCACACTGTCCACTGGGATAATTTCGCTATTTGCCTCACACTGTCCGCTGAGATAATTTCGCTATTTGCCTCACACTGTCCACTGGAGTAATTTCCCTGTGTGCCTCACACTGTCCGCTGGGATAATTTAGCTATTTGCCTCACACTGTCCGCTGGGATAATTTCGCTATTTGCCTCACACTGTCCGCTGGGATAATTTCGCTATTTGCCTCACACTGTCCGCTGGGATAATTTCGCTATTTCTCTCACACTGTCCGCTGGGATAATTTCGCTATTTGCCTCAAACTGTCCACTGGAGTAGTTTCCCTGTTTGCCTCACACTGTCCAATGGGATAATTTCGCTATTTGCCTCACACTGTCCGCTGGGATAATTTAGCTATTTGCCTCATACTGTCCGCTGGGATGATTTCGCTATTTGCCTCACACTGTCCGCTGGGATAATTTCGCTATTTGCCTCACACTGTCCGCTGGGATAACTTCGCTATTTGCCTCAAACTGTCCACTGGAGTAGTTTTCCTGTTTGCCTCACACTGTCCGCTGGGATAATTTAGCTATTTGCCTCACACTGTCCACTGGGATAACTTTGCTATTTGCCTCACACTGTCCGCTGGGATAATTTCGCTATTTGCCTCACACTGTCCGCTGGGATAATATCGCTATTTGTCTCACACTATCTACTGGAGTAATTTCCCTGTTTACCTCTCACTGTCCGCTGGGATAATTTCGCTATTTGCCTCACAAAGTCTTTTGGAATAATCTCGCTATTTGCCTCACACTGTCCGCTGGGATAATTTCGCTATTTGCCTCACACTGTCTACTGGAATAATTTCTCTGTTTGCCTCACACTGTTTGCTGGAATAATTTCGTATATATATTAGCATCACACTGTCCGCTGGGATAATTTCGCTATTTGCCTCACACTGTCTACTGGAGTAATTTCTCTGTTTGCCTCACACTGTTTGCTGGAATAATTTCGTATATATATTAGCATCACAATGTCAACTGGGATAATTTCGCTATTTGCCTCACACTATCTACTGGAGTAATTTCTCTGTTTGCCTCACACTGTTTGCTGGAATAATTTCGTATATATATTAGCATCACACTGTCCGCTGGGATAATTTCGCTATTTGCCTCACACTATCCGCTGGGATAATTTCGCTATTTGCCTCACACAGTCTTCTGGAATAATTTCGGTATTTGCCTCACACTGTCCGATGGGATACTTTCGCTTCTTGCCTCACACTGTCCGCTGGGATAATTTCGTTCCTTGCCTCACACTGTCCGCTGGGATAATTTCGCTATTTGCCTCACACTGTCTACTGGAGTTATTTCGCTATTTGTCTCACACTGTCCGCTGGAATAATTTCGCTACTTACCTCACACTGTCCGCTGGTATGATTTCGCTATTTGCCTCACACTGTCTACTGGAGTAATTTCCTGTTTGCTTCACACTGTTTGCTGGAAAAATTTCTCTATTTATATTAGCCTCACACTGTCCGCTGGGATAATTTCGCTACTTTCCTCACACTGTCCGCTGGGATAATTTCGCTATTTGCCTCACACTGTTTACTGGAGTAATTTCCCTGTTTGCCTCACACTGTGCGCTGGGATAATTTCGCTATTTGCCTCACACAGTCTTCTGGAATAATTTCGGTATTTGCCTCACACTGTCCGCTGGGATACTTTCGCTACCTGCCTCACACTCTCCGCTGAGATAATTTCGCTACTTGCCTCACACTGTCCGCTGGGATAATTTCGCTTTTTGCCTCACACTGTCTACTGGAGTAATTTCCCGTTTGCTTCACACTGTTTGCTGGAAAAATTTCTCTATTTATATTAGCCTCACACTGTCCGCTGGGATAATTTCGCTACTTTCCTCACACTGTCCGCTGGGATAATTTCGCTATTTGCCTCACACTGTCCGCTGGGATAATTTTGCTATTTGCCTCACACTGTCTACTGGAGTAATTTCCCTGTTTGCCTCACACTGTCCGCTGGGATAATTTCGCTATTTGCCTCACACAGTCTTCTGGAATAATTTCGGTATTTGCCTCACACTGTCCGCTGGGATACTTTCGCTACCTGCCTCACACTCTCCGCTGGGATAATTTCGCTACTTGCCTCACACTGTCCGCTGGGATAATTTCGCTTTTTGCCTCACACTGTCTACTGGAGTAATTTCCCTGTTTGCCTTACACTGTTTGTTGGAATAATTTCGCTATCCGCCTCACACTGTCCGCTGGGGTAATTTCGCTATTTTGCCTCACTCTGTCCGCTGGGATCATTTTCGCTACTTGTCTAACACTGTCCGCTTGGATAGTTTACCTAATTGCTTCCCAATGTCCGCTGGGATAATTTCGCTATTTGCCTCACACTCTTCGCTGGGATAATTTAGCTTCTTGCCTCACATTGTCCGCTGGGATAATTTCGCTATTTGCCTCACACTATCCGCTGGGATAATTTCGCTACATGCCTCACACTGTCTACTGGAGTAATTTCCCTGTTTGCCTCACACTGTTTGCTGGAATAATTTCGCTTTTTGCCTCACACTGTCCACTGGAATGATTTCGCTACTTGCCTCACTCTCTCCGCTGGGATAAGTTCGCTACTTGCTTCACACTGTCCGCTGGGATAATTTCGCTTTTTTCCTCACACTGTCTACTGGAGTAATTTCCCTGTTTGCCTCACACTGTTTGCTGGAATAACTTTGCTATTTGCCTCACACTGTCCGCAGGGGTAATTTCGCTATTTGCTTTACACTGTCCGCTGGGAAATTTTTGCTATTTGCCTCACACTGTCCGCTGGGATAATTTCGCTATTTGCCTTACACTGTCTACTGGAGTAATTTCCCTGTTTGCCTGACACTGTTTGCTGGAATAATTTTGCTAATTGCCTCACACTGTTTTCTAGAATAATTTCGCTTTTTGCCTCACATTGTCTGCTGGAATAATTTCGCTATTTGCCTCACACTGTCTACTGGAGTAATTTCCCTGTTTGCCTCACACTGTTTGCTAGGGTATTTCGTTACTTGCCTCACACTGTCTGTTGGAATAATTTCGCTATTTGTCTCACAATATCTACTTGAATAAATTCCCTCTTACTAATTGCTGAATAGACGCTGTATGCTGCCCGTTGTCAAAACGTCGCATATACTGTTTCACTTTTCGAAAAAATTTTTGGCACATCACAAGATAGTTATTTTGTATTCCTGTTCTAGATGATGTGATACAGAAATACATAGACATAAATATGTATATGTATATATATATGTATAAATATGTATATATATGTATATATTTATATTTATGTATATGTATATGTATATATATATATATATATATATATATATATATATATATTCATGAACAACAATATTTCATCTCTTTGGGAAAGGACACTATCTTTCCAAACTAAAGATCTGTGTACATCCCAACAGAGCTTGAAACGATTGCTCTGGTTGATGACCATTGCCCAGCAGATGGCCTTATAACCTTGGACACGTTGACTCCCCCCTCCCCCCCCCCAAAAAAAAAAAAAAAAAAAAAAAAAAAAAAAAGAAAAAAGAAAAAAAAGAAAATGTAAAGAAAAAAAGCCTCGCATACACATACTCCATAACATACACGTATACAAGACAGGGGAAAGCCCGTTAAGCTTAAATCCCACACATAAATAAAGACATCTTAATTGTTATAGACAAGGGTGTAGACTTCTTGACCACCGTGTTGAACACACGGTCCCCATCCACAGCAGACATTCAGCTCCGCTCCACACACTCCGGGGTGAAGTCTTCAGCTGGACCTATGGGACACTGTCCAAGTGGTCATTGAGAAGAGTTGCTGCAAGCACTCTGTAGCTCAGGTTCAAATCTGCCGTGTTTGGCGAACAGATTTCTGCGCTTCCTCTTGCAGTCTATGTTATGTATTCCGCTAGCTTGTCTACTGACATGGGTGAAACCAAACTGAACCTGTATGGTGAACAGATTTCTGCGCTTCCTCTTGCAGTCTATGGTATGTAATCCACTAGCTTGTCTACTGACATGGGTGAAACCAAACTGAACCTGTATGGTGAACAGATTTCTGCGCTTCCTCTTGCAGTCTATGTTATGTATTCCGCTAGCTTGTCTACTGACATGGGTGAAACCAAACTGAACCTGTTTGGTGAACAGATTTCTGCGCTTCCTCTTGCAGTCTATGGTATGTATTCCGCTAGCTTGTCTACTGACATGGGTGAAACCAAACTGAACCTATATGGTGAACAGATTTCTGCGCTTCCTCTTGCAGTCTATGGTATGTATTCCGCTAGCTTGTCTACTGACATGGGTGAAATCAAACTGAACCTAGATGGTGAACAGATTTCTGCGCTTCCTTTTGCAGTCTATGGTATGTATTCCGCTAGCTTGTCTACTGACATGGGTGAAACCAAACTGGACCTGTATGGTGAACAGATTTCTGAGCTTCCTCTTGCAGTCTATGGTATGTATTCCGCTAGCTTGTCTACTGACATGGGTGAAACCAAACTTAACCTGTTTAGTGAACAGATTTCTGCGCTTCCTCTTGCAGTCTATGGTATGTATTCCGCTAGCTTGTCTACTGACATGGGTGAAACCAAACTGAACCTGTATGGTGAACAGATTTCTGCGCTTCCTCTTGCAATCTACGTTATGTAATCCACTAGCTTGTCTACTGACATTGGTGAAACCAACCTGAACCTGTATGGTGAACAGATTTCTGCGCTTCCTCTTGCAATCTACGTTATGTAATCCACTAGCTTGTCTACTGACATTGGTGAAACCAACCTGAACCTGTATGGTGAACAGATTTCTGCGCTTCCTCTTGCAATCTACGTTATGTAATCCACTAGCTTGTCTACTGACATTGGTGAAACCAAACTGAACCTGTCTGGTGAACAGGTCATTCCACTCACCCATCTCCGCCATGCATCTCGCCAATTTGTTTCAATTGGTCAAACCTTACTTGATCCGTATGATGGACAAGCCATTTCACACATCTGATTGGTTGTCTAGTGCACAACCTGACGTTATTTTTTCCAGTGGATATTCGCAGAAAATGAATTAATAAGAAAGTTAAAAAAACAAAATTAACAACAAACATACAAAAAAAAATACATAATATAAAAGCGAGCTCGTTTTTAGTTAAGGTACAGAAAAACTTTATCTCGAAAATGTAAATTTTCGACTCAAAAGCGTTTCCATGGTTACCTTGGGTCATCGAATCTGGAAAGTTCTAAACGGATCCACTGTTTCTGTCTTTTTATGAAGCAAACCGAAACAGATGTATTTCCAGTGCGTCATGCGTCATGCGTCATGCATCACATTAGTGCGTCACTGAATCGCACTGAAAGAAAATGATCACCAGCCGGAACACTGCACGCTAAAATGCCCAGATTTATACGTCGATGAACTGATAAAACAGTCTATGATGATTAAGAATTAATCACGAGTTGAATGTTAAGATTCCTTGGGCACTCAGTTTCAACGTTTTTTATTCCGTCAATTTCTGTTTTTAATGCTACTTACTGTTGACTCTTTGTTTTCCTTATTCTTTTCTTTTCTCTCGGTGACCTTCTCTTCCATCTTTCTCTCAGTATTTCTCACGTTGCATTCACCATCTCTGTATCTGTTTCGCTCTTTACCACATATCTTGGTATCTCTCAGTTTACATCTATCTCTCTCTCTCTCTAATAAGTTATTTTATTCTCTCTCTTTACCTCTCTTAGTCGATAAGTTTTCTTATACCACCACCACCACCCCCTTTTTTTTTCCTTTTTCCTGCTTGTGTGCCTGTGAGCGTCTCTCTCTCTGTCTCTCTCTCTCTCTCTCTCTCTCTCTCTCTCTCTCTCTCTCTCTCTCTGTCTCTCTGTCTCTCTCTCTCTCTCTCTCTCTCTCTCTCTCTCTCTCTCTCTCTCTCTCTCTCTCTCTCTCTCTCTCTCTCTCTCTCGCCCTCTTTATCTGAGTTGTTCTTTCTCTATCTCACTTTCCCATTAATGTATCCGTGTATATTGCCCATCTTGCCCACCCTGCTTGAAACTCAATAACTTTTTTTTTATTATTAAATTTGACCGACTCTAATACAATTATTTGCATCATTATGTCTACAAGCTGAAAACCCCGTTCTCTGGACCGGACGCTGGTGTTAATTTCCCGGGCCTGGGGAGCGTATATGTATGAAATAGGTATGGTCTTAATATCTATCCTTTTACTAATACAATCCAGATAGGAGTATATGTCCCCCACCTGTCCATCTTCACCTATATTCTAGATATATCAATAATTCTTATTCTATACACAACATTAATATGCAGAACTTAAATGTTGTAAAAATAAAGGAAATCGACCGATTCTATACTGTCCCACTTTGTTGTCAGATCCTTTTTAACGCTTATTAGAAAGCTGTAAATTTTCGCATTAAGTGCATAAAAGTGCTCAGCCTTGGGGGAATTCTTAGCCACGTAGTTATTTAAACTTACATAGTATTGAATGTTTAAAAAATCCTGAAGTTAGATTTGGATTAAACAAAATTATTATTCTAAGCCTAAAAGTAATTGATCTGAGTCTTACTGATGTAATTAGCTAGACCCTAGATTTAGAACCTATGTCCAAGCAACTTTTTTAGATTCTTTATAAGATCTCACACTATATAACATATAGGTCTAGATCTATATCTATTCCAGACGGTTTTATATCTGTTACTGCCCACATTGTATGCGAACTTTCAGTTTCATTCCTGCCATTTCTGCCTGTGGTTACAGGAAGTAGTTCGCACATTCACCTTTTTCTTTCAAGAATATAATAATCACATTTTTGCCTTTAATTTTCGGAAAACACTACTTTGCCTTTAATTTTCGGAAAACACTACTTTGTTGAAAAATGCCAATCTTTAAGGCAATTTTCAGCTTTATGCCAAATTTGACGTTCCTAGGTGGTCTAGAAAAGCTCGGTTAGATGGTCCTCATTATTTGCCTTGCTTTATTATACATAGATAAGTCTATTACTCGCCCATGGTGTCTGAGAAGAATTCACTCAAAGATTCATCATGGTCCGAACTAAACGCGATAGTTTTAACATAGAGTCGAAATATTCTCGTGCGAATTCTCTCCCTTCAGATATTATTACACTCGCTTTTTCATAGATTATAATATCCTGTTCAAATTTCGCCGACAGGACCTTTTCATTTTAAAGTCACACCTGTCAGAAGGATGAGACCCACAACTTAGCCACTGATTATTTGCACAGTTTTAACCCATGACAGGTGAAACTATTCCAATATTACTTAAGCCCTACCACTTTTAATCTTACATATATAGGCCTACTGGAAACTTCAAATAATAATTCTTTCTATAAAAAGTTTAACGTCCGTTGAATTTCCCAAGGAATCTTAAACTGAGAAAAAGGTTTAGAGAGAAGATAAAAAGGGAAGACAGAGGCAAGGCGTGAAAGTCTTGCCCGACTCAGACTTAAGTTTATTAGCTAAGAGGATAGGCCTCCAAAATCCATTGCAACAATGTGTTTTCCTTAATTATTGAAGACGAAGAAAAAAATTGGAGTCATGAAAATTCCAAAATAACGAACTATTTCAGTTAACCTTTCTTAGAAACTGTCTTGAAAACGAGATAGTCAGGACTTCATTTACATTTCTCCTGCCTGTAGTTTGCTTGGTATGTTGCATAACCTCTGTCATTTTCATTGCACACTTTCCCACAGTAGTTGACATTTACTTGAGACATTTTTTTTTCATATCTGATCCTCTTTAACGAAAGCTCTTCAAGCATTGAAATATCTCAAAAATCCGATCTGCTTCGGATAAATGCTATTGAATTAAAACCCAAAGAATCATTTCATTTAAACGGAACTTTCTGGTATTGCAATCCCGCCTACGCGGCTTTGGCTTTTGAAAGCCCAGGAATTTAATTACACTCGTCATATTCTACAGACTTCAGGGGTCATCCACCGTATCGTATTGATATTAAAAAAAATGGAGTCCTAAAAACTGGCTGTACCCTTAGTGCACACAAAGTACCAGGGTTTATAGAACGGGCCTGGTTCATTAGGGAACTGTGTACCCGGTGGTGCGGGATACGTTATATCACAAAAGGCACACCGCAATAGATAGAACGCGTCCTTTTCTTCTTTTTATGGATTATGAAGAGAAATCAGATATTTAACTAAACGCCTTAGGTCTACAGGCCTGGCTATGACGCACTTACGGTTGCCCTAAGGCAAGGGGACATGCACCGAGGTGTTGGAGAATGTCAATCGTGTGTTTACAAATTTCAATAGAGAGCACATCAGTCTGGCCGCACGGCACCAGTCAGCACATCAGTCTGGCCGCACGGCACCAGTCAGCACATCAGTCTGGCCGCACGGCACCAGTCAGCACATGAGTCTGGCCGCACGGCACCAGTCAGCACATCAGTCTGGCCGCACGGCACCAGTCAGCACATCAGTCTGGCCGTCGGGCACCAGTCAGCACATCAGTCTGGCCGCACGGCACCAGTCAGCACATCAGTCTGGCCGCACGGCACCAGTCAGCACATCAGTCTGGTCGTCCGGCACCAGTCAGCACATCAGTCTGGCCGTACGGCACCAGTCAGCACATCAGTCTGGCCGTACGGCACCAGTCAGCACATCAGTCTGGCCGTACGGCACCAGTCAGCACATCAGTATGGCCGTACGGCACCAGTCAGCACATCAGTCTGGCCGCACGGCACCAGTCAGCACATCAGTCTGGCCGCACGGCACCAGTCAGCACATCAGTCTGGACTCACGGCACAAGTCACCACATCAGTCTGGAACCACGGCACCAGTCAGCACATCAGTCTGGCCTTACGGCACCAGTCAGCACATCAGTCTTACGGCACCAGTCAGCACATCAGTCTGGCCGTACGGCACCAGTCAGCACATCAGTCTTACGGCACCAGTCAGCACATCAGTCTTACCGCACCGGTCAACTCATCAGTCTGGCCGCACGGCACCAGTCAGCACATCAGTCTGGCCGCACGGCACCAGTCAGCACATGAGTCTGGCCGCACGGCACCAGTCAGCACATCAGTCTGGCCGCACGGCACCAGTCAGCACATCAGTCTGGCCGCACGGCACCAGTCAGCACATCAGTCTGGCAGCACGGCACCAGATTAGAGTTAGAGCTGAAGAGACTTCATACTGCCAGACACCTAGAATCAAAGTTTGGAAACTGCCTTTAGAATTTCTTATCGAGTTATCAAAGACGGAAGTTTGCTTTCCCGAAATCCACACAGCGTTACGTTTCTTGAGAGAGAAAAATGAAAAAGAAAAGGATTACATAATCGAATTAATTTTAAGTGGAATGCATGCAGACCTCCCACATCTATCTCCTTTGCCTTTTAAAATTGAAGTGAAACATATTCCGCATCTTTAGTAAAGGACTTTTTCTTGGAAATCTGAGTATCTGTATTTGGTATTGCATTATAGTTTAATGAACGTCTCAATAGTGTCGTTGTAGCCAAAAACTTTACGATAAACAACACAAAATTGATTTTATAGGCGATGCTATCTGTAGAGGTCTGTACCGACTGAAAAGTATGTAATTATACGATTGGCTGTTGGTCTGTGCAATTTTGATTTGATTAAGCTGAAAACCCACTGGTTCAGCAGCAAGCACTCAAATCTACATTGCAGAAGGGCAAGGTTCGAACTCTTCTGAACTGAGCGACAATCTTCAAAGATCAGACAGCAGTGATAATCTTAGACAAATCAGGCAGATCAAATGTGTCTAAAAAACTATGTTTGTCTGTATTTTTTTTAGGGGGGGGGGGGGGAGATGTTAACGTTCATAGCTCGCACATCATGAACATATTAATATAACCGTCATGGGTCAGATATATCTATATATATAGATATATAAATAAATAGATAGGCAGAGAGGTAGAGACAGAGAGAGAGAGAGAGAAAAAAAAGAGAGACAGACAGAGAGAGAAAGAGAAAGAGAGTGGCAGAGAGAGAGACAGACACAGGCAGTCACAGAGGGAGACAGAGAGAGATAGAGAGAGAAAAAGAGAGACAGAGAGAGACCCAGGAAGAGGCAGAGAGAGACAGAACAAGAAAGAGAGAGAGAGTGAGAGAGAGACAGAGAGACAGAGAGACAGAGACAGACAGACAGACAGACAGAGCAAGCGATTCAATCCTGTCAAGGAGAGATAAGCAATTACAGTCACGGTCTGTTGCCCCTCAAGTCTGAGACATTCAATACAGTCACTCTCTGGAAACTTATGTCATAACGCACATACTCGCTGTGAGATGGATTCTCTCTGTGCTGTTCAGTTTATCATCCAAGCTCTTTAAAGGTTGATCAGGAAACAGAAACTGTTTAAGATAAGTCAGGGGGGACAATAGACTACATTGAAGGGAAACCAGTGGAGAAATGAGCATAGGATTCACCCAGAGTCGTTAGTTTAAAATGGGGAAACTTGCTTCTATTTTGTCTGAAAATTCACAAATTTAATGCCCAAATTCTCTCTCCGAATAATGCTTTCATTTGCTTATATCTCAATTAACCAGGAGCGATGAGCCCCCATCAGGTATGTTCTCATGACTTCATGTACTTTTCTATTAAGGCTAGCCTAGGGTTAGTTTGGAAACAGGCTCAGGTCAAACGGATGAGGAAAGATGGGAGGGGACGGAGTCAACAGGACATTGTGAACACCGTCCTTGGATAATGACGCCACCACCATTGTCCCATGCAACAAACTGCTTCATCTTGGGGATACTTTTCATTGTTGGTTCTAAATTTAGGGAAAAAATGATATTTTTTTCAGTAGACTTACAGTACTCCGCGAGATGAATGGATCATGTGACCACTACACGTTTTTCTCTTCTCCTCCCGTCCTTCTCTCTTTCTCTCTCTCTCCCCCCCTCTCTCTCTCCCACTCTCTCTTCTCTCTCTCTCTCCCTCTCAATACTCTTTACGTACCCTGCTGTTTTATTCCTCCATCTCTCTGTCCTCTCATTGGAGCGTCGGTGGTTCCGGGGTTAAACCGCCCGCCCTGTTATCGGCAGGGACTTCCATCGAGGACCAGCCACCCATACCGTCGTGAGTTCTACCGCCTCAACTTATCCATCCCGCCCTAATCGACGGCGGCTTCATTTCTTATGATTCCTTCGTGTTGTGCACAGGCTACATCAACAACATCAGGGGAAAACAAACAGTGAAACATCTCAGTTCCCGTGTGTTATTTTCCCTTTTCTCCTGTCTCCACAAGGCCAGATTTCTGTAGACAAGACATTTCTGAGAGTTTCTCTCCAGATCCTGCATCACCCTGACAACTACGTCACACACGAGCAAATTTCAATAGTTGAGATTAAAATCTTCAGAATATTGCACAACGGTTATTTGGCTCGGTGCTTGAGAGTTTGGATTCCAGGGAAGAGCAGGCCATTAGCCCCAGAATGGAATCAGGGACTGCATGCACCACACGGGTGTGGGATTAAAGGAGGTGGGGGGGGGGGGAGGAAGGGGGTGAGAGGGGGAAAGGATCATTCTTCATGTGAAACATCCGACTCTCTTTGCCTCCTTTCTTTTCGTGTTCTTGTAAGTGTCTGGTTGTGTGCTTATTGATCTGTTTGAACGTCATTTCAGTGTTTTTAGTCTGTCTGTCTGTCTGATTGTCTCTGTCTTTCTATGTAACTCTTCCCTCTGCCTTTATCCATCTTTCTCTCTCTCACTCTCACTCTTTCTCTATCTCTATCCATCTATCTATCTATCTATCTACCTTTCTCTCTACCTCTTACATTCTCCTTCTAATCCACCCTGACGCTAATCACTGTTTTTGTAATTCCTCGTTGGTTCTTTATAAATAAATGCGAAACATTTTGAGTTTTCATCACGAGTTTTTCAATCCAACTTTCTTTCGAACTTTTCCCCTCAAACTAAATTGAGCAACGTTCAAGCTTTTAAAAATGCGGTTTCTATAAAATAGACGAACGGAGACCTTGTAGCCAATTGTTTTGATCTCCACTGGAACTGGTCAAAGCTTGGTGTTGGCTCAAGAGTCATGTATATGTCATGTTTATGTCATGTATATGTCATGTTTTATTCATCTCCTTTTCTATTGCGTGTGTAATTTGCGCTTGGGTGCGTGTGTGTGTGTGCGCGTGCGTGTTAGGACTCTTTTCCCTTTATCATTTTCATATTTTCTCATTATTATTACAATTTTGACTGTTTGGGTTGGGAAAAGAAACTCAATATTAATGTTATAAATGATATTCATCTTGCTAAGTTTATTTGCCTCATTCACTGTCTCCGATTGTCTCTGAATGTCCCTGAACGTCCCTGAACGTTCCTGAACGTCCCTGAACGTCCCTGAATGTCTGTTCACAAGGACTTCTTAAAACGATGCCGTAAAACTTTCCTAGGCAAAGATTGCCTTAGCCAGACATCAGACGCCATATTGTGAAGTACTCCAGATTACGAGGCTGATTCCAATGTCCGAAATAGATCAAACACTTCACGACCAAAAACGTTATAAACAGACCAGACACTTGCGGAGTTTGGCTGAGTTAAGCTGTTCGTACTTGAATGCGCAAGTACAATTGATTCTTAATGATTCTCTTGAAAAATGCTCCCCCCTTAACTTCGTATCGTATCTGTTATAAATCAATAAGACAAGTTGATTTATTCCCATTTAGAAATACTTGACAAGGTAGATTGAGGAAATAGATTTACTTTCTTAAAGGTCATAAAATCAATATTACAAAGTGCTTTAAGGTAAACGGATATTTTTTAAAAAATTACGTAATGTCTCACTAACAATTTGTTCTCTATTTTCTCTACTTCTGTGTCTGTCTTTCTCTTTCTCAATTTTACTTTACTTTATCTATCTCAATGTTTGTTTTCTTAACTACCACCTCCTGTCTCTCTTTCTCTCTCTCTCTCTCTCTCTCTCTCTCTCTCTCTCTCTCTCTCTCTCTCTCTCTCTCTCTCTCTCTCTCTCTCTCTCTCTCTCTCTCTCTCTCTCTCTCTCTCTCCCCTCTCTCTCTTAAAATCTCTATTCACACCAGCATAGTTCAATTTTTTTTTTTAATCAAATCATCTTTTTAAAAGCATTGCAACGCATGAGTGTATCTAAAAGAGTTGCTTGTTCCCCCGTTGCAGCCTGTCAAGGTAAATTAATGAACGCTATTACAACATACCCCTACACAGACTATTCAGAGGTGCCAGATATTGCGCTAGGAAACTTGTCACGGTCTAGATCTACGACAGGGAAATTAAAAAAAAAGTGGCTTACAACACTGGGAAAAGTCAACCTTAGACAATCTAAAGTCCCTTTCCAAGAGAAAAAGTCAATTTAAAAAAAAAAAAATAAGAAAACAGTTCTTTAAACTTGATATCATTCAACCGTGAAATATTCAATGCCCTATCGATCTGTTTTGAAATACAGATAGTGTATAAAAATCATATCGTACACGTTGAGTTGAATGTGTAAATAAAGGAATAAAATTGATTAAAAAGGTGGCTGAACAATGACTTAGCCCGATTCATTCAAGGAGTGAGTGCATCCATGCATGACTGGCGTGAAATCTCGCATGTCTGGGGATTATTAGAGCTATCCGGCCATGCACACTGCGCATGACAGCAGGGGTCACTGGGATGGGAAGATTTTTCTGTCTTTATTGCCCAGTTAACGCCCGCTCATTTACTTAAATAGTACGATTCAGCAAGCTGTATCAGTTGGATCTCACCTAACGGAGACCGTAGCTCGTGTCAGGTCACTCACCTCGGCTCGTCTTGGAGAGAGAGAAAGAGAGAGAGAGAGAGAGAGAGAGAGAGAGAGAGAGAGAGAGAGAGAGATGTGGATGAGGAAAGAAAAACAGAGGAGATAATTCAGAAAGGAGAGAGACAGACATAGAGAAAGAGAGGGACATGGGGAGAGCAAAAGGGAGAAAGAGAGAGAGAGAGAGAGAGAGAGAGAGAGAGAGAGAGAGAGAGAGAGAGAGAGAGAGAGAGAGGAGACAGAGACAAAGAGAGAGGTGAAAAAGACAGAGAGAGAGGAGACAGAGAGAGAGAGAGTAGACAGAGAGAGAGAGAGAGAGAGAGGAGACAGAGACAGAGAGAGAGGTGAAAAAGACAGAGAGAGAGAGAGGAGAGAGAGAGAGAGAGTGAGAGAGAGAAAGAGAGGAGACAGTCTCAGAGAAAGAAAGAGTGAGAGATGGTTGTGGAGCCACAACGCGCCACATTCATTTATCTTCCTAATCAAAAACTTTCCACGATGTAATTTGGGTTGAAGATCGTCAGTGTTCTTGTCTGCTTCCTATATGTAAAACATGGTCGCCTTCTGACGACAAACTCTCTCCTCTCTCTCTCTCTCTCTCTCTCTCTCTCTCTCTCTCTCTCTCTCTCTCTCTCTCTCTCTCTCTCTCTCTATCTATCTATCTATCTCTCTCTCTCTCTCTCTCTCTCTCTCTCTCTTTCTCTCACTCTCTCTCTCCCTCCCTTTCTCTCTTTCTCTCTCCCTCACTCTCGCTTTCTCTTCCTCCCTTTCTCTCTCTTCCTCCCTCCCTCTCTCTCTCTTCCTTGCCCCTCTCTCGTTCTTTCTCCTGTCTTCTCCTCCTCTCTCAATTCCTCTGTGTGTCTAAATATATCAGGTTCCTAATAACTAACTTCTTCGTCGTCCTACATCGTTTTCCTATCTACAAGTCCCTTTCGATTATCTTAAAGTTTTGAAACATTCCTGTACCTCTACTTCTACCTTCAGGGTCTTAAATCCAGCGGGTTAAAAATGCCATCCAACCCTGCAACTACCAGGACGCATCTAAAACTCTGGAGCAGGGCAGCAACAAAAGAATATTTCAGGAAGATCCGGGTCCTAGCGTGTCATGCTGCTCTATTGCCAGCTCCGGCAGATTGTCATGGCTCATCTAATCCAAGCATGCTGTGCTGAGCTTTTTAACTTTAAGCCTGGTGTGAAATGCCTTATTCTTTTGCTATAGAACAATGTTTCCACATTAGATCGAATAGAATTTGGATTTATTTATGTTGAGCTATAAATTAAAAACTGCAGGCTGAATTGTGCACTGCTTGTGTTTCCTGAACCAAGATCGTTGCATACATTTGATGTTTATATCGTCACATTTTGACTGCTCGGAAACGTTTTATGTTTCGGCGCAAAATTGTGGATTTATCCGTCATAATCCGGCCATTGTTAAAACCCGGACTGTACGCGTTTATACGTTTCAGCATTTGATGATGTTATGCTATGGGTTGGACTAGGTTCTGCGTCAGAATGTCATAATCAAGTTGTTTTCTGACACTCATCCTTTTCCCACCCCACGACTTCCCCTTCCCCAACTCCCTTGTGGGAATTGCGATTGCACCGAGTTATGATACATAGCTGGAAGTCATCAGCTCGACTTTAAGTTATTGTTAGCCTATCAAGCAATAGGGTCTGCAAGAATGCACGCTGGTATAAAATTTGAAGCAAAAAAAGGGGAAACATAAAACACGCACATAATATATTTTAGAATAAAACTACAACATTTCTATATGCTTCTGATTGTTGAACAGAACGTACGACAAAGTGGCACAACAAATGTGAAATGGCATTCCTTATTATTTGAGAAAACCTCATAACTTCATAATTCCAAACCTTTCTTGTAGAAGTGAGTCGCACCTGAGTCATGACATACATTTCTGACTTTTCTTGTCCAAACCTTTCTTGTACAAGTGAGTCGCACCAGAGTCATGACATACATTTCTGATTTTTCTTGTCCAAACCTTGTTGTAGAATTGAGTCGCACCAGAGACATGACATACATTTCTGACTTTTCTTGTCCAAACCTTTCTTGTAGAAGTGAGTCACACCAGAGTCATGACATACATTTCTGATTTTTCTTGTCCAAACCTTGTTGTAGAAGTGATTCGCCCCCAGACGATGACATGAAGAGCGACTCAGGAAGTCATTCTACTGCAGCAGAGGTTTCAGACCCATCGGGAGGATGTTGTATCAAACTGAGTGAAGAGTAACTCGGTTGTGAAGAGTAACTCGGTTAGCTATGTGAGTGTGTGGGAAAAGGATGGGGGTAAATAGGTAAGAGAAATGTGAGTCCATATATTTTTACAACGTCGATAACAAAGTTCAGAACGAGCTGGTTCTCGCCACTTCCTCCAAGTGGATAATGTGAAAAATATGATAACGAGGAGGGTGATAAGAACCCTGCAGTCCCGATGTGATGCTCATAAAGGTGCACTGTGTAATAATGTGGCTGTCTCGTTACGTCTGGAACTGATTGGTCTCAAGTTCTAACTGGAGAAAAGAAATTATTGCAAACAATTTTTTCTTTACTTCATGACTCATATCTGTGGAGTGAAATATATAAAGTAATGCTTTGAAGTATAAAGTTCAATGACCACCCAAGACAAGATTTTCCAATCCCCCCCACCCCCCAACCAACCCCCTCTCTTTCTATTTATGTCTTGTTACGTAACGAGAAAGAACAATAAGGATAGTTTTGTAAAATCCAAATCTATTTTCATATTTTTTAAAGCATTCATTATCACGTAGGTTTAGTTAACTGCGTGGCAAAGAATTCCAGCAAAGCATACACTTACTTCTATGCACTTGATGCGAAAATTCACAGCTGTCTAATAAGCGCTTAAAAGGATCTAAAAATAGATTGGGAAAAGTACAGAATTCGTCGATTTTTTTTTATTGAAAATTAAGTATTCAGCTTACGTCATGTGAATTTTGTCGAAGAAAGATTTTAGGATGTAAGATTATCTTGCAGGAAGTTGTTTTCTAACATTTTCCCACCGACAGAATGATGGCGGTTGTGACAGCAACCTTTAGAGAGGGCTCGGCGAGATCCCGGCCAGTGGCAGCGGTTCAGGTTTGCTGAATCATACCTTTTCTTTAGTTCATGATATTCTTGGTATTTCATCAGTACACGGATCATTTACTACTATTAGAATAAAAGAAAACACAGTTATGCGTCTTCTTCAAACACACTTTCCAAAAGTTTCTCCAGCACGATCTGATCAAGGAGAGAGAGAGAGAGAAAGAGAGAGAGAGAGAGAGAGAGAGAGAGAGAGAGAGAGAGAGAGAGAGAGAGAGAGAGAGAGAGAGAGAGTCGCTGTAAAGCTGAATGAGAAAAAGATGTATGGAATCTTCATGGAGACAAGATAATCACCTTAGATGACTCTCCAGACGTGACCGTTTCGCTCTAGAAAATTACTGAACCGCGAAATATTAATTTTTCTTCATTCGAATAATTATGTTCCGAGTTTTAGGTTACTTCAAAGGTTATCGGTCATGATTAGAACCAGGATAGCTTTTGAGTGAGCTTCAATCGAGGCTAAGATGAAGATAATGAACATTAAAAATATAGGGCAAGACTTGATTTACACCATCTGGTAGCACACTATTCTTAACCAACTCGTCTCTCCCGCTTTATTTGGTTTGGATCTATTTTTGTAAAAACGAAAGTATTGAAGACATTCATATTAATGTTTTTCTCAGAAACTTCAGACTGCACTCAATCACCCATAATGTTAATTCAGGTAAGAGATATCTCTGGCTTTTTCTCTTGATAATATTGATATATATATATATATATATATATATATATATATATATATGTATATATATACTTTACTTTACTTTTTTTATACATATATATATGTATAAAAAAAGTAAAGTTACATAAATATAGGATTTCAAGAGGCACCCCGGTAATAGATGTGTAATGCTCAAAAATAGAAATAACATCAACTATACTTGTGTGGGAAAAACTAGATTTCATGACTAAGGTCGTTCTATTACGGATATAAGACAACTAAATTGCTTGACTTTTAGGTTTGGAATGAACTTAACCTGACATTGATAATGCAATGATACTCGCGAACCACACCTATTTTGTACACGAAGGAATTTAACGTTGACTTACTTGACTTATCGCCGTTCCGCATCGTAGTCGTCAGACTGCAACGCCTCGGCTGCCTTTTGTATTCCTGTGCATAGTATCCTCCACTGATCCCTCTGTTCTGCGATCTTTTTCAGGTTTTCAATGTCTTTGAAGGTTTTAAGACCATAAGTATTACTTTCTAATCGGGACAAGTCGTTGTTCAAGACCACTGGCAAGGTAGTGATTGGTCTTCCCCTGTATTTGTCCCCTTGTGGGATAAAGAATCCTTCCATGGCTTTATTGGCTGGGATTTCTCTGTCGCGTCGCAGTATATTTAACGTTTACAGCTCGCAATAACCGAAACATACAATCCTTGTCTATTTATGGTGCTTTCAGACTATTGACCACTCAATTCTCAGTGTCCAGTTTGAGCATGCGAGACCTTGGTCAAGTGTCGATCTCTCATGTCCGAGTCGTGATACGAGTTCTTTGTCCACAACACTGGACTCTCCTCCAGTCCCAGAAACTTAGGCGACATGAATTAAACAATCGAGACCTCCATTAGCAAGAACCACACCCAGCTCTTATGTAAAAATCCAACTCTGTTGTATAATTGTGACATCTACGCACTAACAACAGAAGGTAAATCAAATGGCTTATTCAAACCACACCCCCAACCAACAAAAAATAACAAAGGAAAAAAAATCCCCTCGGATTTCGAATGATTCAATTCCTGATAAAAAATGTCCATCTGTTCTCGTTGCTTCTCCCGTCATCCTGAAAGATACGAGCACTGATAGAGTCACATGACTAGAAGAGGCCAGGTCTGTCTGCCTGTCTGTCTGTCTCTCTCTCTCTCTCTCTCTCTCTCTCTCTCTCTCTCTCTCTCTCTCTCTCTCTCTCTCTCTCTCTCTCTCTCTCTCTTTCTTGGCCGATCTGTCTGACTATCTGCTTGTCTGTCTGCACCTTGCTCTCTCCCTCTGTTTGTCTCTCTGTCTCTCTCCGTCTCTGTCTTTCTGTCTGTCTGTCTGTCTGTCTGTCTGTCTGTCTGTCTGTCTCTCTCTCTCTCTCTCTCTCTCTCTCTCTCTCTCTCTCTCTTGGCCGATCTCTTACTCTCAGCCATCTTTTATATTCATCTTACTCTCAATTTAAATTGTTTCTGTTCTTTCTTTTATTTACCCCCCTCATTATTTCTTCTGTTCACCTCCTACATCCCGCTAACATAATAATCGCTGTAACACATTTTTCACTTCCTCATGACACGTTAATTTCATCTCATTCACTCTATATTTTTTTTTCAATGTTTCTCAATCTATTTCTTTTCTCTCTCTCTCTCTCTCTCTCTCTCTCTCTCTCTCTCTCTCTCTCTCTCTCTCTCTCTCTCTCTCTCTCTCTTCTTTCGTCTATAAATGAACACCAATTTACTTTTTGGATCCTTCTTTGTCATTTTCTTCGTTTCTCCTAAACTCATTCAATCTGTCTTTTTTGTTTCTATTTCTCTCTTCAGTTTCTCTGCCTCTATCTTTATTTGTTTCTCAGCGCTATGAAATATCTTGCGATACTCCACATTCTTTGCCATATAGTTATATCTATCTTTTTGTCTCTGTCTCTGTGCTTCTATGTGTCTATCTCTACTTCTCTCTCTCTCTCTCTCTCTCTCTCTCTCTCTCTCTCTCTCTCTCTCTCTCTCTCTCTCTCTCTCTCTCTCTCTCTCTCTCTCTCTCTCTCTCTCTCTCTCTCTCTCTATCTCTCTCTCTCTCTCTCTCTCTCTCTCTCTCTCTCTCTCTCTCTCTCTCTCTCTCTCTCTCTCTCTCTCTCTCTCTCTCTCTCTCTCTCTCTCTCTCTCTCTCTCTCTCTCTCTCTCTCTCTCTCTCTCTCTCTCTCTCTCTCTCTCTCTCTCTCTCTCTCTCTCTCTCTCTCTCTCTCTCCCTCTCTCTCTCTCTCGCTCGCTCGCTCTCTCGCTCTTTTTTTTCTTTCTCTTTCTCTCATTTTTTGTCCCCCGCACAAAATCTATGTCTAAAACATCATGAATTGCTTTCCGTTTATTTGTTGATCCATCTGTATGTATCTCTGTCTCTTGCTAACTTTGATTTTTTTCTGTTTCCCATCATGAACTCCTTACCTCTTTTGTACTTTAAGCCCCCTCCCTTTTAAGAAAACATTTTTGTCCCTTTCTCATGACAAGAAAATGTATAAAAATGGCAAAATGTTTTTTTTATTCCCGCTGGAACCATACTAAAATCACGCTGCAAAACCATGGGATACTCCTGGAAATGAAAAAAAAGGAATCATTAAAATCCCATCTTATTGCTCAAACAAATTAGAATTTAATTGCCAAATAATGTTGTACGCATTGATTTTAATACTGATATCAAAATAAATGTTTTGTTTTCAAAGCAATGAAAACTGTCTGCAGTATCACGCCAAGCATCTTTACGTGACTTCCTCGTCTTGCTCTCATAACTAATAAATAAATGTAGAAGTGCATAAATACAAACACAAAAAAATGATCAAATAAATAAATAAAAGGTAAAGAACAGATCCCAAAAGAGGATAAAATTTTTGACGTTGTGTAATAGCATAAATTAACGTCTTTATTTATAGTTATGTTTGTTTCATGTTTTGTTCTGGTAACTTGTTTTGTCTGCACTTTAACAGGAAGATATAACAGAGTGACCCGCCAAAAGTCGGGTTGGCACTTTGCCATTTCGTCCCAGGAAAAGTTTAATCAACTTCTTACAGACAATGCTTCACTGTACAGGCACGAACTCCATACTCGCTGAACTTCTGAATTCCGAAATTTGTCTAGTTCTCTGACTGGTAGGGAATATTTGAGGACAGGTAGTAAGACCCAAATCTATTTGCATTAAACATTCATTATCATGTAAAAGAAAATTAATGGGCTGATATCATTTGCCGTTAGACAGTGCACCTCTTGGCACTTTGTATCCAAGTATATTATTGTCTTCTAGTAGGTACCACAAAGTCCTTATCTGCCGGCGGTAGAAAAGCTAACGCATCGTTGATGACGGCAAAATTACCATACTTTAAAACCTTTTAAAAACTGCCTTATAATAAGTCTACACAAACAAAACTTACATCACTGGAAAGATCGTTTTTTCCTCATTTGAAAGATGTGATTTGTTTTGTTATTCATAAACTGCAGGTATTTAAAAAATCTGCATTAAAAAGACTATCTCTTTGAAAATTCGCTTGCTGGCAGCGTTACACAGATGATACAGCTTTCACTAAAATCGCTATATCTCGGCCAAGAAATAATATTTTTGCATGATTCGAACTGTTTCATGACTGGAAGAAGCTCTTGTTTAGTTTTATATCACACAAAAGGAGAAATATAGAGGCAGCAATTTTTGGCGTCAAGGTGAAAACTTTGAAGACAAATTAATAAAGCTTCCGGATTAAAAAAAAAAATAAGTTGTGCGGTATAAAATTAAAGAATAACCAATTCCCTCTGTTATATAAAAAAATCACGCAACTGGCATTTTTCTTGGTCGAGAGATTTAAGTTCAAAAAAGTCCACCCAAGGATCGATCTCTAAGCCTTTGCAATGGCCTGCCCCGGCTCAAGTGGCTGTTCCCAGCGAGGACAGTTATGTTCATTTATAACAATATTTTTTATACGTTATTTATTAAAAATAAATATAGTTTTCGAGTTATTAGACGGGAGGGTGTGCAGAGCAAAGAACAGCAAGAAAGCCCTTGGTCAGTTCAATAAAATTTTTACTGATTTAATTTTTAAAACTCAATGAATTTTGAAACTGCATGCAACTATGGATTTATTATGCATATTTCAAATAACGCAAACCCGATTTTATCTTTGAATACTCAAAATTTGTACAAAAAACCTCATTTTCACTGCGTGTTGATGAACTAAATTCAAAATGGCGGCTGCCTATATTTAGATCTAAAAAGATATGAATTTGGCCTTAAGTAGCCAAATGTAATTTTTTAGTCTCTATCTTTCGTAGCCAAATCTAATTATTTTTTTTTTTGTTCAGCTTATGCATTTGAAAATATAATGTTTAATCATAACTAATCTGTGATGATAATTCTTTTTACTTCAGTCGGTGATTTAAAATGCGGTTTTGATATAGAAGCAGTAATCAAATTATCAAATAGATAGCATAATAAATTTTAGATTCAGCATCATAAAAACCTTACAATCTGAAAGTTTCACTACTGTAGTACGAAAAATGTTTTTTTTATGATAAAACCTCTGAAATAGATGCTATTTCTATCAATTTTCTTGCTGCTAAGCCAATTTTAACTTTTAAAAATAAATTTCTAGGTTGCTAAATAACATTGAATGAACTAAATAGAATATTTTGTATTAGTAAAATAAGTATTGAAACAATCTGAGGAATGTGTGGTTTTTTTTTTTTTTAAGATGGTCCAAAAGTGCCTCATGTAGTCTATTTGCTTGTAACTTTCATGTGCCACAAGTGTTTTTGACCATTTTTGGTGACCAATATTTTTTTTTTCTTTATTTTCTATCCCCCTGAAATTTTGTATGTGTTTAATCATTGTACTGGACTTTGTAAATATGTCATTTTTTCTTTCATAAAATTTAACAAATGAATTTTATATGTTCTTAAAATAGCCCGATGCACGCAATTTGTTATGTGGCGTTATGCACAAAAATTTAAAAAGCTGTAAATGTTTTATTTCCTAACCAATTTTGATGAAATATGTTGGAAATTTCATTTCGCCACAAGATCTCTATAGTGCAATTGGTTTTATTCAAATTTGCTGGATTTGAAAAATCACTTTGTGGTACCTACTTCTAGCCTGATGGGCGTTTAGAATGATCTTAGAAGGATTAGGAATGTTCAGAACTAACTGCTTTGCTACATTGACGACGAAAGAAAAATCAATATGGAGGTTGTTCCTTTGCTCTGATCAGTTACCTTACCATGTAAACAAAGTGAAGTTTCATCTTTCAGTTTTACAACAGTGCTACGTTATCTGATGTTATCGGTCTGGTAGTGTGTTGTCTATCAGAGAGAGAGAGAGAGAGAGAGAGAGAGAGAGAGAGAGAGAGAGAGAGAGATGGAGAGAGAGAAGGAAGGGAAAAAGAAGATTAGGACAGAGAAATGGAGGAAGGAAAAGAGCTGGAGAACGAAAGGAAAGAAGAGTAAAAAATAGGGAGAAAAGAAAAAGAGAGGACCATAGAGAAAGACACAAAGAGACAGAGATTGAACGACAGATAGAGAGAAAGATAGGAAGATTGAGAGGAAGACACCCACAGAAAAAAAGAGATAAAGAGTGAGAGAGAAACAGAAAGATGTTAAAAATTAACAAAAAAAATTTTTTTTTCAAATTTTCGTTAAAGGCGTCGCCTCCAATATTTATCGTTGCGTGAAAATTATTTTCAGAAAAAATCATAAATCTAAACTGGTCCACGCCTTCCTTAGGGATAGAGGGAGCTGTAACCATGACGAAGTAGATGCTTAGTGCAAAAATATCAAACAAAATAGTAGCATACAACTTTTTTTTTCTTTAATGCACCACCTATCTCTCTTCTTTGAAATCTTTTTGATTGAATCTTTGATTAAAACTTAAAAAATTAAAGGAGTTTGGAGCCGTCACGGTCACACATGAGAGCTGGGGGATTAAGGAAGAAAAACATCATGCACACTTCTGAAGAATTAGAATCATGTACAACATGAAACTTGTTTTTAAAAAATTAACTTAAAAAAAGGTAGAGGTAATGATTGCTTAACGTGATAGAATGAAAATAATGTGAGAAATTGAAAAACATATTGCCCACAACTGGTTAATTATAGAGGATTACGCTCGAACTGTTTATCCATGACCTGCTGGCACGTCGCTAAACAATGTCAAGCAACGAAGATGAGATCCATGCTAAACATTAGAAAACATTAAAAATAATATTATGCTCTCTAGGTAAAAGTTTACAGTGCTTCCTACCAAAGACAAGAAAGTTGTCATACCTCAAATATTTCTGATGGAGGTTGTCCGAAGTTTTAAATAAAGGGAACTTTTGTCTTTGAAAATATAATAATACTTTTTATTTTTTATTAAAACTTATCTTATTCCTCTTTAATCACCGTTTTTCTTTACTAGAACTAGGACCTCTCTACTTAGCAAACACTATTGCTCGAATAACTACATTACATACACATTATTATAGTCTCGATTCTATTCTCGAATGCGTCAGAGTGTGGCTTTGAACATTAAATCAAAAACTTTTTATGATAAAAGTTCCTGTAACGAAAACGAACCTTGGTCAGGCAAGAAATATTTGTTGCAAAGCCATTGCGTGCCTGACGGGGGCTAAAAGAGATGTGCCGTGGAAGCAGGTCACCTATGGTATAAAACTAGAGATATCTCGATGTGAATCGGTGTTTGAAACAAGTAACGTAGTGAAAGAGTTCCTTCTTTAACTTGAGATTGCTGTAATGGAAAGGTTTGGTTTGATTTATTTTTTTCCGAAAATTGTTGCGAAGGTTTGTCATATATCATCCGCTAGACAGAATAATGGGAGACATAATCTAAATCTACAAAATGGGGCTCCAAATTAATTGTTGCGCTATCCCGAGGTCGGTGTTTGATCTGTTTTAATCATGTCAATTGAAATCAATTCTTCCCATCTAAACTTACTTTAGCTATATATATATATATATATATATATATATATATATATATATATATATATATATATATATATATATATATATGAGGTAAACAAAATAACTTAACTCTTAACCTCGGAGCAAGATAATTCAACTCGAAATTTCTTGACTGCCAAGGTAATGCTTATCCTACCAGGCTTGACTTTCTAGTGGTGAGAGGCGGACAAGTTTGGGGTCTTTGCGAGTTTGCCTCATTTTGCCTTCAAAGATAAGTCGCAAACCACCATCACCACTAGCTCCCTTGATGCCACACCAGGAAGTACGCCACACGAGTTTTACACGTGCCTAAGATCTGATATTCTAAGTCTTCTTCGTCTTTCCCAGAGTCTTGTAACTGGACAAAACGGCATTTAAAGAAGACACAAATTTTGTGGAAAGGTAAGATGTGAAAGTCTTGGACTGGCGTTATCTTCTTAAAATGTGAAGTGCGATTTTAAAGAGGAGGTTGGGGTGAAAACATAGCCACTGAGCAGCGGGCACGGGTTTGGGGGTGATGGTGAAGGCATTCAGTTAAATGTTATATTAATCACTTAGCCTTGTTTTACAGTCTTAGTGCAATATATATATATATATATATATATATATATATATATATATATATATATATATATATATATATATATAAGACATTGTCATTCATTGTGTAAAACATGAGAACAAGTTAAGGCATAAAGCTTAACACCAGAAACCTATGTGAAGGACTTAGCGCTGACTCCACGAGCTCAGACAGGATTAGAACCTCACATCTCTTGATCTTGGGTCGAGTAGTGTCTGCTGGACCATTATTCCTTACGAGCGTCAAATAATAATAATAATAATAATAATAATAATAATAATAATAATAATAATAATAATAATAATAATAATAATAATAATAATAATAATAATAATAATAATAATAATAATAATAATAATAATAATAATAATAATAATATTATTATTAATAATAATCCCACAGCAGTACAATCTCCTTCTTCTTCTTCTTCTTCTTCTTCTTCTTCTTCTTCTTCTTCTTCTTCTTCTTCTTCTTCTTCTTCTTCTTCTTCTTATTATTATTATTATTATTATTATTATTATTATTATTATTATTATTATTATTATTATTATTATTATTATTATTATTATTATTATTATTATTATTATTATTATTATTATTATTATTATTATTATTATTATTATTATTATTATTATTATCATTATTATTATTATTTTTTCAACAATGAATTCCACAGCTTTCATGCCTTTTTCTACCCCTTTTTCCTTGCAAGAAATCAAGCTAAGATTTTGTCATTGAAAGAAAAAATAGAATTAAAAAGAGAATTTTTCAAGAAGAAGAGATTCTTCGTTTTGTAAAGAAAAAAAATCTTCAACATATTGGACGCTTCAACTGCTTTGAACAATAGTTATGTTTGTCTCTGGAACTTGACGCAATCAGGTCTAGATCTAGATCTGGATCTATCGGAATAATACCACGACCGGCTAAGAGATTGCTTTGGGAGGGAGAGGGAGAGAGAGAGAGGGAGAGAGAGGGAGATAGATGGAAAATTAGATAGAGAGAGAGAGAGCGAAAGAAAGAGAGAGAGAGAGAGAGAAAAAGAGAGAGAGAGAGAGAGAGAGAGAGAGAGAGAGAGAGAGAGAGAGAGAGAGAGAGAGAGAGAGAGAGAGAGAGAGAGAGAGAGAGAGAGAGAGAGAGAGAGAGAGAGAGAGAGAGAGAGAGAGAGAGAGAGAGAGAGAACAAAAGAGGAAAGTCACGCTAGAGTTGGTTTTTCCTGTTTTGTTTTTTTTTTTAATTCCCCGTCTACCACTCCTATTACAGCACCGAACTTTTTAAAGAACCTCACCCGAACCGGCATGACACACAGTTCAGTAAAAGTCTGGTGTAAGGTTACCTGAAAGCCTGGGGCACAGCACGCATTCACCCATGATAAGTGTGGACGTGCAGAAAAAGTTAATCACGGCGCTAGCAATTTAACATCATCTCTAGGTTTAGGACGCAATAATAAACCCTCTCTAAAAAAAGAAAAAATCATGGTGAGAATGACATGAAAAGAATTACTGTGTAGAATGTCACACATGTGTCGAAAAGGGAGAGCATGAAAAAGGTAAAACCAGAGACTAAGGGCATAAAGTTCTAGACCAGAGGCTCTTAACCTTGTTGGAGGTACTGAACTCCACTAGTTTCATATACGGATTCACCGAAACCCTCTTTAGTGAAAAATAAAAAAAAAAGACTTTTTTTTTTTTAATTCAAGACATAGATATGTTTTTTTACTGGCTCTGCAGAACCCTTGTGATCGACACACCGAACCCCTAGGGTTCGATCGAACCTGGGTTCAGAACCACTGTGCTGGACAAATATGGCTTCAAACAACACCTTTTTTACAATATTGCTTGTCATTCAAACGCCTTGCTCCTCAGTTAGTTCTTGTCATCTATTTCTCATCGAGAGTTGTTCCATTTGCAATAATTCCCTTTGTTTAATTGTGTATATCGTACCCAAATATCGATAAATTCTTGTCATATCCTAAGCACATTTTTTCTTGTCCTGACTCTTTAATTTTGTTTTTTTTTAGAACAAAATTTTGGGCAGAAAAAAAAAAAAGAAATAATTATTCAACATTAGGAATCACCGCCAGGACAGTTCATTTGATGTGACAATTTATATAGAAAACTGTGGGCTATACATTACTTTTATGAAACTTAGAGTTATTTGATAAAAAAAAAACCCTATGAAAACTGATAGGAAGCAAGATTTCACTTCTTTTTAAAGACGCATATCAATTGACAAATAATCTATTATAAAGTTTCTGAACGGACACTTTAACAACAAGGTAAAGACTGGCCTCAGCTCACCATAACCGTGGCTCATTTATTTTGTACCGGGCGTTGACAAAATTCAAAACAATCGTTTCCCAAATTGTAGAATTTTCTGTTCGCTTCATGGTACGACGATCAACGAGGCTGGAGTGTGATGGATGGACACGCGGTGAGGGAGTGGGCGAAATACTGGAACAAGTCAGGGACCTCAGGATTAGTGAACCACTGTTGGAAGAAAATAATTATCGATACGGGAAGAACTCCTGAAAAATACAACTCTGGTCGATTACCGGTGCTGGCATGTAAAGATGAAGAGCCGCTCGGGTCTCACTAAAGACTAACAAGCTGTGTGTGTTGATAGAGATTATATACATTGATGTAAAGATGAAGAGCCGCTCGGGTCTCACTAAAGACTAACAAGCTGTGTGTGTTGATAGAGATTATATACATTGATGTAAAGATGAAGAGCCG
>JAWDGP010007846.1:45000-50000 GCA_033675545.1 Elysia crispata | reverse complement strand
AGAGAGAGAGAGAGACTGAGACATAGACAGAGAAAGAAAGAGAGAGATAGACAGACAGACAGACAGACAGACAAAGACAGAGAGACAGAGAGATACAGACAGAGACAGAGAAAGAGAGAGAGAGAGAGAGAGAGAGAGAGAGAGAGAGAGAGAGAGAGAGACTGAGACATAGACAGAGAAAGAAAGAGAAAAAGACAGACAGACAGACAGACAGACGGACAGACAGACAGAGAGACAAGGAGATAAAGACAGAGACAGAGACAGAAACAGAGAAAGACACAGAGAGAGACTGAGACAGAGACAGAGAAAGAGACAGAGAAAGAGAGAGAGACACAGAGAGAGAGACACACACAGAGAGAGAGACACAGAGAGAGAGAGAGACAGAGAGCTAGAGACAGAGAGACAGAGAGACAGAGACAGAGACAGAGATAGCAAAGGTAACAAAGATTTTTCTAAACAGCAAGAAAACCTAATTTCCAAACAGTGCATACAAGATACAACACTTCGTTATACATCATTGAGAATAGCGAATAATGAATACTGAATCGATCAATCGCCCTGTGCATCTATAACATTAAACCTCTTTATTACTCCCCTTTGGTCCCTTATTAAATCGTCACAATCTAGGACTAGATGTATTAATACCGCATTCACATTGCTCGGAAGAAAACGCCGAGAACACGGGAACTTAGAAATCTTAGGTCGTAAATTGAGCTCGAAGAAAATCAGTCACCGTGAAAGAAACTGATAACTTCAAGCACACGATCTTCTACAATAGATCCCCTCGATCTCTGCATGAACTCATTGCCACTACTGGCCCATATTTTAAGACACCCCCTCCCACCTCTGGGCATAAAATCTCTGCGACCAAAACTTGTGAAGCGCGTCCGATACCGTCCCGTGGTGCACCGCGCAAGGCGCATTGCCCCAGCGGAGTTCCCCGATCGCTGTGTGGAACCGTTCGTCTCTGAAGTCTGACGGAAGATCACGAGCCCCTAGCTGAAGGAGTTCCAGAGATCCTGTTCTATTTATAGAGTGCAATATAAGGCGGTGTGAGAGCCATGGCTTCTGCTAGCTTTGCTCTGATGCCCGACCAAGGCGGTTGGAGGCCCGAGATCTACTGCTCAACGTCCTGCTTAAAAAAAATAAATACCTGGTGCTTTTAACGTGCGCACTGGATAGAACTAAAACAGAGGTGTGCAAAAGGTCCGAACAGTAAACAAGACAAGGCTATTTTTTGAATATCATCAACGGACATTAGAAGAGCAGTTTTGGTCGATCTTTCTCCTACTTCCTTACCGCCTGGATATCTTTGGACCCTGAAGGATTACTATTTCCAAATATCAAGATACATGCAGGAGGAAAGATTTTGTTACACTTTTTTTTTTGTGAGACGGTGCAGAAAATTATTTACTTTATTCAAACTTATTTCTAATTTATCATAACACTTAGTGTAGCCAAAAAGTTGTTGGTCAGTTCTCGGATTTTTTTTTAATATTGTGACTTTGATAATTCAACTTGATCTAAGTCAAGAAACAAAAAAAAAAAAGAAAAAAACAAACAAACAAACAAAAAAACATAATTTTTTTTTCATTCAAAAGGTGCACCAAAAATTTATTCAGAAAAAGTCAAAACAAGTGATCCAAGCTTGACCAAAAAAAAATTAATAAAAGTGTTTACAATAATTGTTCCTGAAAAAACTACAGCCTGTCTGTAGGAAGAAAATGCACAGAAAAGTCTTAACAAGGACGTCATAGTTCCAGTTTTGCCTTTAACAAATCAATTTGGATATTACAACTAAGTTCTTGGTAGGAAATAGCTTCGATTTGTGAGGAGCTGAAGCATTATCAAAGTCTACAGAAACCACACAGAGACAGACATTCTACACAAGCTAAGGGCGGAGTGTTGTGGAAACTGACAAGAAAACATCTCAAAGACAAGACAGGTAATTAATGTGAAGCGAACGCTAAATTTCCTCAAAGTAAAGGCCACCGCTTCTCCTATAGTTTCTTACAGGAAAAAACCCATAGCATTCGGTTATCCCTATATATGTAGACCTTGAAAAAATTGCGCGAGGAAATAGGGAATTTTTAAAATTTGATTTTTGAAGCCTCCTTTGCAACAACCCACATAGCAAGGATTCGAACCCAGCACGCAGAGTGCCAAACGCTGGGTGTCCATCAGTACACCGCGACACCAGAATTACACAGTGAGGTTGATTTAGCAGATCTGGTTTGTCTCCTGTTTACAAATGTGTCATTCTCACAGTCTGACAAACGCCGTTGTCTAATCTAGAAATTTCATTGAGAGGATATCTTCGAGCTTCCTTAAAATGCTGGCATTTTGATTTCCATGTTTTGCTCCCTTAGCCGAAGATTTAATGTGTCTATTTAGCTGGTTGCCTCAGTGTTTGTTTGCTAAGGACCCATAAACCTCATCACGCCCTCTACGTCCTCCTGTTGCTGTCCCCGCTAAAACCTTTACACGTCTAAAGTCCTGTCTAAATGCTAATTGACAATAAACCGGATATATTGAACAATCGCCTGGCTGCATTTTTCTCAAGGGTCCTTGGAAACTGGCATGTTCTGGCTAAACAATAGAGAAGGAAGTTTCCTGTAATTTTTTTCTGGTAATGCAAGGAGTGTCAAGCTTAATGCAGACTCTAGGAGACAGATCACGATGTAGCCTATAGATTGTTAGGAGTGACCTCTCAGATAATGCCAACACTGCTTCCTCTCTGTCTTTATTTGCCTCTTGAAAGATTTACCTGCCTGTGTCATTACTCTCAAGGTTGATGTACCAAATGCATGTCAGTTTTGGTAATCTATTAATCTTGCTTCGCCTAACTCTTCGTGAAGCTAAATAATTAATTGAATACATGTTTCTAATTATCTCCCGTCACAGTTATCTGCCCCTTGTATCCTGTGTGCTTTTTTCAAACTTGTCTACTCATTTCTATTCATTTATGGGCCTTCCTCCCTTTATAACACAAAACTCTTGAAAAAATGCTTTCCAAAGCTCATGTCAATGCCATGAATGAGTCTCTTGAACCAGTAATGGTTCGCTCACACGAAGCCATTTGCAGTTAGCAGCACCATTCCACAAAATGATCTGACGTCTTAAGTAACAATTCGAAATGCATGTGATTTGTGGAACGTAGCATAGAGTGCAAAATTTGCTGCATTCCATAGATTGCAGCAGACGCGAATTGCTGCTTGCCACGATAGAGCATTTTGTGGAGTGGTATTGCTAGCTGCAAATTTGCTTCGTTTAAATATATCTTAAAATTTTTTTTTTTTTAATCTGAAGGTTTTTCAAATGATAATGACTATGCTATAAAACCAAAGACAAAAACCATCGGTTTCAACCTGAAGTAAATGCAGTCAGTAAATGCGGGGGGGGGGGTGCACGGAGGAAAGAAATTTAAAAAAAGGGGGAGAGTGTGTGTGTGTGTGTGGGGGGGGTGTCCAGAAAATGAAGACAAGACAATTTGTCCTCATTTTTTATCCTTCAAACAAATGACAATTGCAAAGCCGCCAGACTAAAGTTCAACCAAATATCGAAGAAATAAAGTCTTTAAGCTCGATTGTGCCCCTTTACAGATAATAGGTAAAGAAATTTTGAGCGGCTAATTTTTCTACCAATAAAAACTTCGGGGAACACAAGTTGAAATTGTGTGCAAAAATAGTAAAACATATGTGTTTTTTTTTCCTAAACAATCTGTCGTGTTTGAAGCTCCACTCCAAATAACCACTGGAATGCAGTGGTCAGCTGAGTGAACTATTACGTACATTGACCAACTGGCATGACAGATCTGTTCCTTTTAATTGTCTTCATTATTAAAAAAAAATTCCTTATGAACTAGGCAACTTTTGACATGCCATAAAGCCGACATATTTCTTATTCAAAGTTATTTTCCAAAAGCAAAATCAATGTCAATCGACGTAGGTTTATATGTCCATATGCATTGCATCCTAGGGTGATAAAAATGATCAAAGCTGAATGTCCACCCAGCTAAGAAGTATGATTATTGGTTTATAGTGGTCTTCACTCTCAGGCCGTTCACCCCGACAGAACTGAGGTCTTTGAACGCGGCCTTTATTTAGCATATGTGAATATTTATTAACGGAGGGGCTGCAATGGACGATCAGCCACGTTGCATAAATCTTTCTGAATGGGCACCGGTTTGAATACATTACACTATCACACTGACAAGTCGGTCTTTCCGATCTCTGCTCTGCACTACTTGGGGGAAAACGAGGTCAGGTTCTTTTGAACTTCCGTGGGCTTTTGAAGTTTATTTCAACCAACGTCATCACTTATTAGTTGTCCTCCCCCTCTTCCTCTCCCTCTTACTCTCTCTCTCTCTCTCTCTCTCTCTCTCTCTCTCTCTCTCTCTCTCTCTCCCTCTTCCCCCCCTCTCTCTCTCTCTCTCTCCCTCTCCCCCTCTCTCTCTCTCTCTTGCTAATTGCCTTTCTCTCTGTATTCTCTTTTTTCTCACTCTCTCACTCTATACCTTTCTCTCTATATGCTCTTATTTCTCTCTCTCTCTCTCTCTCTCTCTCTCTCTCTCTCTCTCTCTGCCTTTCTCTCTATATACTCTTTTTTCTTACTCTCTCTCGCTCTCTGCCTTTCTCTCTATATACTCTTTTTTCTTACTCTCTCTCTCTCTTTGTGCCTTTCTCTCTATATTCTCTTTTTTCTATCTCTCTCTCTCTCTATGCCTTCCTCTCTATATTCTCTTTTTTCTCATTCTCTCTCCCTCTGCCTTCCTCTTTATATTCTCTTCTCTCTCTCTCTCTCTCTCTCTCTCTCTCTCTCTCTCTCTCTCTCTCACCCGAAATTAACTGTTGTTTTGTTCACATTAGAATCTTTTATTTGCCTTTCCCACAAAACACGTCACTTTAGAACTACCCTATTCACTGATATACCTTTTCCCCTTTACGCTTTCTAGTATCAAGACCTTTTGCCAATAACAAAACAAATATGAGCTCTCGTTT
>JAWDGP010007846.1:0-37500 GCA_033675545.1 Elysia crispata | reverse complement strand
TTTTTACTGTGCATGGCCATCTAACTGATGGACTTAATGGTTTAATGTGCCTTTCCAAAATTTTAAGAACTCATCTATTGCAGCAAGTACTCATAGCAACGCTATGTTTCTAAAACAATAGTTTAATTTGTTCGATTTCCTCAACTGAATCTCTCACCACTGCATTAAAGCTAACTGTTTTTGTTCTACACTCTCAGCCTTATACACTGATTGTTTGATTGGTTGGTTGGTTGGTCTATGATCTTACGCCGTCTTTGGGGCACGGCTAGCTGTTTATTCTCAGCTCCAGAGACAGCCACTAAGTAATTCTCTACAGTGAAAGCCTTAGAAGCATCATTACTACATAGCAAGGATTCGAATCCTGGACTTGGATTCTGTTATTCCGACATGCTGCCGACTAAGCTTTTCCCTCCTCCAGTTTCGCTACACTTAATATTTTTTTTATCTCTTGAATCGCTTGGTCGTGAAATTTAACTAATTTTGATGGGCTCTCCAGACATCTATATTTTTGCCAGGTACTCTATAATTTTACAGTCGCATATTTATCTAGTTTCTCATGATTTACCTGTCCATGGTAAGTTTCGCAGGCATCACATAATTAATGTAATCTTTCACCTTATCCTTTCCCAATATTCTACTTTCCAGATTTAATTCGGTGCGCGACAAATAAAACTCGGAGGAATTGGGAAAGACCAGATCGTTACGTTTTACGCGAGCATTCATTATAAACGGATACGCATTAAACAAGAAAAATGAGAGCCTTTATGAGGAACTCCGTACAGATGTTCGTATTCGCCATATTGCTTTGCGCATCGCTGTCCGTTGCGATGGGTGCGGAAAGCTATCAGGACGTCATCCTCGAAGAGATGTTCTTTGTGGAGGATATCCTACCAGACGGCTACGAGGAGCCCAGTAATTCAGGCTTCAGTAGAGTCAGGAGACAAGTGGTCGTGAGCGCTGAAGAATTTGGTGAGTTCCGGTCACTACGTTTGAGCGTCCTGCAATCTCATTCTATTTTAGTTTTAGTCACTATGTAATCTGATTAGTCTCTCTCTCTCTCTCTCTCTCTCTCTCTCTCTCTCTCTCTCTCTCTCTCTCTCTCTCTCTCTCTCTCTCTCTCTCTCTCTCTCTCTTTCTGTTGCTTTGTATCTTTTTTTTTCTCTCTTTCTTTGTATATCTTTCATCATTATCTTTACTATTGTCGCAATGTTTATAATTTACATCTTATATTATCCCTCTGTTTATCTTTGTCATCGTCATCGTTTTCACAAAGTTTATCATTATTATCTTTACCATTGTTTCATCATAATATTCGTAAAATTCACACTCATAGATGCTAATTCTTATTATTAATTTTTTAGTTTTCTGCCTCTCCTTCCCTTTCTCTTTCTACCTCACCCTGCCTTCCCTCCCTTTCTCTCTCTCTCTCTCTCTCTCTCTCTCTCTCTCTCTCTCTCTCTCTCTCTCTCTCTCTCTCTCTGTCTCTATCTATCTATCTATCTATCTATCTATCTATCTATCTATCTATCTATCTATCTATCTATCCATCTATCTATCTATCTATCTATCTATCTATCTATCTATCTATCTATCTATCTATCTATCTATCCATCTATCTATCTATCTATCTATCTATCTATCTATCTATCTATCTATCTATCTATCTATCTATCTATCTATCCATCTATCTATCCATCTCGCTATCTATCTATCTATCTATCTATCTATCTATCTTTCTTCTGCACACCTCCCTTACATCAATCAGTGAGACTCACTGTCTGATGACGAGCTGCCGAATCCAACCATCACACAGATTATCATTTCTCTCATCCCGTCAGTATCCTTTGAAATGACCCTAGTCGGAGACTTCAGTACGGACCAAAGAACCTCCGGTAGCCAAGACAATGCAGTACTGGTAGCCGAGCTCGAGACATCGGTGAGTTCTACACAGCTGATGACTGCTTGAACATTTTCTAGAACATTCGTTCAAACCTTCGCTAGAACATTCAACAGAATCTTCGCTCGATAATCACACAGGTCGTAAAATCTAGTTGTACATTTTTGAAATTATGTTTTCAGTTTGAGGAGATGGTATTAATTTAAGAGCATTGTTTTCATGTCAAATATTAAAAACCTGTGAAATTTAGATCACCATACTATACTTAAAGTGCTTTATACGTCGCATTAAATTTATTTTGCCAATAAACTGATGATATAAGGTAGACATTGTATCTCGCGCGAATTTATCTAACATTTGGTGATAGGATTTGACTTTAGGTCAGTAATTTATTATGTTCACCTTACCCGGGTAGTTAGAGATATCTTGATGGCGCTCTATTCAGAGAATGGGAAAGTCGAGGAGACTTAAATTATACTGATCCTCTTGATCTTCACCAGAGTAGACTAAAGTTATACTGACCCTCTGGATCTTCACCAGAGTAGACTAAAGTTATACTGACCCTCTGGATCTTCACCTTTTCAACACCGATTTGTTTTATGTGGGCGCCATCTTTGATTTTTGGCAAAAAAATTCTCATTGAAGAAGATTGTGAGAGGATTGAAACAAACACTGGTTTACAGAAAATAGGCTAGGAAGACAGTTTGAATAAATATAAAGTGAGATCGATGGGCAAAAAGATAGACAAAGAAACAGAAAGATAAATAGATAGGTAGATAGATAGATAGATAGATAGATAGATAGATAGATAGATAGATAGATAGATAGATAGATTAATTGAATGAAAAACAGACAGATGGAAAGTTTAATAAAATGGAGATATAGATTATATCAACAGATTGATAGACAAATGGATAATAATAAAGGAAACGTTTCATTCCCAGCAGATGATTACCCTACCGTCAGTTGCTTGATATCTTTATTATGCTTTTTTAATCTTTAAATAGTGATCGTAAAGAAGAAGTAGAAAAATCTTTAACCCTTGGCAGACAGTGTATTTCTATTTAAATAAACTGATAAATGTATGCATACTGAAAAGATTTTTATGTTTCATATATTTTGGCATTGTTGTCTTTTTTGTTTTAAAAATGTTTTTTTTTTTAATGAAAACCGTTCTTGGTTTCTTTATTTCCTCAGTTAAAAAATTACTTGGCCGATAATATTCCAGGTTATGACTTTGCTGTCTCAATAGACCGAACAACTGACTTGTAAGTAAAAAAAAAATCAAAAAAAAAAAAAGAAAAAAAAGATCTTTTGAAATTTGATTTAGTGTGGAATATTTTTGTATAGTCGAAATCAGGAAAATAAATTCACTTCAGGAAAATCCCATTTTAATTTGAATTCTGTTGAGCTTCTCGCATCATAAAAGTGTTGTACGTTAGAATCTGACTCCGAAAATTTTCCGGAAGATCAAAGTTTTTTTGGTTTTTCTTTAAAGAAAACTAAGCTATTTTTGTGAGAAAAAAGTCTCAATCTATTTAGAGATCCCTATAAAAAATAATTATCACGCGGATTTCAATAACTGGGCAGCTATGAGTTCCCACAAGGCAGTGCACTTTTAGTAGTTTGGGAGGAAGCTCATAGCCGTCTTACGACTGTTTCAAAGAACCTTTTTATTATAATGTTAGAAAAATACAGAATAGATAGTTGTCCATATTCCTCAGCAAGTTAACTCTTCTGTGCTCCCGATAGGACAAAATAATGTTCTATAGATCTATTTCCAGGTCTTTTATCAACCGATAGAGGTCTGAAAGTGTATGTTCTAAGTTCTCGTTACATTTTTCACACAACAGGTCGCGATGTCTTGAAATTATTCCCAATGTTTTCAATACTTAGTCTTGCGAGGTCCCCTCACCTGTAGCGATCGTTGGGTTTTGAGGGCATCAGGATATTTTAAGGAGTTCAGAGATTTTACTAGTTAAGAGATTAGACTAAAGGGACAAAGCGGTGTAGATGGTAATTTGGTATGAGAGAGAGAGGAGGCAAGAATGGCTGAGTTACTTAAACTTGTTGTAGAGCAGGGGCTTTGAGAGGAGGCATGAATTATAGCCGAGACTATTGTATGTTAAAAAAGAAAAACTTGCAGTCAAGAAAAGAAAGCAAAATGCGTACATACATTCGTATATGCACAGATAGCAGGATAGATAAGAAAGTAGAAATGCAGGTTAGTAGGCTTAATTATAGATAGATAGATTGATCGAGAGAGAAAAGAGAGAAAAAGAAAAAGAAAGAGAGAGACAGAGACAGAGAAAGAGAGAGAGAGAGAGAGAGAGAGAGAGAGAGAGAGAGAGAGAGAGAGAGAGAGAGAGAGAGAGAGAGAGAGAGAGAGAGAGAGAGAAATTCGAATCGAAAAGAGAACAAGTCATGCATTTTAAAGATTAAAACCCATGGTACAATTGTATATTGCGACAACATTTGACGAGCTAAAGAAAACAGAAAAGCCAAATAAATCAAAACTGTTAACTAATTACGAATTTATTTATTTATTTTTTTTTCGGTTGGGGGTCAGATCTCGTCGACGGAAACGCCAAACGAGCCCAGACACGACCAGCTTGAAGATCACCGGTGAGATAAGCTTCGTCACGACAGACCTAGCGCAGATGGTACTGGACCTAAGCCGGGCTCTCCAGAACCTTAACTGGGGTTCAGGCCTGGTCATCTTCGCTGGTCAGACCTTGGACGTCCAGTTCCCCAGGCTAGCCAGACAGACGGACGCACTGGGTGAGTGACGAGGTTTATTGTCTTACCTGGAACCGTTAAGAGCAGATCCGGTTCAGAATTTTAAAAGTTTTTAGAAGATCAAAAATCTTTAAATCCGGACTTTCGTTAATATTAATTTTTTTTTGTTTCTTTTAACTTTGAAACGAGTTAAAAAATTAAAAAAAAAAAAAAATTAAAACAACCACATCGACAAAAAGCACAACTTCCAAGTCTTTTAAATTTTTTTTGAACATTCTGGTAGATTTTTTTTCATCTGATTGAAAAGACTGCGTACATAGGACAAATAAAAACAAAACTTCCACACACATATATAAAGTTATATAACCATATACCCATCGGTTCTCTCTTTGGGCTGTCTAACTGTTAATAATTGAATCTTTTTTAAGCCGATCATTTAAAAGTTACGAACTCTTTCTTCTTTGGCCTTTTGAGACATGACTATTTCTAAATGTCTAACTTCAATCATTTCTCGAACGTGGTCTATCTAAAATCTCCTTCAATTCTTACTTTCATACCGCCATGAAATGCGTCTCAAATACATCTCAACCATTCCATTCCTTCTTAACCTTGACCCCGCAATGAGGTCAAACTCTAACCATGACCCTGCTTTCTAACCTTGACCTGTCCAGAGGCAGCCGTGTGTTACCTGTGCCAGAACTATGAAACCTGTACACAGATGACGAACGGTAGCTATTTCTGCACGTAAGTGCTGTAGCCACATACTATTGTTTATTGTTGGGTTTTGGTTATTTCAGTGTAGGTTTTGTTATTTTCTTTTTTTTTTGTTAGGATCAATGAATAACAAATGGGAGGTGACATTTTTTTTCCTTCAAATATAAACGTTTGTTTAAATAGAAAATACACATTGTTGGTGAAGGGTGAGCCTAAGGTGCTGAAGACGCCGTGTATAACACTTGCCGCTTGGATGTGCTGGAAGCTGTTTGGTTAATTTGTAGAAATATTTTAACGATGTTTGATGATTAAAGGGGTGAAAATAAACGAGAAAAAAGAAAACAAATAATATGCAAAAAATAAAAAAAAACATCTAGAAAAATGGAAGAGGTAGTTAGCATTAGAAAAGAAAAAGAGAGAGAAAGAGAGAAAGAGAGAGGGAGAGAGAGAGAGAGAGAGAGAGAGAGAGAGAGAGAGAGAGAGAGAGAGAGAGAGAGATGGGGGTGGGAAGGGAAAGAGACAGGCAGGGACAAAAACAGACAGAAATAGAGATAAAACGGAGATAGCGCTACATCTATGTAAATTAAAAAAAAAAGTGAGAGACATTGAATCGAAAGGAAGAAAGCTTGCGAAATAAGGTGTTTTTTTTTTTCCAAAGTAATGCAATTGACCTGGTGGGCAAAAAGTCACAATGAATGACATCAATGACACATTCACAAATTCATTTCCTTTTAAACAGGTATTTTTTTCTGTTAATTTTTTTTCTTCTCTTATTTTAAGTAACATTTTGATAAACTTCAGTTGTCTTTACTCTTTTTTTTTTTCAAGAATTAATGAATCTCCTTTGTTTTTCAATTTTCCTCTAGGTTTCAAGATGATCGTAAGTATATCAAGTCAAGCTTACGTCACAAGAACATCGCAGAGTACCTCAGCTACATCGTTTCGTATTGTCCTAAAGTTCTGTCATAATCTCTCTCTCTCTCTCTCTCTCTCTCTCTCTCTCTCTCTCTCTCTCTCTCTCTCTCTCTCTCTCTCACTCTCTCTCTCTCTCTCTGTGTTTCTCTGTCTTTTTCTCTGTATTACATTTTCTCTATCCCCTCCTCTCTGTCTCTTTCTATTTATCTCTATTTATCTCTCTCTGTCTCTCTGTCTCTCTCTTTCGAAATTTTGTGTGTGCATATGTTCGCAGGATTTCAATATTTCTCTTTCTCTATTATTCTTTTAGAGGCTAGTCATTGACATAATTGTGCTCACTCTCAGATTAAGGTATTTCAAAGTTCTTTTTTTCGTCTTTAAAAGATCTACTCACCACTCCCCAAAAATATTATTGAAATGACATCCTGTATTTTTACGTACAGAGAGATAAAAACGAAGCGAAAGATTTTATAGAAGTAATTAAATAAATGATTTTGATTAAATCAAGGAAAGCATGACGTGATAATCCTACCCAACCGCACTAATTTTTTTCTTCATGGTTCTCCAAACCGCAACTGTCTCCACGCATTTTGCGGCGCACATTGCCAACCACCGATTAGCGCAACTCCTCAGATAAAACCAGTAGAGCAATACAAATTACGTTTTCCTGATCATTTGTCTGTCTGTCTACCAGGGTTTTATCCGTTCGGGCTCGACCAGGGTGACGGTACTCTGGACAAGGAAAATGGCCAAACTTCCGCCAGACTGTCCATACAGGAAGAGCTGCCTTATGGTTCAACTCTCTACTCCACTGTGTGGGTGAGTGGACAATAGTGGACACAAGGGCTGAAGAGGGAGGGTTATGGGTGGAAGGGGGGGGGGGGTGAGGAAGAGGAGGTGAATGCTATGTGACTTCCGCTGTGAAATCAAACCTCAAATTGAGGGTGAATGCTATGTGACTTCCGCTGTGAAATCAAACCTCAAATTGAGGGTGAATGCTATGTGACTTCCGCTGTGAAATCAAACCTCAAATTGAGGGTGAATGCTATGTGACTTCCGCTGTGAAATCAAACCTCAAATTGAGGGTGAATGCTAAGATGAAAAAAAGAGGCATAACAGTGAAGAAGTATTTATTTTACTCGGACTGATTTTTACTGTATGGTTCTTGGAAACTGGGATAATTTTTATAATAAATGTCCAAATTAGAACAAAAAAGAGTAAGCTTTATATTGCTCAAATAATGGTGTTGATCTTCATACTTTTCCGCCTTTTGTCCTAGGTTGTTTTTTTGTTTTTTTTAAGTTTAACGTCAACCGCAGAAAGAACTCTTTTCCTCGCGTACTTAGGAAAAATGTACGATTGCTATCATCATAAGTCAGATCAAACTTGACAATGTCCTAATTGGCTGATTGCCAATTTGTTCTTCAAGTTTGGTGCTTTTGCCCTTCTCCTTGGATTTACTAATTGGCTGTTGTCATAGCAACATGATACATTCAACGCTAATTTCTCTTGTTTTTCCTCTCGGTGGTCAGCTGTCTCTGTACGGGACCATCAGTTTCGGACGGAGACAGTTCAATTCGTTTGCTGTACAGGATCTTCCAGTGCCAGGATATAACGTGGTGGCTGTGTACTGGTCACACTGGGTCCACTCGAATCTCGGAGAGGTCTACTTCCAGGTGAGGGACACACTTAGCACAGATACTCAAATAATCGCGAATCGCACAGCAGACAAGGAGATTGTTATTTGTTTTTAAGACCAACCGCGAAATTTCTAGCATTATACTGTGCAAAATGTAGACGAGATGTTGAGATGAAATAAAGGAAAGCTGCTTATCATTAAGGTTTCAACAAGTTGAAAAACTGAACTCAACCAGATTTACTCAATGCATAGTTGTTTGGAAAGTAACAACAAACTATTTCTATCAAGATACGATTTAATATAGAGTTCTTGTTTCATGCCAAGTATCAACTAACTTCAATATTCTTAATTGAGCCTATGTTTAATTAAAAAACAAAAAAGCTTCATGTGCCTCAGTCGTAAAAACGCTGCACTGATCTTCTTCACATTCGACAGTTAAAGAATTAAAAGAGAAATGAATTATACAGTACATCAATCTAACAGTCACTGACTAGGTTTTCTCTCCATCGAGTCTCCAAGTTTATCTCAGAGAATTGTAGGGAAGGCGCGTCAAACGTCCACCCGGGTCCTCGCTGACCCATCCACTGACCATCCTCTCTGATTCCTCAGCGATACATCAAGAGCGATTCGAACACACCCGAGCAACTGAACGTGTTCAGGCGCGCCAACGAGGACGTCCTGGAGTATATGTTCAAGAGATTTGACGCCACATTTGTCCTTGTGGTCACTTGGGATAGGGTCCTCAGTTACCACGGCACGTCCGATACTGAGGTAAGTTATGTGGTCACGTGGGATAGGGTTCTCAGTTTATAAGGGAGGTCCATACTGAGGTAAGTCCTGTGGTCACGTGGGATAGGTCCTCAGTTTATAAGAGAGGTCCATACTGAGGAAAGTCCTGTGGTCACGTGGGATAGGGTTTTCAGTTAATAAGGGAGGTCCATACTGAGGAAAGTCCTGTGGTCACGTGGGATAGGGTTTTCAGTTAATAAGGGAGGTCCATACTGAGTTTATTCCTGTCGTCACGTGGGATAGGGTTGTCAGGTACTACCGAACTTCCGATACTGAAGTAAGTGATTTACCTCATAGAGATAGGATATGCATTTCCCTCTGCAGTTCTAAACCTGAAACGATGATGTGTCGACGGGAAAGATAATGAGGCGAACATTCAGTTCAGAACTCTAATTAAGAATGTTCAGACCTGACAAAAAACCGGTATCCTAATAAAAATCTTTCAGTTATCCTTCTCGGTGATAGATTCGAATTAGAATTTTCGGTTTAACGTTGTTGATTCCTGTATAAATTATAAGGTTGTAATTATTTTTTTAATTATCCATAGATGATGGTTCACCCGCGAAGGAACTACACAGTATGTGTGGGGTCGAAAAAAAAAAATATCAGCAGTCGACTTGTTGTAAAAACCAACTTGGAACTTAAAAAATCTTTTAGGTTTGTTTTTGTGTTTCGCAAAATAATTGTGGCCGTATCTATTCTTTCCCAGAGAGCCAGCTTTCAAGCTGCAGTTATCTCGGACGGAACCGAGACTTTCCTGACCTTCATATACGGGCACAGAGCGTTACAAGTCCAACAGGTTTCAGGGAATCGGATAAGCGTTGGCTGGGGTAGCTCAACAAACCGTAGACTCGGTTCCCAGGCAAACTATTTCAACTTCGACACTGTATCGGGCGACACCGGTAAGTGCGGTGTAAAATTTTCGACATAAATGATTTTGTTTCACACGTTCTTTGTTTTCTTTTGAATATTGTTCTAAAAACTTCTATAATAACCTTATTGTTTTGATGAATCCTGGAGAAAATATAACGATAATAATGCTGTTCGTGTTGAGGATGACGATGAAGACAAAGATGGTGATAAATAATACGATGCATGATAATGATAGTTAGTACAATTCAAATCATTTTAATTCAAGTATTGGTTCCGCAAAAGCATCTATAGAGCATTGATGTTAATCTCATGGTCTGGTGATCCTTATCAGACCAAAGCTAAGCTTGCCAAGGAGACGATACTGTTGCTACAGCTTCTGCTGCTACTTCTATTGAGCAGGTTTATAGCGTCAATGAAGACAATGCATGTCAAAAAAGCATCTAGTTTAATTTCCAAGCAATTAGAAAACTATTTTATCTCTTTCAGGAAAAAACGGTTTGTGGTTTTTCAAGATTGGAGCGGCCCCTAATTCGAGAATTAAATGCATCAACTGGTACAACCAAAACGTAAACCAAATTACCCGTAAGTTTTCATGTCTTTGTTTTAGATACAACTCTGACAGACTTTTGTATATTCGGAAAGTTTGAAGAATATGGCTGAATAATTAAATATCCATTTATGGTCTTTTATCGGCATTGCAATTTTTTTTTCGTTTTGTATTGCCTAAAAGCCCTGACTTTAGAATAACTTTACATAAGAGATGTGGCTTTGTCTATCCCTTTTGGAAAGTTGAATGGTGCGCAGGAAAATTGTTCTTGTAAACAGTCAGTAACAAACAGGCAGGTCTATCTAGGAATCTGGCAAGGCAAGCAACTAATTCTAGCAATTTGTCGAAATAAGTCAGTTTCAAGAATCAGACAAGGACATAATTGTGCTGCGTACTTACTGTAGGACTTTGAAAAAACGGGCTCGAGTTTATTTTAAATTAATTTAAGGATTGGTGAGTTATCATAGAGATCTAAAAAAAAAAAAAAAAAGCAGGCGAGTCTTTTAAGCAAACTCCAAGACACTCGAGTCAATTATTTACTAAACCTATGCATTATGACAACAGGCCAAGTGTCCAAGCAATCTTCAGGGTAAAATATAACATCAAAAACCTTTTCGACAGAAAGAGCATCATAACCAAGGTACGCATCTGAAGAAAAAAAAAAAAACATAGAGAAGAGAAAGATGATTTTTTTTTGTTCCTCTGTAACGGCTGGGTTGGTATTCTTGACTGGGCATATGCTAATGGACGTGTATCCTCGATTTTACAGGTATCAATTTCTTGACTGGGCATATGCTAATAAAAGTGTATCCTCGATTTTACAGTTATCAATTTCTTGAACAACGTATTTGCACCCCGTGGCTGTCCGTGTAGCTGGCTACTCGCCATGAGACGCCCATGGTGGATACAAGTGGTCGGTCAACCCAACTGCTTCGACCTGGCGCCGAGACGAGGCCTGTTGTTCGGCAGGGTAAGCTTTGCTTGTCTGTTACACCTCGTGGTGATATGGCTCATTTCGAGGCTGCTTGTTTCTCATCTTTAATGTCATGCAGTTAAGAAGAAAGTGGATTGTGATGGTCTACAGTTCTGCCGTTGACTGCGTCGAAGACGAAGTCGCATTGGTCGTGCTGGTCGGGAGGTTAATGTGGTTGTGCTGGTTGGGAGGTTTATGTGGTCGTGCTGGTAGGGAGGTTAATGTGGCCGAGCTGGTAGGAAGGTTAATGTGGTCGTGCTAGTAGGGAGGTTAATGTCGTCGTGCTGGTCGGGATGTAAATGTGGCCGAGCTGGTTGGGAGGTTAATGTGGTCTTGGTGGTTGTGAGTTTAATGTGGTCGTGCTGGTCGGGAGGTTAATGTGGCCGAGCTGGTTGGGAGGTTAATGTGGTCTTGGTGGTTGTGAGTTTAATGTGGTCGTGCTGGTCGGGAGGTTAATGTGGTCTTGGTGGTTGTGACGTTAATGTGGTCTTGCTGGTTGAGAGGTTAATGTGGTCCTGCTGGTTGGGAGGTAAATGTGGCCGAGCTGGTAGGGAGGTTAATGTGGTCGAGTTGGTAGGGAGGTTAATGTCGTCGTGCTGGTCGGGATCCGAGCTGGTAGGGAGTTTAATGTGGTCGTGCTGGTCGGGAGGTTAATGCGGTCGGCTGGTCGGGAGGTTAATGTGGTCCAGCTGGTTGGGAGGTAAATGTGGTCCTGCTGGTTGGGAGGTTAATGTGGTCGTGCTGGTCGGGAGGTAAATGTGGTCGGCTGGTCGGGAGGTTAATGTGGTCCTGCTGGTTGGGAGGTAAATGTGGTCGGCTGGTCGGGAGGTTAATGTGGTCGTGCTGTTCAGGAGGTTAATGCGGTCGGCTAGTCGGGAGGTTAATGCCGTCGGCTGGTCGGGAGGTTAATGTGGTCGTGCTGGTCGGGAGGTTAATGTGGTCGTGCTGGTCGGGAGGTTAATGTGGTTGTGCTGGTCGGGAGGTTAATGTGGTTGTGCTGGTCGGGAGGTTGACGTGGTCGTGCTGTTCAGGAGGTTAATGTGGTCCTGCTGGTTGGGAGGTAAATGTGGTCGGCTGGTCGGGAGGTTAATGTGGTCGTGCTGTTCAGGAGGTTAATGCGGTCGGCTGGTCGGGAGGTTAATGTGGTCCAGCTGGTTGGGAGGTAAATGTGGTCCTGCTGGTTGGGAGGTTAATGTGGTCGTGCTGGTCGGGAGGTAAATGTGGTCGGCTGGTCGGGAGGTTAATGTGGTCCTGCTGGTTGGGAGGTAAATGTGGTCGGCTGGTCGGGAGGTTAATGTGGTCGTGCTGTTCAGGAGGTTAATGCGGTCGGCTAGTCGGGAGGTTAATGCCGTCGGCTGGTCGGGAGGTTAATGTGGTCGTGCTGGTCGGGAGGTTAATGTGGTCGTGCTGGTCGGGAGGTTAATGTGGTTGTGCTGGTCGGGAGGTTAATGTGGTTGTGCTGGTCGGGAGGTTGACGTGGTCGTGCTGTTCAGGAGGTTAATGTGGTCGTGCTGTTCGGGAGATTAATGCTGGTCTTCACTTCTGAGAGGGCAAAAGTTCGGTTGTAGAAGATAGTAGTAAAATTGATGGTCGATGGTTCTTGAGATGGTAGATGCCAATGTTGATCATGCTGTTAGCATCAATCTTTCCCATGCCTGGAGGAAGGATCATTGTAGTAACCTTCAGATGAGGCCGAGGTGGGGATGAGATGACGACAACGATCATATCATTGCTAATCTTACTGTGATAGCCACGGAAAAGGTGATGCTACTAGATTAGACACCGTAGTGATACAGACAAAGGCAATCAAGGCTATACTGTTTTAATGCGTTACATCAGTTCAGTATATTTGTTGATGATTGAACCACTCAAATATATGTAACACCATTTGTTTTCATTTTTACACATTCATCAAATTTCTCTGCCTATCTCCACACACATTCCCACCCAAACACATACACATATCACATCCAACGAACAAGACAGGTGTCAGGTTTTGTTTTAAACCTTATAAGTGTAGAAAGCTGGCTTTAGCCACTCAGATCCGCTGACATCGCCCTAAAAAGATATTGTCTTTACTCTACATTTCAATACATACACTTGTTAGAAAAGATAGTTCTTAAACTTTCTTTTTCTTATACGGACGTGACTTCATGGCTTTATCTCCATATACCATCACAGCGATGCTGCTATGTCGGCAATTCCTTGGATAACAGGATACCAACCGCCGGAAGCTACCAGGCCGTCAATCCGTTTAGCGGGTTTTACCAGCTGCATCTCCTGCGAGATGTGCTCCCCAAACAATGGTGCTGTGTCGAGTCGCGTCTCTGCGCGCTCTACTACACGCTCAGACCTCGCTCAGGATGCTTCCCCTCTCGTTTCCGACGCTGTAAGAAAGTTGTACGATTTAACCCTTTGTTAGCGTCTTGGACAAGTTAATTTTGGTGATGTTGCTTTATTATTGTTGTTACTATTATTATTATTATTATTATTATTATTATTATTATTATTATTATTATTATTATTATTATTATTATTATTATTATTATTATTATTATTATTACCATTATTATTATTATTATTATTATTATTATTATTATTATTATTATTATTATTATTATTATTATTATTATTATTATTATTATTATTATTATTATTATTATTATTATTATTATTTTAAATCTTACTCTCTTTGTCTCTTCGTTAAGCCTTCCAGTGGGGCGACCCCCACGCAGTCTCTGTGGATGGCAAGTCGTTTACATTCAACAACGTGGGAGAATTTGTTCTCCTCAATGTCAACGGCAAGAAGTCGGATAACGTGACAGTTGACGTGAAACTGCAGGTAAGCGTGGTTGATTCTTGAGCAAGTTTTGCACATGGAGAGGTGGGGAATATCTATGTCGATATTCAGGACAGGGGGAAAAAATAAAATAAAACAATCATAAACCAACTTTTGAATAAGTTTGTGATAGAGATAGATCTAGGTTTATGATAAAGATCAACTTAGATCTATGTTTATGATAAAGATCAACTTAGATCTAGGTTTATGATAAAGATCAACTTAGATCTATGTTTATGATAAAGATCAACTTAGATCTAGGTTTATGATAAAGATCAACTTAGATCTATGTTTATGATAAAGATCAACTTAAATCTAGGTTTCTGATACAGATCAACTTAGATCTAGGTTTCTGATAAAGATTGACTTAGATCTATATTTGTGATAAATATCAACTTAGATCTAGGTTTGTGATAGAGATCAACTTAGATTTATGTTTGTGATAAATAATAACTTAGATCTAGGTTTGTGATAAAGATCAACTTAGATCTATATTTATGATAAAGATCAACTTAAATGTAGGTTTGTGAAAAAGATCAACTTAAATCTAGGTTAAGATAGAGATCAACTTAGATCTATGTTTGAGATAAAGATCAACTTAGATCTATGTTTGAGATAACTCTGTCTGTTCCAGCCTCTATTGTTATTTGACCTCCTTCTCCATAAATACTCTATATTGATTTTCGTAATCTACCTGTATCAGATATAAGTGCGAGGAAAAAATGGTCCATTTGTGTGGAGACAGGAATTCACGCACTATAAAAAAACAGGTGGATTTTATATATTTCGTATTCTTACAAATTCCTCCTACTTTGGAGGCTGATAGGGTGGTTTGTATGAAGTAAATTGTACAGATTCCTGAATGTCCGTGCTTTATTGTTTGGGCTACCACATTCAGCACCGATTGATTTTCTTGTCTGCAGGCAAGGACTTGTCAGGCGACGGATGTGAATGGTACATTAACGGACGCTTCGGTGTGGTGTGCTTTTGCTATGGAAACAACGCAAAAGAGCAAGCTTCAGGTATCGACCCAAAAGGGACAGTCAGGCCAGAGCTGTGAGTAAAGTTTCTGAAACCGTCAGCGATATTTGTAGATATGAATATCGAAATATGTGATTTAAGTTGCCAAACAATGATATTTGTAGATATCGATATAAAATCTGTGATTAAAGTAGCTAAAGCTGTCAGCGATATTTGTAGGTATCAATATCGAAATCTGTGATAAAACTTGCCGAAAGGCGATATTTATATATATCTATATCTATATCAAACTTGTGATTAAACTTTTTAAAGCCGTGAGCGATATTTGTAGATATCAATATCGAAATTTTTTGATAAGACTTGTCCAACAGCGATATTTGTAGATATCAATATCGAAATCTGTGGTTGAAGCTGCCGATCAGCGATAATTGTCGATTAAAACATTGAAAGCTGCAAGTCAAGTTGCTCAACAAAAATTTTTTTTTTTCGATTGCGACATGGAAAGCTTTAAATCAAGTCGCTCAATAGCGATATTTGTAGATAACTCTAAGTGAAGTTGATCAACAGTGATATTTGTAGATAACTCTGAGTGAAGTTGATCAACAGTGATATTTGTAGATCAGTCTAAGTGAAGTTGATCAACAGTGATATTTGTAGATAACTCTGAGTGAAGTTGATCAACAGTGATATTTGTAGATAACTCTGAGTGAAGTTGATCAACAGTGATATTTGTAGATAACTCTGAGTGAAGTTGATCAACAGTGATATTTGTAGATCAGTCTAAGTGAAGTTGATTTACAGTGATATTTGTAGATAACTCTGAGTGAAGTTGATCAACAGTGATATTTGTAGATAACTCTGAGTGAAGTTGATCAACAGTGATATTTGTAGATCAGTCTAAGTGAAGTTGATCAACAGTGATATTTGTAGATAACTCTGAGTGAAGTTGATCAACAGTGATATTTGTGGATAACTCTGAGTGAAGTTGATCAACAGTGATATTTGTAGATCAGTCTAAGTGAAGTTGATCAACAGTGATATTTGTAGATAACTCTGAGTGAAGTTGATCAACAGTGATATTTGTTGATAACTCTGAGTGAAGTTGATCAACAGTGATATTTGTAGATAACTCTGAGTGAAGTTGATCAACAGTGATATTTGTAGATAACTCTGAGTGAAGTTGATCAACAGTGATATTTGTAGATAACTCTGAGTGAAGTTGATCAACAGTGATATTTGTAGATAACTCTGAGTGAAGTTGATCAACAGTGATATTTGTAGATAACTCTGAGTGAAGTTGATCAACAGTGATATTTGTAGATAACTCTGAGTGAAGTTGATCAACAGTGATATTTGTAGATAACTCTGAGTGAAGTTGATCAACAGTGATATTTGTAGATAACTCTGAGTGAAGTTGATCAACAGTGATATTTGTAGATAACTCTGAGTGAAGTTGATCAACAGTGATATTTGTAGATAACTCTGAGTGAAGTTGATCAACAGTGATATTTGTAGATAACTCTGAGTGAAGTTGATCAACAGTGATATTTGTAGATAACTCTGAGTGAAGTTGATCAACAGTGATATTTGTAGATAACTCTGAGTGAAGTTGATCAACAGTGATATTTGTAGATAACTCTGAGTGAAGTTGATCAACAGTGATATTTGTAGATCAGTCTAAGTGAAGTTGATTTACAGTGATATTTGTAGATCAGTCTAAGTGAAGTTGATTTACAGTGATATTTGTAGATCAGTCTAAGTGAAGTTGATTTACAGTGATATTTGTAGATCAGTCTAAGTGAAGTTGATTTACAGTGATATTTGTAGATCAGTCTAAGTGAAGTTGATTTACAGTGATATTTGTAGATCAGTCTAAGTGAAGTTGATTTACAGTGATATTTGTAGATCAGTCTAAGTGAAGTTGACTAACCATGACAGCAGGTCATGATTGCAATCACAATCTTTTAAATTTTGCGCTACGTGCATTTCTGTTTTTCCTGATGATGGTGGGCTTATAAATCGTAAGTTCTCTATTTCTCTCTCTCTCTCTCTCTCTCTCTCTCTCTCTCTCTCTCTCTCTCTCTCTCTCTCTCTCTCTCTTTCTCTCTATCTATATATCCTTCTACCTCTCTCTGTCCACCAGACTTGCTTATTTTTGCCAACGACCGGGAGTATACCGTGGCGTTCAGAGACAGTGCAGTGTTTGAGGAACAGAACGAAGATCTATTCATGTCTAAAGACGAGAACGGTACCCTTCAAATCACTGTGCTGGAAGGTGAGCTCGCTTTTCTCTCACTCTACTGCTTGGTTTGCTTTCTATCAATCTCTTTTTTTTTCTGAGTATAGGCTTCAATTGCCTTGCCTTCCAGTTCCATCTATTTGCGTATTGAAAGTTCCATCTAACTGAGTCTGCACCCTCCCCCTACCTCTCTATATTCCATCATATGCCCCTATGTTTCCTCTATATAGATGTTTGCTCCGTCTAAATGTGCTTCTACTCCCTCTACCTGCCTTTCTGTTCTGTCTAATTGCATATCTATAGTATCTGTCTGTGTTCTTCCGTCTATCGGATTCTCTATTATACCTGTCCGCGTGTTTGTTCCTCCTACAACATTCTCTTTTTCTCTGGTTTTTTTTTTTCCAAAACCCGGTTTGCTTCTCAGCTTATCTCGTCTATTTGATTTCACAATGTCCTTCTTTTTCTTGCCTTTGCTGGATCAATCAATTTTCGCCTTTTTCTACCCTCTAGTTTTATCCATCATTCTATATCCACCCTTCTTACTTTTTTCTAACCTTTATTTCTCTACCTGCCTATCCGCTTTATGCTAATATCTTACCTCTAATAAAGGCTGACCACTAGTTAATTTTCCTCTAAACAGCACACGGAAACCATAGCATAGCCATGATTGGTGTAAATCTCTAATGTTTCACGCCCTTTTTTGTTTAAGGCTCAAACCACCGCTACCCATGAAGGAGCTCAAGAAATATCGAAGTTTTTTTTTTATGCTCCCAGTTTTCATTGAACTTATTTGATTGGTCCACAGGTGTCAGCTTTTCCGTTACAGTTTCCGATGACGTCATGGAGTTTTCAGTGGACATAAACGACGAGTTACAGGGCATGACGAGTGGCATCATGGGAACGTTCAATAATGAACCCAATGATGACTTTACCTACCCTAACAGAACTGTCCTGGATCCAGAAGCTTCTGAAAGAGAGATCTACGAATACGTCAAAACATGTGAGTAGTCGGCCGCAGGTGCACTTTCAAACGCAACGAAGATTTAGTGTTAATTTTCGCATACATATTTATTAAGAGTTAAGCGGATCTTCGAGAAGTTTCTGATCGAACTCACAACAACATCCGGTTGTAGCTCCATCTGCCATCATTCTTTCATAAAGCGTTGAGTTTTCATAAAACACCTGCTTCATACGAACAAAAATGTAGTCAGCTTCCAGGCAACTTGTTTAGTCAGGTAATCCGCGTTTTGCAAATATAATGAAAACATTTCAAGATTTTGTTTGACTGTTCGTGATCTGCTGCGTTACATTTTACAGGCACTCGCAACACTTGCATTGGTTCTAGAAATAAATTATTCAGGAATATATGGACATCTGGGACATAGCTACTGTTGTGATCTGCTGATTTACATTATACAGGCTCTCGCAACACTTGCATTGGTTCTAGAAATAAATTATTCAGGAATATATGGACATCTGGGACATAGCTACTGTTGTGATCTGCTGATTTACATTATACAGGCTCTCGCAACACTTGCATTGGTTCTAGAAATAAATTATTCAGGAATATATGGACATCTGGGACATAGCTACTGTTGTGATCTGCTGATTTACATTATACAGGCTCTCGCAACACTTGCATTGGTTCTAGAAATAAATTATTCAGGAATATATGGACATCTGGGACATAGCTACTGTTGTGATCTGCTGATTTACATTATACAGGCTCTCGCAACACTTGCATTGGTTCTAGAAATAAATTATTCAGGAATATATGGACATCTGGGACATAGCTACGGTTGTGCTCCATGTTGTTGTTTCCTGATTCTCTATCACTGGGCTTCAGATTACATGGTCATTGAACATTTCAATTACGTCAAAAACATACAGAAAGCGTTTTCTCAATATAAGGGCTTGTATGAAAGTAAGGCTTCAGTAAGTAAACACTATTATATATTTTACGAAAAACTCACCAAGTTATCATGTATTTATTCTCATTTTATCAAGTATTTGAGATTTTGAAAAGCTTCTCATTCCTTTATTTTTGGAAACGTTTTTTTTTTTTTTTCAGGGGCAGTAACTGCATCGAATACAATATTCACGTATGAAAACAACCTTGGCACCGCCAACTTCTCCGACCCGAGTTTCGTGCCCCTATTTTTGGACGAACAGCCCACGGATAAGATCGATCAAGCCGCCGCAGTGTGTGGCGGAACTGAGGATCGCGCATGCGTGTTTGACTTCATCGCCACCAGTAATGAAGCGCTGGCGCTGAGGACAAAGGCTGTCAAACAGCAGTTTGACACGGATGAAATAGAAGATGGTGAGACGATCAGATTGCTACTATTTCGGTTTTCTTTATTTCAACTGTTGATATTGTTGTCAACAAGAGGCATGGCACTGTTGTCATCAGCGTGAGGCTCACACTGCTAGAGTTGTCAACATAAGGCTCATTCTATGTATTGCGCACAATGCTAGAGTTGTAAACTATCCTTAGTTACACATTTTTAATCCACTTAAAAAAAAACCACGCTATAAAATCATCACTCATGTTTAGCACTTGTTTACATCCGTCAGCATTGTCTGCGCCTAACGTGACCAGTGTATCAGGAGACGACACCGTGAACGTGATCTTTGGCACGCCTGCGATCGTCACGTTTGAGGTGAGCCAAGCTGACAACTTGGCGGTCAACGTCACGTTTCAGGAGGAGAACACGTCCCAGTACACCTTCGTGAAAAATGACGGAGGGACAGTGGAGGTGGAGTACGTGCCTCAGGCGAACACGACGCTTATAGAGTGAGTAACCCTCTGGAGAGGAGAGGGAGTGGTGGCTGAAGAATGAGGAAACTAGAAAACACAGAAAAGTAAAAGTAAATGAGGGAGGAGGGGAAGAAGTATAAAAGAAGAGGGCAAATACAAAAACAGATAGATAGTGAGTGTGTTTGAGAGAAAGAGAAATACAGAAGAGAGAGAGAGAGAGAGAGAGAGAGAGAGAGAGAGAGAGAGAGAGAGAGAGAGAGAGAGAGGGGGGGGGGGGAAAGGAAGGTAGACAAACAAAGTAATTACCTCCTTTTTGTTATCATTGTCATCCTATTTATTACCATTATCATCATCATCATCATCATCATCATCATCATCATCATCATCATCATCATCAACTTTATCATCTTTCTCATCATCATCATCAACTTTATCATCTTTCTCATCATCCTCATCACCCTCATCATCGAAACCTCATCATCCCAACGATCATAACCATTGTCAATACAACCTTTTAATCATAAAATATCTACACTGTCAACGTTTATGTCATCCAAACTAACCCCTCCCCACACCCCACCCCACCAACCTTCCCCCCCCCCCCCCTTTTTCTGTCTGCAGTCCACCCACCCTGGTTGCTGTTAACGAAAGAAACCTGACCACCCTGACCACAGTGCGTATTGTCCAGTGTAGCGGGTGCAATGGCAATGGTCAGTGTGACTTCAACAATATCCAAGAGGACATTTCACCCTATGCAGCTGTCGCCTCTTGCATCTGCGACCGCGCCTATTCTGGTAAGAGATTCCAAATTATTTTTATCTTGTTTTGATTTTTAGCCTTTCAAAGTAAGCGCGTACAAAACATCGCGGCTTGACAAAATCTGACATTTCGAGGTGACAATAATTATTCTGTAGCTGGTATTTCCCTGTTGTCATGAGCTGTGTGCTGCTTGTGGAGGGGGCAGGTTTTAAACACTGGCTAAGAAAGCAGCTTCGGCTATTGAGTTAAGTTTTCCATTAAGGTAGAAGATAAAACAGGTCTTTTCAGTTCCATATCGTGTATCTCGGGTCTTCGTACCTGGCTATCTGGTCTAACTCAAGAATCTTCATCCAAATCATGTACTTCGGGTCAGTATACTGACCATCTGGTCTAACTCAAGAATCTTCATCCAAATCATGTACTTCGGGTCAGTATACTGACCATCTGGTCTTTCCTCAACAGCTTTGGTTCTTGAATCTGCTCAGCAACCGTTATTTCATGCCCTGTTGTTTTCTGCCTGGTTCGCATGCGTTCCGTTATATGCATTGGAAAATCTCACTATAGGTCCGGCGGGCCGCATCAGTGTGTCTTTTAAATAATTTATCTGTGAACCAAATCAGCGCAGCAATCTACTAAAAATCCTACTTTCACTATTTCTCTTCTCACATTACCTCGTGCACTTAGGGCTTGACTGCTCGGAAGACAAGGATGGGTGCGAGGGTTTTCCGTGTCCTGTGGGCACTAACTGCACTGACGTCAGTGCAGACGAAGAGAAAAGCACCAACGTTTCCTTCAAATGCTCAGACTGCCCACCTGGCTACATAGCCGACGTTGATCGTTGTGCAGGTAAGTTCAAAACTCGGATAGATTATTCGTAGAAGAGAGAGAGAGAGAGAGAGAGAGAGAGAGAGAGAGAGAGAGAGAGAGAGAGAGAGAGAGAGAGAGAGAGAGAGAGAGAGAGAACCACAAAGAAACGCATATAGACACTTCTAGATCATATGCCAATTACCATCAGGTTGTTTAATGGGAATCCACGCTTCAATTTTTTTTTAAGTTAAAAAAAAACAAGAACAACAACAAGCATAAGACAGGCTATTAATATTAAGCTTGATTCTTTATTCCAAGAGTCTGGTCGCAGCTTTAGAAGCTTTAATGTATGGTTATCGACAGTTATCTTTCCCTTCCTCGAGAGTAATCTTTCCCTTCATCTAAAGTAAACCTTCCTTTCACCGAGAGTAGTCTTTCCCTTCATCGAGAGTAATCTTTCCCTTCATTCATAGTAATCTATGCGCCCAATCAATTCTGAAAGCATAATTCGCTGCAGGAGAATAAAACAGACGCAAATCCAAATCAAAGATCTTGGACCTGCAACTACTCTATTCTCGTGCGACGAAATGTAGATCTAAATCTGTGTTTGGCTATCGAGTCCGTTTGTGTTTCAGACGTGAATGAGTGCGAGAACAGCACGGCATGTCCCAACCATTCAGACTGTAAGAACACTATTGGGAGTTTCACCTGCGTCTGTTCTTCTGGCTTCAGGAAAGACAGCGCCGGACAGTGTGTCGGTAAGATTGGTGCAGAGCTTCCATCTGAGGGGTTCACCAGTAAATAAAATTGTTTTAAAAAAAAAATCTTACTTTGTCTTTGTAATTACTTTAGATCATGTATCAACTGAAGAGTAATTATAAGTATCATTGTTATTGCAATCATCATCAACAACAACATCATCATCATAATCATCAAATCATCATTATAATCATCATTATCATCATCAAAATCATCATAATCATCATCATCATCATCATCATCATCATCATTATCATCATAATCATCATCGTAATTATTATCATCGTAATTATTATCATCATCATTATCATCATCTTATCATTATCATCATCATCATCAGAGGGCTGTCATAACCATGACTTCAACTATCCGACACAGTAGCAGGGGCAACAGAGTCAGCTCAAGGGCGGCCAAGCCTTCATTTAACTTCCGTATTCTTAACGCTTCAAATTTGCCATCACGACAAAATTTGAAGCGAGCAACTAATCTTCACATTTCCTCTTCAGAAATCAAACCTCCGAAGCTTCTATTTTTGTCCATCTCGTCATACTGTCTCATTTTTTTTTCTGTCCTGCTGTCCCTCGCGCTTTAAAGCACCCTCTCGTAAAACTATTTTGGTCTGTAAAGAATTGTTCCATCACCACATGGTAACATTGGCAACTGGAGCTCTGCATTCAATATCTACATATGTTCTTCATACTTAAGATGAATAAAATAAAATTTTGATATCTTCGTTTTACAGCAAATGATTGTCGCGCCGATAATCTGCCTCACGCTCCCATTTCTCTATCTACATCTCTCTCTCTCTCTCTGTCTCTCTCTCTCTCTCTCTCTCTCTCTCTCTCAACCAAACTCTATATCTCCCTCCCCCCTAGATGTTGATGAGTGTATCGAGCTGCTCCACAACTGTCAGCAGCTCTGTATCAACAATGAGGGCACCTACTCCTGCGCCTGCAGGGCGGGCTTTAGTCTAGACGCTCTTGGGTTCAACTGCACCAGGGATATGATTGGTATGGCTCTCAGAGGAGTACAAGTATGATACCATATAATAAGACTATACACAACTGTTCTCCTTTCTTTTATCTGCAACACAAGATCGATATAAAAATAGAACGAAATAAAAGTGTTCTATTATACAATATAATCATATGCAATTGCACTCTTCTCTTTTATCAGCGGTCACAATAGAGTATTATATTATACGATAAAATAATACACATCTGAACTCATTTCTTTTATCAGCAATACCAGATGAGCTATATATTGAATACAGAAAGATTACATGTCTATTTGTTTACTCGTGTGTCGTCTTTAAATTTCCTCACTTCTCTTTTTCTCACTGGCACATCTTTCTATCTAACTCTTATCATTTTACCTGACAATTTATAAAGACCACCCTGTCTTCCGTCAAACCCCTAGATGTGTGCGCGGACACCCAGGCTAACTGCTCGTACGGTTGTGAAATCGTTAATGGTGCTGCTCAGTGTTTCTGTGACGTAGGCTTCCAGGTCGGACCTGATGGTAGATCGTGCATCGGTAGGTACTGCGTTTATCAGCAGAACTAGCCTACTTATCACCATCATCATCATCATCATCAACGTAATAATAATAATAATAGTAATAATAATAATAATAATAATAATAATAATAATAATAATAATAATAATAATAATAATAATAATAATAATAATAATAATAATAATAATAATAATAATAATAATAATAATAATAATAATAATAATAATAATAATAATAATAATAATAATAATAATAATAATAATAATAATAATAATAATAATAATAATAATAATAATAATAATAATAATAATAATAATATTCGTCATCATCATCACCATAGCAATTAATACCTTCATGATTATCAATATCATCATCTTCTTATTAATTATCAATATCGCCGTCATCCAAATCATCACCATTTTCATCCCAATCATCATATTCATGATACGAACTGTCTTTATCTTCACCATCATCATCACAATAAACATGAGATTCGTAATAATTATAACAATGATCATCATCATACCAACTAGTAACTTCACAGTACCTCATGCCACCCCCCCCCACCCCCCCTCTTTTCCCCCTTCCAATCCCTTGCCAGATGTGGACGAGTGTGACTTTGACCTTTGTGCTCAGAGGTGTATCAACTCAGAGGGAAGTTACTCCTGTCAGTGTTTACCCGGTTATAAACTAGACCTGGAAGATACCCATGAATGTGTGGGTAAGTTAGAACTGTTCCTTGACCTTCACCTTTATCTGTAAGCTGTTCATTCTGGTGAGCATACTGTCAATACAGCTTCAGGTAAACTCGAACTTTCATGGCAGTTTTGTTCCTGCATCAAGATGTAATTGCTGACTCTACGCTTGACCATAAAAAGGTTTTTTTTTATGATTCACCTTCACCTGAACATTTCTCAGAAGTATGGTCGGCCCTGAATATTTTAACTCGGTTTTTTTTTTTTTTTTTTTTTCAGGAATTTTTTTTTGTTCTTGTTGAAAATCTTCATTCTTTGTAAAACGTTTTTTTTTTTTCTTCATGATAATACAGTTCCTCTTTGAAAATAGTTTCTAAGGCAGGCAAGAGGTCGGGGGAAAATCGGCTTAATCCCAGCATAACTAGTTCACGCTCAGAACATTACATGCAAGTCATAGAATAAATCAGTGGGGCGGATATAGCTTGCTCATGCAATCAAAAATTACTTGATGATAAATTTAAGCGAGGGAAATTTAAGCACAATAAAGCTGATGCCTCGAGCCCATTTGAACAATTATTCAAGTAGATTGTAAGATCGGCGCCTGATATTTCAACCATCGACGACATTACTGCCCAAAGTTTTGGGTTTTCTTCATTTATTTCCAATATCGTGTAAGCTACATCCGCATATACATAAATACATCTTAACCTTTGACCCGCACAGTTTGTGAGGAGAACATGTATGGCGAGAATTGTGCGTCCATGTGTGAGTGCAAGGGCCGCGCCACGGCCTGTGACAACGTCAGGGGATGTCAGTGTGTGGCCGGTTGGTCAGGCACGTCCTGTGAGACGGACGTCAACGAGTGTCTTCAGCTCACCGACCTTTGCCCGCCGCAGCAGCAATGCGTCAACACCAACGGGAGCTACACCTGCGAGTGTCCGACTGGCTACGCGGTCAACGGAGATGTTTGCGATGGTAAAGCGTTCAGAAAATAATCGCAGCTCTAGTTGCAGAGTGACAGACTTTTCGTCCATGTTCATTTTCCTTAGATAATTATAAAGTTTTTGTCTGTACGGGTCTCTTTATGGGAAGGTCAAACACTGTGGTATTAAAAACCCCATTACTTAATCCTCATAAAAGTTTGCTGTGTCAAAAGCTTGGTCGCACCATATTGCAAAGCTATCTGCAATGGTCAAGTTTTATGCAAATAAATTTTAATTTGAGTAAGACAAAAGTGTGGACTTATGGACGGAATAAAAAAAAACAAACTTGTTTTAAAAAAATAGTTTGTGTTGATGCCAAAATAAAAGTACTCGTAAGATTGGTCAAGGCTATCCCAAGAACTAAGGGGAAAAGTGGGGGGGGGGGGGTTGTTTTTCAACACCATTTTGACTAGATTATAGAGAGTTGTTGGATAAGGGGGGTGGGGGGGTGGGGGGAGGGGTTAGTGTATTCTTCCTCAAATGAGCGGGATTTATCTGAGTTTGACAATTCTTCTGTTGAGGAGATAAACAAACAGTCCCGGATGTAAGTTTGTGGTTTTCACCACGAGTCCTGCCCTCTCTTATCCTCCCAGACATAGACGAGTGCAGCGACCAGCTGGTCAGCCAGTGTCCGCAGGACTGCACCAACAGCCCAGGCTCTTTCTTCTGCTCCTGCCGGATAGGATACGTATACAACATCCAAAACAATACCTGTGATGGTAAGCTCTATGCCCTGCATACTGTTGCATGGTTCAGATTTGCAAGGTTTCTTTAGATTAAATTATGTGCTTGGTGCCGCAAGCAGAGGCTAACATTAAAATAGGATAAATGCCCCGAATTAGGTGATTAATGGTGTAAGTTTTGACTCTTTCCCATTAATAATGTTATTAAGAAAAATAAGTTAACTGTAAAAAGAAGTTGTTCCATCGATCGACAGTGGAAATTGCTTTACTCACTCTTTTATAAATTGTACAAAAATGTTTTGAAAAGTTTATATTTCGCCAGATATACTTTGAAAAATTTTAGTCAATATGTACCAGTAATGAGCAGCACATTTTTTAAAGACGTTTCACTTTGTTTAATCTTCACACGCCATTTTCAAGGTTAGTTTTGTTCAATTAATAGCCGAGTTGTATAGACAGATAAACACCGATCAGTCAGTACTTATCCCGTGCTTATTCTAGATTGTAAATTGTATTGAACATTCCCGATGTGAGCAGATTTATTTACCGTGGTCTCGACCAAAAATCGGGTCTCTTTCCTTTATGTTTATTGCATTGCATGACCTTTAGAGTAGGAGCGCCCTTATTTACCTTGGTCTCGACCAAAAATCGGGTCTCTTTCCTTTATGTTTATTGCATTGCATGACCTTTAGAGTAGGAGCGCCCTTATTTACCGCGGTCTCGACCAAAACTCGGGTCTCTTTCCTTTATGTTTATCGCAATGCATGACTTATAGAGAAGGAGCGCCCTTATTTACCGCGGTCTCAACCAATACTCGGGTAACTTTCCTTTATGTTTATCGCAATGCATGACTTATAGAGTAGGAGCGCCCTTATTTACCGCGGTCTCGACCAAAACTCGGGTCTCTTTCCTTTATGTTTATCGCAATGCATGACTTATAGAGTAGGAGCGCCCTTATTTACCGCGGTCTCAACCAATACTCGGGTAACTTTCCTTTATGTTTATCGCGATGCATGAGCTATAGAGTAGGAGCGCCCTTATTTACCGCGGTCTCGACTAAAACTCGGGTCTCTTTCCTTTGTGTTTATTTCAATGCATGAGCTATAGAGTAGGAACGCCCTTATTTACCGCGGTCTCGACCAAAACTCGGGTCTCTTTCCTTTGTGTTTATCTCAATGCATGAGCTATAGAGTAGGAGCGCCCTTATTTACCGCGGTCTCGACCAAAACTCGGGTCTCTTTCCTTTGTGTTTATCTCAATGCATGAGCTATAGAGTAGGAGCGCCCTTATTTACCGCGGTCTCGACCAAAACTCGGGTCTCTTTCCTTTGTGTTTATCTCAATGCATGAGCTATAGAGTAGGAGCGCCCTTATTTACCGCGGTCTCGACCAAAACTCGGGTCTCTTTCCTTTGTGTTTATCTCAATGCATGAGCTATAGAGTAGGAGCGCCCTTATTTACCGCGGTCTCGACCAAAACTCGGGTCTCTTTCCTTTGTGTTTATCTCAATGCATGAGCTATAGAGTAGGAGCGCCCTTATTTACCGCGGTCTCGACCAAAACTCGGGTCTCTTTCCTTTGTGTTTATCTCAATGCATGAGCTATAGAGTAGGAGCGCCCTTATTTACCGCGGTCTCGACCAAAACTCGGGTCTCTTTCCTTTGTGTTTATCTCAATGCATGAGCTATAGAGTAGGAGCGCCCTTATTTACCGCGGTCTCGACCAAACTCGGGTCTCTTTCCTTTGTGTTTATCGCAATGCATGAGCTATAGAGTAGGAGCGCCCTTATTTACCGCGGTCTCGACCAAAACTCGGGTCTCTTTCCTTTGTGTTTATCGCAATGCATGAGCTATAGAGTAGGAGCGCTCTTATTTACCGCGGTCTCGACCAAAACTCGGGTCTCTTTCCTTTATGTTTATCGCAATGCATGAGCTATAGAGTAGGAGCGCCCTTATTTACCGCGGTCTCGACCAAAACTCGGGTCTCTTTCCTTTATGTTTATCGCAATGCATGAGCTATAGAGTAGGAGCGCCTCTGTAACCGCGTCGTGTTGTGTGTCACAGATATCGACGAGTGTCTGACGGGGCTGTCGGGCTGCGAGCACGACTGCGTGAACGTTCGAGGAAGCTACAACTGTCAATGCAAGATTGGCTTCGTTCTCAACGACGACAGACAGACATGTCGACTAGGTGAGAGTTTAAACACTTTTTTTTTTCATAATTCTTTTATGTTTCCTCAATACATCCAATCATGTATTATCTATAGCCATATTCATCGTGCTCTGTTTGGTAATATCAAGTTAGAGGGCAGATGCAGATATATAACCCACTTCCCTACACGTAGGTTTTTAACACCTTCTGAGAAATGGTCCATTTCCAATAAAGGAAATCGATTAATTCTGAATTTTCCAAATTTATTTAGAGATCTTTTTGAACCCGTATAAGAAGCCTTGCGATTTCCCCAAAAAGTGCATAAAGGTGCTCTGCGTTTCGGTAGTTCATAGCTGCGCATTTATTTAAACCTATAAGATCTATACATTTATTAAACCTATAAGATCTATACATTTATTTAAACCTATAAGATCTATACATTTATTAAACCTATAAGATCTATACATTTATTTAAACCTATAAGATCTATACGTTTATTTAAACCTATAAGATCTATACATTTATTAAACCTATAAGATCTATACATTTATTAAACCTATAAGATCTATACATTTATTTAAACCTATAAGATCTATACATTTATTAAGCCTATAAGATCTATACATTTATTAAACCTATAAGATCTATACATTTATTAAACCTATAAGATCTATAAAAAGGCTTGGATTCTGTCAAATTAGCCAAATATTCTTATTTTAAAACCTGTGGTCAAATTTGAAAATTTGACGTAGTTTGCAAAATCCAAATAGATCATGGCAAACATTAGCTATTTAGTAGATTAAAATAAATAGACAGCTAAAAAATTTTTTCATTTATTTCTTACCATATCATACATTTCCTTCTTTGCTCTTTCGGTTCCGCAAAAAATATGAATTTAAAAAAAAAAAAACCGCACAAATCTGACAGATAGCCTTGTTGTCAAATTCAATGTTTATTCACCCTACTCACCAGGCATGAATGCTTGAAACACAGAATTGTTTGAAAACTTAATTATCATGTTTCAAGGGAAGCCAACTACCAGCAAATTAGGTCTACAGTGTGTTTTTTTGTTTTTTGTTGTTGTTTTGTTTTTTTTTATTTGTTTGTTTGTTTGTTTGTTGTTGTTGTTGTTGTTTTTTTTTTTTTTTTTTTTGGGGGGGTGTTTTTTTTTGTTTGTTTGTTTTTTTTTTTGTTTTGTTTTGTTTTTTGTAGTTAATTAGACATAAACATTTTGTCAGAACAAACTTGAACATTTTAAGCGCTTGGCACAGGTGACAACTAATGATGACATGCTATATGTGAGACTATGGGCCGATGAGAACAAGCGGGTGTAGGTCGTCACTTCCGCTACTTGCTCTGTCTCTCTCTCTCTGTCTCTCTCTCTCTCTCTCTCTCTCTCTCTCTCTCTCTCTCTCTCTCTGTCCAGATAAGGAGAACCCTTGTGGTAGCTCTCCCCCCAACTTCCGCTACTTGCTCTATATCTCTCTCTCTCTCTCTCTGTCCAGATAAGGAGAACCCTTGTGGTAGCTCTCCCCCCAACTGCAGCTTTGCGTGTGCACTGGAGAATGACACTCCAACTTGTTTCTGTGAGACAGGATACAAGCTCCAAACGGATCAAGTCACATGTGCTGGTAAGCGCTACGCTGGTTCTGACCGCCACTTTGCAGAGATTTGAGATTTCGTATTATCTATTGCATTGGAAACTTTTCAAAATATGGATTCTTATATTATATGATACATAATTTACTCTTTAGAATACAGATTCTAATAATATCCAGTGCGTTGGGCACTATTCAGAATACAGATTCTTCTTTTTTTTTTCCAATGTATTAGGCACTCCTCATAAAACAGATTTTTTAGTTATATAATGCATCAGGTGCTCTTTATAGTACATTACAATCCTCTGTTTAAGGCGCCATTCACAGTACAAATTCTTACATCATCTAAAGTATTAGGCGCTATCCAGCGTTTATATTCTTATATTATCTTTTGTATTAGATGTCAATCAGAATACATATTCTCATTTTCTTCTCTTGTATTAAACGCCATTCAAAATACACATTCTTATTTTTTCTCTTGTATTAAACGCTGTTTAGAATACACATTCTTATTTTTTCTCTTGTATTAAACGCTGTTTAGAATACACATTCTTATTTTTTCTCTTGTATTAAACGCTGTTTAGAATACGCATTCTTATTTTTTCTCTTGTATTAAGCGCTATTCAAAATACATGTTCTTATATTTTCTCTTGTATTTAAACGCTCTTTAGAATATACGTTCTTATATTTTCTCTCGTATTAAACGCTCTTCAGAATTCAGAATCTTTTTTTTACATGCCTTGCACTTTTACTGATAATCATCAACATGCACTATCGAGTTGAGAGCAGAACTTATATCACACGCTCATTTTATTCAACGGCAGACATAGATGAGTGTGAGGACAAAACCGACCAGTGCACGGATAACTGCACCAACACGGAGGGGTCCTACAACTGTAGCTGTCCAATAGGGAAAAAACTAGAAAATGATGGACGGACCTGTGTCGGTAAGTGATAGTTATTGGAAAATGATGGACGGACCTGTGTCGGTAAGTGATAGTTATTGGAAAATGATAGACGGACCTGTGTCGGTAAGTGATAGTTATTGGAAAATGATGGACGGACCTGTGTCGGTAAGTGATAGTTATTGGAAAATGATGGACGGACCTGTGTCGGTAAGTGATAGTTATTGGAAAATGATGGACGGACCTGAGTCGGTAAGTGATAGTTGTTGGAAAATGCAGATAAAGCAGACTGTGTCGGTATGTCATAATAATGGGCAAAACAAAAAGACAATAGACTGTGTCGGTGCGTTATGGTAATCGAAAAATACCGACAACAGACTGTGTCGTCACTTCATAATAATGGTTAAAAAAATGATATATTATGAATGTTTAATAAAAGTCTCTTAACAAGGAAAAAAAAATACGCAGGTCTAGCTCTTTGCTCTTTAGAGGACCTTACGGGATAAACTAAAGTATTGACTGAAGACATGTTGTAACTGTACGTAATTTTGTTAAATAACATGTATGTTAAAAAGATCTGCACTCTCAAAACAGCAGGCAAATAACGAATTTTAAAAAAAAATATATTTTCCAAACCTCAAAGCCGACTGTTGAGTTTGACTTGAACCTTCTACAGCGTGCGACCCCTTCCACTGGGGTGAGAACTGCGCCACCCAGTGTGACTGTAACCCCCTTGGAACTGAAACCTGCGACCCTAAGACTGGCTGCAAGTGTAAAGTTGGCTGGAACGGGACAACTTGCAAAGACGACATCCTCGAGTGCAGCGATCCCGCCGCCAATCCGTGTCCTGACAACGCGGTCTGTACCGACACGCCGGGCTCCTTTATCTGCATGTGTGCGACAGGCTATAGGCTGGAGAACGGAACTTGCGTTGGTATGTAGGGGGAAAGTAGGGTGAAACCTGAGCTGGGAATAAGTCAATACCTACGAAAAATATGTAGGGAAGAAAGGAGTGTTACATTTAAGCTTAAGTAGTGAAGGAAAAAAGACAGTTATTTTGTCACAAAAATGAAGCTGCACATAAATGACGAAAAGCAATTTGTTTAAACTAAAGTTAAACATTTAATTTTATACTTGATTAAACAGAGCCAAAATTTATTTGAGCTAAACAAAAAAAGTTAAAAAAAAAAGAACTGGAGGAAAAAGCGAGGTCTTATTACACAGAAACGTTAAAATATTTTGTTTCAAAGTTTGTGTGCTCAATGCAGCAGTCAGAGTGATTTGGAAAAAGCTGTCACGCATGATCATGATTTTATACGCATTACAATTGCGATTTTTATCCGTCTAGTTTTTTGTCACTTTTTCACTGTCTAATCCTCCATAATGGCGGAAATGCGGTTTGAGAGAATTTTTTTTTATGGATGGTTAGGACAGCCAAAACGTTCTCATACAATCCAAATCCACCAGTTCTTCTAATCTGCGGTTTACGAAAAAAAAATGTTCGAACAATTTATAATTTTACTTTTTTAATTTTGTTGTTGTTGTTTTTGTTGCTAGGTCGTCCTGACCATGTCACTTTTATCAATTTACACAAAAGTTGTTAAGGTTAGGTCTTAATTCAGTTTACCTGAAGTGTGTCTCAGTGATCTGTTAATAGTATGACGATCTGTTCCATGTTAATGGTGTGACGATCTGTTCGATGTTAATGTTGTGACCATCTGTTCCATGTTAATGGTGTGACGATCTGATCCATGTTAATGTTATGACCATCTGTTCCATGTTAATGGTGTGACCATCTGTTCCAGATGTGGACGAGTGCCAGATCGCTCGCTGTGACCAGACCTGTAGCAACACGATAGGCTCGTTTAAGTGCTCTTGTGACGCGGGGTTTTATCTCGAGGACGACACGGAGTGTTTGGGTGAGTTCCTACCTTAACTTAAAGAGATGAAAAATGTATGGATTTGTAGGCTGATTCCTCGAAACGTAGTTATAATTGAAGGTCCTCATATCTCGGATAGAGATGCTTTATGGTTACTCTGTACGTTAAACAGCCCAACTGATGATCAAATTTCTTTATTTACTATGCTCGCATTCTTCGAAATTTATTAATGTGTAGAGACTAGAGGAAGGTGCAATAATCGAGGGAAAAAAAACTATCGTTATCTTGAAATAGATATACATCATGAATAAAGTTAAGCGTTAAATTAGGACGAAGGGAGATCGTCACCAGAATAGGTTGGGCCTGGAATAAACAAGTGAGGACGCAATAAGTTTCTCAGTTATTTTTGGGGTTCCTCCAATTTTTCAAGTAGCGAGTACTTGTGAGCATCTGTTTGACCTGTGCTGTTTGACCCAGATATTGACGAATGCGCCAATCAGACGCTCAACGACTGTGAGCAGACGTGTCGTAACCTGGCCGGGGGGTACCAGTGTGGATGTCGTGCAGGTTACTCTCTCGACCTGATTAACAGGCGCAGCTGCATAGGTGAGTTCGAATCCTAGTTCTGAAATCCATCAGAGAAAGCAGTCTCTAAGCTTTAGCAAGTCATTTTGCCTGCAGTCGCTTGGGGTCTAGAAAAAGGCAAAACTGATAATATATGAACACCCATGAATCTGAGGGGAAAAAATTGTTTAGGGAAGTGGGCTGTAGACATAAAAAGGATTGCAATTCGTTTAATGGGGCAGAACAGGGTTAGTGATGGATAGATAGAGAAGACAAAATTATGGAGCATTGATAATGTTAGAGCATAGAAGATGGGAAAACATGGGAAGAGATTGTGTAGTTTTGCTAAGGCTAGAAACGGATTACAAATATGAAAGTCGGAGAAAAACTTCAGAGTTTAGGATTATGAAGGCGAGTGGAAAGGACAAAGAACTTGCAATTGCCCAGGGAAAAAAAATTAGAGAGTGTGAGAGAGAGAGAGAGAGAGAGAGAGAGAGAGAGAGAGAGAGAGAGAGAGAGGGTGAGGAGGGAGAGAGATAAAGAAAGAAGGGAAAGAGGGGGAAATAATATGCAAAAAATATGTGAGCGAGAAGAAACAAAAAAAAATAAAAAAAAAAAAAATCAACCTGTTTTCAGACTTTTGAAAATTATTCATTTCTAGCTGAACAAAATATATTCCACGCTAGTGACTTGAACAATGATTGAAGGGAATCACAATTTTCATATTCAATAAAACTACGCATGATCCGTCTGTATTAGACAAGTCGGTTTACAGATTTGTTTTTTATTTTTATTTATATTTTTTTATGTGCATATTGATTGCCTAATCGCTGTTCATCAAATACCTGCCGCTACAGACATTGACGAGTGCGCTGACACGCTTGACCACACATGCTCCAACTACCAGCTGTGTTCGAACACTCCAGGGACATTCACCTGCGGCTGTAAGCCTGGCTATGAAGAGACTGGCGACAACTGCACAGGTGAGGCTTGCAAACCTGGAGAGATGGTTCAGGAAAGGCGAAGAGAGAGAGAGAGAGAGAGAGAGAGAGAGAGAGAGAGAGAGAGAGAGAGAGAGAGAGAGAGAGAGAGAGAGAGAGAGGGGGAGAGGGGATAAGAGAGAAAGAGAGACAAGGACAGGCAAAGAGAAGAAATGGAGACAGAAAGACAGACATAACGGGTCTAGCGCAGTGACAGATGGAGAAAGAGAGAGAGAGAGAGAGAGAGAGAGAGAGAGAGAGAGAGAGAGAGACGGACAAAAAGACAGACTACTACTACTACTACTACTACTACTACTACTACTACTACTACTACTACTACTACTACTACTACTACTACTACTACTACTACTACTACTACTACTACTGCAACTACTACTACTACTACTACTACTACTACTACTACTACTACTACTACTACTACTACTACTACTACTACTACTACTACTACTACTACTACTACTACTACTACTACTGCTACTACTGCTACTACTACTACTATAACTATTACTGCTGCTGCAGCAGCTGCTTCAAATACTCTTGGCCCACACTAAATGGCCCTCACGTGAATCTCCTCCTGCTTCCCCAGACTCGACAGGGGGAAACACGACGGTGTTGCCGTTCAGTATAAGACTCGATATCCCGGGTGCCAGCGACAGGATCTTTGACAGCTCAACCCAGGACTTCCGGGTGATGGAGGCCAAGGTCGCCACACAGGTGAGTTTTGCATATATAACGACCAGTGATGTTGTATGTTACCTCAGACATATCACGACCTGTGATATCGTATGTTACTTCTAGCATATCACGGCAAATGATATCGTATGTTACCTCTAACATCACGACCAGTGATACCGTATGTTACCTCTAACATATCACGACCAATGATGTCGTATGTTACCTCGAACATATCACGACCAATGATGTTGTATGTTATCTCTGACATATCACGACCAATGATGTTGTATGTTACCTCAGACATATCATGACTATCAACTTGATGATGTACGCCACTCTAGTAAAAACCACGACAATCATTATGATGATGTATGTGCTGTAGAAAGCAACGCTGACGGCTAGAGAAAAGATATGATTTGTTGAGACGCCAAGAGCACTAATAATTGAATAAGGGATTTTTCATTTTGCCAGGTTTTCAAAGATTTATTAGGAAACAAAGCTATTTCTCCTTGATAAAGAATATCGGATTTCTCTACTCTTCTGTACCTCAATACTAAATACTGTGTGCTGTTAAAGAGACCGTAGTTCAGGGCGACCCAATTAGTTTATGATCGGGTAGTATTTTATGGACAGTGTGAGTTTTGGAAGGGGGTTGTGCTCACCAGATCTGTTAGTTGACAAGAGGTTTTTGATCGTAAGATTGACTATTGGTCTGCAATGTACCTTCTCATACGTCCGTGTATGCAAGCGCTTTAAAAACCGATAAGATAAAAAGTAGTTCGCACCGTCATAATTGCACCAGATGCCATTCGATGCTGGTTAACTCTTGTATGTAAATATGCAGCTGGCGCAGACTGTAAACACCTTTGCAAACAAGTTGTGTACACTTAAAACTGTGTGCTGGCGAAATTGGAAAAACGAACTCATCAGTTTTGCTCGATTCCTTAGTACACCTGCTCGACCAAGAAATCTCCCAGCATAGAACCTGATCGTTCCAGAGTTTGTGTCGACTGTGTAGTGTGAAAACAAAACAATGGGAAAAAACAAAGTGATATCCAATCTGTTTCCGTCTCCTCTCTCTCTCTCTCTCTCTCTCTCTCTCTCTCTCTCTCTCTCTCTCTCTCTCTCTCTCTCTCTCTCTCTCTCTCTCTCGTTCACTCTCTCTACCTCTTTTTTCTATTTCTTGATCTCTCCTACTTTTCCCATCTCATTTTATCTCCTCAAATGAGTCTTTTTAAAATTTTGTTTGTCTTAGGCGCATTTATCTTTCTAACTGAAGACACCATTTTTGAGCTGTAAAGATTTAGCTAGGTAGAACCTTGTCAGTTATGGATTGATCCTTCACTTTGCCATTTCGCCCCTGCCCCCCCCCCCCCCCTCCCTTTTCCCCGCTCCCTTTACACACACTCTCTCAAAATCAGGTGTTGCAAGAAGGAAAGAAAGCTATTGGAGGCTCAATCCTCTCCGTAGTGGTTGTGAATTTCACGTAAGTTTTTTCTTCTTTTCACTTATTTTCTTTTCCATTTTGCAGTTGTTTTTTTTTTTTTTTTTTGGTTTATAAAAAAAAAAGGTTCTAGAAGAAAAATAAATGTTTTCATGAAAATAACAACAACAACAACAACAACAACAACAACAACAAAGTTAAAATTAATATTATTGTAATAAAAATGATGATGGTAATAATAATAATAATAATAATAATAATAATAATAATAATAATAATAATAATAATAATAATAATAATAATAATAATAATAATAATGACAACAACAACAACAGTTATAATTAATAGTAATAACATGTACAGCGATTAAAATAATAACATATATGTAAAAATCAAATAATCAAAATCACAAGGACATAGATAAGGATAGTGAGGATGATGATGATGATGATGATGACTTCAATGGTAATGATGATGATGATGATGATGATGATGATGATGATGATGATGATGATGATGATGATGATGATGATGATGATGATAATGATGATGACTTCAATGGTAATTATGATGATGATGATGATGACTTCAGTGGTAATGATGATGATGATGATGATGATGATGATGACTTCAGTGGTAATGATGATGATGATGATGATGATAATGACCAGTGATGATACCACGCCAGATGGCTTAACCAGAACTTTTCAAACCGCCGATATTCAGTACGCTATACAGTGACGTCATCCCACGCGGGTCGCTATGCTCTCCACAGGCGGGGATCGATTGTGGCAGACTCCAGGATCGCCTTTGACCAGCCAGAGGGCAGCGAGGCTCTGGCCAGCTCTGCGTCCATTCTGTCCACGGAGCTGAGGTCAGCCGACTTGAGCGCAGTGGCCCCTGGTGCTTCAGTCCTCAACATCAGTGTTGTCCAGTACCAACGTGAGTCCTCGCCCTCGGTTCAGAGCGACTGGCCTTCCACGGCCTTTGGATCGGACATAAAATTCTAGGGAAATTATCGTGCTTGTTTGCGCTTTTTATTCCATTACTTTTTTCAATGATATTAAGACTATTCCAGCTTTTAAACCCACGTAAGGAATCGTGTACACTGAATCTTTCTGCTTCCATGCCCAGAAAAAAGCGAGGTTTTAATTCTATGTTATATTCTTCTTCTT
>JAWDGP010007845.1:0-11082 GCA_033675545.1 Elysia crispata | reverse complement strand
CACGCGGGCAAGTTAAGAAAAAACTTGTCATAAATCGAAGAAAAACTGCCTGATGTATCGGCTTTACCTTCGACTGCGTCCAATTTGAAACATCTCCGTTGCTGATGCTCTGTTTGAGATGAAACTGATCTGGGATAGAGTGAGCGAGGAGACTGGCCTAGGACGGAGTGACCGAAGAGACTGGCCTGGGACAGAGTGAGCGAAGAGACTGGCCTGAAATAGAGTGAGTGAAGAGACTGGCCTGTTACAGAGTGAGCGAAGAGACTGGCCTGAAATAGAGTGAGCGAAGAGACTGGTCTGGTATAGAGTGAGCGAAGAGACTGGTCTGGTATAGAGTGAGCGAAGAGACTGGCCTGGTATAGAGTGAGCGAAGAGACTGGTCTGGTATAGAGTGAGCGAAGAGACTGGCCTGGGACAGAGTGAGCGAAGAGACTGGCCTGGTATAGAGTGAGCGAAGAGACTGGTCTGGTATAGAGTGAGCGAAGAGACTGGTCTGGTATAGAGTGAGCGAAGAGACTGGCCTGGGACAGAGTGAGCGAAGAGACTGGCCTGGTACAGAGTGAGCGAAGAGACTGGCCTGGTACAGAGTGAGCGAAGAGACTGGCCTGGGACAGAGTGAGCGAAGAGATTGGCCTGGGACAGAGTGAGCGAAGAGATTGGCCTGGTATAGAGTGACCGAAGAGACTGGCCTGGGACAGAGTGAGCGAAGAGACTGGCCTGAAATAGAGTGAGTGAAGAGACTGGCCTGTTACAGAGTGAGCGAAGAGACTGGCCTGGAAATAGAGTGAGCGAAGAGACTGGTCTGGTATAGGAGTGAGCGAAGAGACTGGCCTGAAATAGAGTGAGCGAAGAGACTGGTCTGGTATAGAGTGAGCGAAGAGACTGGTCTGGTATAGAGTGAGCGAAGAGACTGGCCTGGGACAGAGTGAGCGAAGAGACTGGCCTGGTATAGAGTGAGCGAAGAGACTGGTCTGGTATAGAGTGAGCGAAGAGACTGGCCTGGGACAGAGTGAGCGAAGAGACTGGTCTGGTATAGAGTGAGCGAAGAGACTGGCCTGGGACAGAGTGAGCGAAGAGACTGGCCTGGTATAGAGTGAGCGAAGAGACTGGCCTGGGACAGAGTGAGCGAAGAGACTGGTCTGGTATAGAGTGAGCGAAGAGACTGGTCTGGTATAGAGTGAGCGAAGAGACTGGCCTGGGACAGAGTGAGCGAAGAGACTGGCCTGGGACAGAGTGAGCGAAGAGACTGGCCTGGAACAGAGTGAGCGAAGAGACTGGTCTGGTATAGAGTGAGCGAAGAGACTGGTCTGGTATAGAGTGAGCGAAGAGACTGGTCTGGTATAGAGTGAGCGAAGAGACTGGTCTGGTATAGAGTGAGCGAAGAGACTGGCCTGGAACAGAGTGAGCGAAGAGACTGGTCTGGTATAGAGTGAGCGAAGAGACTGGTCTGGTATAGAGTGAGCGAAGAGACTGGTCTGGTATAGAGTGAGCGAAGAGACTGGTCTGGTATAGAGTGAGCGAAGAGACTGGTCTGGTATAGAGTGAGCGAAGAGACTGGTCTGGTATAGAGTGAGCGAAGAGACTGGCCTGGAACAGAGTGAGCGAAGAGACTGGTCTGTGACGGAGTGAGCGAAGAGACTGGCCTGTTACAGAGTGAGCGAAGAGACTGGCCTGTTACAGAGTGAGCGAAGAGACTGGCCTGTTACAGAGTGAGCGAAGAGACTGGCCTGAAGAGACTGGCCTGGGATAGAGTGAGCGAAGAGACTGGCCTGGTATAGAGTGAGCGAAGAGACTGGCCTGGGATAGAGTGAGCGAAGAGACTGGCCTGAAATAGAGTGAGCGAAGAGACTGGCCTGTTACAGAGTGAGCGAAGAGATTGGCCTGGGACAGAGTGAGCGAAGAGATTGGCCTGGAACAGAGTGAGCGAAGAGATTGGCCTGGGACAGAGTGAGCGAAGAGATTGGCCTGGGACAGAGTGAGCGAAGAGATTGGCCTGGGACAGAGTGAGCGAAGAGACTGGCCTGGTATAGAGTGAGCGAAGAGACTGGCCTGGGACAGAGTGAGCGAAGAGACTGGCCTGGGACAGAGTGAGCGAAGAGACTGGCCTGGAACAGAGTGAGCGAAGAGACTGGTCTGGTATAGAGTGAGCGAAGAGACTGGTCTGGTATAGAGTGAGCGAAGAGACTGGTCTGGTATAGAGTGAGCGAAGAGACTGGTCTGGTATAGAGTGAGCGAAGAGACTGGTCTGGTATAGAGTGAGCGAAGAGACTGGCCTGGAACAGAGTGAGCGAAGAGACTGGTCTGGTATAGAGTGAGCGAAGAGACTGGTCTGGTATAGAGTGAGCGAAGAGACTGGTCTGGTATAGAGTGAGCGAAGAGACTGGTCTGGTATAGAGTGAGCGAAGAGACTGGTCTGGTATAGAGTGAGCGAAGAGACTGGTCTGGTATAGAGTGAGCGAAGAGACTGGCCTGGAACAGAGTGAGCGAAGAGACTGGTCTGTGACGGAGTGAGCGAAGAGACTGGCCTGTTACAGAGTGAGCGAAGAGACTGGCCTGTTACAGAGTGAGCGAAGAGACTGGCCTGAAGAGACTGGCCTGGGATAGAGTGAGCGAAGAGACTGGTCTGGTATAGAGTGAGCGAAGAGACTGGCCTGGGACAGAGTGAGCGAAGAGACTGGCCTGTTACAGAGTGAGCGAAGAGACTGGCCTGTTACAGAGTGAGCGAAGAGACTGGCCTGAAGAGACTGGCCTGGGATAGAGTGAGCGAAGAGACTGGCCTGGTATAGAGTGAGCGAAGAGACTGGCCTGGGATAGAGTGAGCGAAGAGACTGGCCTGAAATAGAGTGAGCGAAGAGACTGGCCTGTTACAGAGTGAGCGAAGAGATTGGCCTGGGACAGAGTGAGCGAAGAGATTGGCCTGGAACAGAGTGAGCGAAGAGATTGGCCTGGGACAGAGTGAGCGAAGAGATTGGCCTGGGACAGAGTGAGCGAAGAGATTGGCCTGGGACAGAGTGAGCGAAGAGACTGGCCTAGGACGGAGTGAGCGAAGAGACTGGCCTGAAGAGACTGGCCTGTTACAGAGTGAGCGAAGAGATTGGCCTGGGATAGAGTGAGCGAAGAGACTGGCCTGTTACAGAGTGAGCGAAGAGATTGGCCTGGGATAGAGTGAGCGAAGAGACTGGCCTGTTACAGAGTGAGCGAAGAGACTGGCCTGTTACAGAGTGAGCGAAGAGACTGGCCTGAAGAGACTGGCCTGGGATAGAGTGAGCGAAGAGACTGGCCTGGTATAGAGTGAGCGAAGAGACTGGCCTGGGATAGAGTGAGCGAAGAGACTGGCCTGAAATAGAGTGAGCGAAGAGACTGGCCTGTTACAGAGTGAGCGAAGAGACTGGCCTGAAATAGAGTGAGCGAAGAGACTGGCCTGAAATAGAGTGAGCGAAGAGACTGGTCTGGTATAGAGTGAGCGAAGAGACTGGTCTGGTATAGAGTGAGCGAAGAGACTGGCCTGGTATAGAGTGAGCGAAGAGACTGGCCTGGGACAGAGTGAGCGAAGAGACTGGCCTGGGACAGAGTGAGCGAAGAGACTGGCCTGGAACAGAGTGAGCGAAGAGATTGGCCTGGGACAGAGTGAGCGAAGAGATTGGCCTGGGACAGAGTGAGCGAAGAGATTGGCCTGGGACAGAGTGAGCGAAGAGACTGGCCTGAAATAGAGTGAGCGAAGAGACTGGCCTGGAACAGAGTGAGCGAAGAGACTGGCCTGGAACAGAGTGAGCGAAGAGACTGGCCTGAAATAGAGTGAGCGAAGAGACTGGCCTGAAATAGAGTGAGCGAGGAGACTGGCCTGAAATAGAGTGAGCGAAGAGACTGGCCTGAAATAGAGTGAGCGAAGAGACTGGCCTGAAATAGAGTGAGCGAAGAGACTGGCCTGAAATAGAGTGAGCGAAGAAACTGGCCTGTTACAGAGTGAGCGAAGAGACTGGCCTGAAATAGAGTGGGCGAAGAGACTGGCCTGGGATAGAGTGAGCGAAGAGACTGGCCTGGGACAGAGTGAGCGAAGAGACTGGCCTGGGATAGAGTGAGCGAAGAGACTGGCCTGGTATAGAGTGAGCGAAGAGACTGGCCTGGGATAGAGTGAGCGAAGAGACTGGCCTGAAATAGAGTGAGCGAAGAGACTGGCCTGTTACAGAGTGAGCGAAGAGACTGGGCTGGGATAGAGTGAGCGAAGAGACTGGCCTGTTACAGAGTGAGCGAAGAGACTGGCCTGGGATAGAGTGAGCGAAGAGACTGGCCTGGGATAGAGTGAGCGAAGAGACTGGCCTGTGACGGAGTGAGCGAAGAGACTGGCCTGTGACGGAGTGAGCGAAGAGACTGGCCTGTTACGGAGTGAGCGAAGAGACTGGCCTGGGATAGAGTGAGCGAAGAGACTGGCCTGGGATAGAGTGAGCGAAGAGACTTGCCTGGGATAGAGTGAGCGAAGAGACTGGCCTGGGATAGAGTGAGCGAAGAGACTTGCCTGGGATAGAGTGAGCGAAGAGACTAGCCTGGTATAGAGTGAGCGAAGAGACTGGCCTGGGATAGAGTGAGCGAAGAGACTGGCCTGAAATAGAGTGAGCGAAGAGACTGGCCTGTTACAGAGTGAGCGAAGAGACTGGGCTGGGATAGAGTGAGCGAAGAGACTGGCCTGTTACAGAGTGAGCGAAGAGACTGGCCTGGGATAGAGTGAGCGAAGAGACTGGGCTGGGATAGAGTGAGCGAAGAGACTGGCCTGTGACGGAGTGAGCGAAGAGACTGGCCTGTGACGGAGTGAGCGAAGAGACTGGCCTGTTACGGAGTGAGCGAAGAGACTGGCCTGGGATAGAGTGAGCGAAGAGACTGGTCTGGTATAGAGTGAGCGAAGAGACTGGTCTGGTATAGAGTGAGCGAAGAGACTTGCCTGGGATAGAGTGAGCGAAGAGACTTGCCTGGGATAGAGTGAGCGAAGAGACTTGCCTGGTATAGAGTGAGCGAAGAGACTGGCCTGGGATAGAGTGAGCGAAGAGACTGGTCTGGTATAGAGTGAGCGAAGAGACTGGCCTGTTACAGAGTGAGCGAAGAGACTGGCCTGGGACAGAGTGAGCGAAGAAACTGGGCTGGGATAGAGTGAGCGAAGAAACTGGCCTGGGATAGAGTGAGCGAAGAGACTGGCCTGGGATAGAGTGAGCGAAGAAACTGGGCTGGGATAGAGTGAGCGAAGAGACTGGCCTGGGACAGAGTGAGCGAAGAGACTGGCCTGTGACGGAGTGAGCGAAGAGACTGGCCTGGGATAGAGTGAGCGAAGAGACTGGCCTGGGATAGAGTGAGCGAAGAGACTGGCCTGGGATAGAGTGAGCGAGGAGACTGGCCTGGGATAGAGTGAGCGAGGAGACTGGCCTGGGATAGAGTGAGCGAGGAGACTGGCCTGGGATAGAGTGAGCGAAGAGACTGGCCTGGGATAGAGTGAGCGAAGAGACTGGCCTAGGACGAAATCAGCGAAGAGACTGGCCTGGGATAGAGTGGGCGAAGAGATTGGCCTGGGATAGAGTGAGCGAAGAGACTGGCCTGTGACGGAGTGAGCGAGGAGACTGGCCTGTGACGGAGTGAGCGAAGAGACTGGCCTGTTACAGAGTGAGCGAAGAGACTGGCCTGTTACAGAGTGAGCGAAGAGACTGGCCTGGGATAGAGTGAGCGAAGAGACTGGCCTGGGATAGAGTGAGCGAAGAGACTGGCCTGTGACGGAGTGAGCGAAGAGACTGGCCTGTTACAGAGTGAGCGAAGAGACTTGCCTGGGATAGAGTGAGCGAAGAGACTGGCCTGTTACAGAGTGAGCGAAGAGACTTGCCTGTGACGAAGTGAGCGAATAGACTGGCCTGTGACGGAGTGAGCGAAGAGACTGGCCTGTGACGGAGTGAGCGAAGAGACTTGCCTGTGACGAAGTGAGCGAATAGACTGGCCTGTGACGAAGTGAGCGAAGAGACTTGCCTGTGACGAAGTGAGCGAATAGACTGGCCTGTGACGGAGTGAGCGAAGAGACTGGCCTGTGACGGAGTGAGCGAAGAGACTGGCCTGTTACGGAGTGAGCGAAGAGACTGGCCTGGGATAGAGTGAGCGAAGAGACTTGCCTGGGATAGAGTGAGCGAAGAGACTGGCCTTTGACGGAGTGAGCGAAGAGACTGGCCTGAAATAGAGTGAGCGAAGAGACTGGCCTGGGATAGAGTGAGCAAAGAGACTTGCCTGGGATAGAGTGAGCGAAGAGACTGGCCTGGGATAGAGTGAGCGAAGAGACTGGCCTGGGATAGAGTGAGCGAAGAGACTGGCCTGGGATAGAGTGAGCGAAGAGACCTGCCTGAAATAGAGTGAGCGAAGAGACTGGCCTGAAATAGAGTGAGCGAAGAGACTGGCCTGGGATAGAGTGAGCGAAGAGACTGGCCTGGGATAGAGTGAGCGAAGAGACTGGCCTGGGATAGAGTGAGCGAAGAGACTGGCCTGGGATAGAGTGAGCGAAGAGACTGGCCTGGGATAGAGTGAGCGAAGAGACTGGCCTGGGATAGAGTGAGCGAAGAGACTGGCCTGGGATAGAGTGAGCGAAGAGACTGGCCTGGGATAGAGTGAGCGAAGAGACTGGCCTGGGATAGAGTGAGCGAAGAGACTGGCCTGGGATAGAGTGAGCGAAGAGACTGGCCTGGGATAGAGTGAGCGAAGAGACTGGCCTGGGATAGAGTGAGCGAAGAGACTGGCCTGGGATAGCGTGAGCGAAGAGACTGGCCTGAAATAGAGTAAGCGAAGAGACTGGCCTGAGATAGAGTGAGCGAAGAGACTGGCCTGGGATAGCGTGAGCGAAGAGACTGGCCTGGGATAGCGTTAGTGAAGAGACTGGCCTGAGATAGAGTGAGCGAAGAGACTGGCCTGGGATAGAGTGAGCGAAGAGACTGGCCTGGGATAGAGTGAGCGAAGAGACTGGCCTGGGATAGAGTGAGCGAAGAGACTGGCCTGGGATAGAGTGAGCGAAGAGACTGGCCTGGGATAGAGTGAGCGAAGAGACGATGAAAAACTGCTTTCGTCACAGACAGCCACAGGGTCAAGAAACAGAAGAGCGCAACAATAACCCTGTTTCTAGCGATCTTCACAGAGTGATGGATTCCTTGGCAGAAATAACCTTAGTGGACACTGTGGACCTCCAAATCATTCAAACTGTCCAAGAACTGAGTGAGAGTCAGAGGAAGAAGACGACACAGAAGCGCCACCGAGGAAGATCAGCATCAGCCAGGCACGAAGTGCGATAACGCAGTTGCGCCATTTCGCAGGGCAGCAAGAGAAAGGCCATTCCCGTTTTACTCACATTGGGATTCTTGAGGACAACGTAGAGGAAATTTCCTCTATCGTTATGAAGCAAACAACTCTACGTAAATACATTCTTCAAAAAAAAAAAATAAAAAAAAAAAGAAAAAAGATAATTACACTAATGAGTGGGCACTCAACACACTGCACAACACAACATGCTAAAATCCCCAAACAGCCATTTCCAAGGTTCAACAATAAACAATTTTTTGAACGCCTGTGAGCGTGACTCTGAACATCGCCTTTGTTATTTTTTTTTGTCAAGGGAAATAATTGCATAAAGCTAAGTAAGGCTTTAGTGGGTCCTATTTACGTCCCTTTATTGTAGAGCTATAAACAGACCTATAAGGTCATTAAAGAAATTTTTGAACTTATTAGTGTTTTAATATTATCTTCTAATTCGACTTTCTCTTCATTCGACGAAATTATTTTTGTCCCTTTAATGTCGATTCAGCAGGTGTGCACTCTCATGAGCAAATCCTAGGTGTTCACTTTCAGATCAAATGGATATAAAAAACTTGACTTCAGTACATTGCCTTGGATTCTTTGTCCTGTTGTGAAAGAAAATTTTTAAAGATACATAAAAATGCAGCTTGTACTCCTGGGTCATTATTCGATGCGGATAACAATAAATAGCATATTTTGCAATTCCCTTTATCGTGTTTCATACTTTGTGAAGTTTTGCAAAGAAAAAAAAACCGGGTTTGTTCGTATCAAAGTAGGTCCCTTTCCACCTCTCACTTTCTCAGAGCGTTGTTTTTAGGACTAGATCTACAATTTTATCGCTTAAAAATTGTTTCCCGATATTTAAAAGATAAATATAAACTCTTGTGAAAGTTTCAAGTGCGAAGAGTTTTTCTATGTGTTTACATGGTTTTTTTTAGAATAATTCCACACGTCCAGTGCTGTGTGAACTACATTTTATTACCACCGTGTATTATAGATCTTCCTTTTCAGCCTCAAACCGAAATGGTTAAATATGGAGCAGGATTTAAAATCTGAACTCAACGAAAAGCTCCATGAATTTTGCAGACCTCTTGGTGATAGATCGTTAAGAGGCAAACAGAGGAAACAGAATCAAAAGTTTCTCCAACTGTATGGACTTTATCAACAAATCGTTGCTAACTTTTCGTGTGCACATTTCCCGTGAAGGGAAAAAAAGAAGACTTTGACAATATGTTTTTTTTAATATTCTGACTTAAACAACTCAAAGCAATAAGACATCACAGGTATAAAGGACATTATTTGTAAAAATCTGTATATATAAATATTATGTATATGTGTATATATAGTTTCGGAAACATCTGATGTTCATTGTTTAACCAAAAAAAAAAAACATTGTGTCAATCCCCACTCAGCTGTAATCACGACTGATTCAAAAACACGAAGTTTCCATTGGAGTCTCAGACCAGATCGTAGGGTTCGAACAGTTTATTTCTTCTTCCTCATCTTCTTTTGTGCATTTAGGTTTTTTTTTTGTTTCTGGTTGTTTCTCTGGCATTCTGTCTCCATTTATTGCTTTGCATGTCGTTTTATCATCCTGTTAAGTTGTCTGTGTCTCAAACTGTCTTTCTTTACCTGCTCGATTGTGTCTCCATATGTGTGTGATTCTATTGTATTTTTCCACCTTTTCCCCACTTCCCCTTCTGGATATTGTCGTTCTTAGTCTTTCACTCTGTCAATATTTTCCCCAGTGAACGTTTAAACGCCCTCCTTTGCCTTCGTCGAGTCACAACTGATCCACATCTAGATCTATAAATAAGAAAAATGAAAACAAAGTAAAATCAAGATCAGAGAAGTAGAGGTTCCTTTCCTGTCTAAATCGTTTCGTGAAACTCAAAATGAATACGTCATTAACCTCTTACCCTCTTACTTACAGAAACAGACAGGAAACACTCAAACGCGTCACTTCCGGTCTCTGACAAGTGCTTTAAGAGGTGTTAATGTGCTGGAAGTCTCGACTACCAACTTGGACCATGTAGAAAACTAATCAAATTAGTGCCTCTCTGTGGGAGGAATCTTGACAAGTTCACCGGACTGGAAGGGCGACTTGAAGGGACTGTCGCTGACTCTGATGGGATTGTTTCATTTCCGGGTCCTGCTTGTCGGTTTCTCTTGCTTTTTTCCGCTTTCCTATGGAATTGTACAATTATAAACAATCAAACGCGAAATACACTAACAAAAGAGAAATATATTAAGTTTAAGTAAATAATTTACGTCATTAATTGGAATTCTACATGAAGATCTTGAATTCTTTCTTATGATAAACCAAAATAATGTTATCTGTATCATACATCACAGCAGTTTCACTGTTCAAAAAGATATTTTACAACCATCTCCCTACTTTTAAGACTCTTTTACTGTTTTTGTAGGAAGGATGGAGGTTGCTTGATTTCTCACTTAATTCTTCTTTTCTTTCTTGATCTTTAATCTCCCAAGCCATATAAAACGTGAAACTTTCCTCTCTTTTTTATTACTTCAAATATTGAAAAGGGCTTTTTCAGCTTGTTCGTAAAAAATTATATAGAGCAAATGAAAAAAAAATTGCAGCTCCGAACCATTTTAGACCTTAATAGAAGAGAAATCAATAACGATCTTCTACTGTTTGCTGTACGAGTTAATCCTTTACTCTTGGCTAGAGAATCAACCCATGTTACATCCTCTACCTTAGTCTACAGAATCAACCAGTTACATCCACTATTCTTGTCTAGAGGATAAGCCCATGTTACATCCTCCTATCTTGTCTAGAGAATCAACCCACGTTACATCTTCTCCCCTTGTCTGGAGAATCAACCAATCTTATATCATCTACTCTTTTCTAGGGAACCAAGCCATGTGACATCCTCTACCCTTGTCTAGAGAATAACCCATTTTACATCCTCTACCCTTGTCTAGAGAATGAACCCATTTTATATCATCTACTCTTGTCTAGAGAGTGAACCCATTTAATGTCATCTACCCTTGTCTAGAGAATCAACATATGTTACATCCTCCACTCTTGTCTAGAAAATCAACATGTTACATCCTCCACTCTTGTCTAGAAAATCAACCCATGTTACATCCTCCACTCTTGTCTAGAAAATCAACATATGTTACATCCTCTACTCTTGTCTAGAAAATCAACCCATGTTACATCCTCTAAGCTTGTCTAGAGAATCAACCAATGTTAGATCCTTTACCCTTGTCTAGAGAATGAACCCATCTTATATCCTCTACCCTTGTCTAGAAAATCAACCCATGTTACATCCTCTACCTTTGTCTAGAAAATCAACCCATGTTATATCGTTTACCATTGTGTAGAGAATGAACCCGTTTGACATCTTCTACTCTTGTTCAGAGAATCAACCCATCTTATATCCTCTACCCTTGTTCAGAGAATCAACCCATCTTATATCCTCTACCCTTGTTCAGAGAATCAACCCATCTTATATCCTTTACCCTTGTCTAGAGAATCAAGCCATCTTACATCCTCTATATGTGTCTAGATAATCAAACCATGTTATATCCTTTACTCTTGTCTAGAGAATTAAACCGTGTTACATCCTCTGCTCTTGTTTAGAGAATGAACCCATTTGATATCTTCCACTCTTGTCTAGAGAATCAACCCATCTTACATCCAATGCCCTTGTCTAGCGAATCAACCCTTGTTACCATCTCTACCTTTGTCTAGAGAATTAACCTATTTGACAACTTCTACTTATACTAGAGAATCAACCCATCTTACATCCC
>JAWDGP010007844.1:210000-357500 GCA_033675545.1 Elysia crispata | reverse complement strand
CAACGGCTATAATATTTCTCAAATTGGGTGTTAGATGTCATACTCATTTCCTGTATCCTTCTTCCCCACTTCATTATACATGAGAATTATCTTACGATCCGAAACCCACTCTTCTTTATTGAGTTGAAAGTAAAAAAAAACAAAAAAACAAGAAAACAAAACTTAAAAACTGCATTGTACCGGTAAAGAATGGGCACACAAATCCGATCAACAATTTGTCTTATCTAATATCAGTATTGGCAGATAATTATGATTTTAGTTTAAGCGACCTGCTTGACGATGGCAAAATGGAAAGTAAACAAAGTGTGTAAATACTTAATAAAAGAGTGGAGTCCATTAGGACACTGTGGTGACGCCATTGAAAGCAGTTTATTTCACCGATGAATTCTTTTCAGATCATGCTTGCAAAATACGTGCATGGCCCTTTTCAAATTGCATTAAAATTTTTCCACACTCAAACCTCCTGCAATACATGTATTTATGTTGCAATGTAGTCGATATCAGTAATATTGCAAATGATGACGAAGCACACACACACACACACACCAAAAAAAAATAAAAGGAAACGATTAAACGAAACAACAAAAATAAACGAAAACAAAACGGAAAAAAAGCATCAAAACAAAGCGCAGATTGTGCACAAAAAAAGGATCAAGACGTATAATTATGATTCTAAAAGAGGAAAATAACTAATTTGACCGGACCAAAACATTCATCCAAAATTTTCCACAGTTTTTAAAGCGTCTAAAACATCAAGACTGTAAATTTTAATACTAAGAATCTCTAATGGAGATTCAGAAAGAGTTGAAACTTCCCAGTTTTAAAATGTACCGTCGCTGAAAGATTTGAACTCGTTCCAATATCAAGCTTGATAATGATACTTAGGTCGCGGTTATCAACAACCCGAAAAGTACAATGTATCATAGTAAGAAGAATTGTTTGGCCATACCTTCCTTAACTTGACCGACATACACCTACGAAGTGGGTGCCGACATACATGTATTGCTTCTCAGATCAGAGTTTGCTATAAACAATTGCTGATGAAAAAGATATCATTTTCACAATTCAAGCGTACTCTATTCTGCGACAAATCATGAGAAATTAAATGCCATCTTCAGCCGCAGATCAAAACCATTTAGTGTTCAGCATCTTCAATACTGGTTGTTTATTTAATCGTCGATGCCAGTTTCAACTATAAAACAGGAGCCGAGACTTCGTGACTTTCCGATACCAAAGGCTACCAGAGACTTTGAACAAGATATCGAATACAGTGGAATGTTACAGTAACGGAGTTAAAATTTGCTTTCACTTTATTTTTAAATTCCTTGTAAATTCATTGGGCAGTAACATTAAAAATTTGATATCTTTGTAAAGAGAGAGTTATAATACTTGATTAATATTGCGATTATTCTAAATCTGTTCAGAGCAGAATAAGATTCGTTTTGTGATAAAAAATTTGCAGTCAAGAGATTGGAGCCAACATTTTTTCTTTTACTTTTATCGATTGTTGAAATATCACTTTTTAAGCACATTGCCAGGATAGCTTTGCTAAATAACATTCTGCAACAACAATAAAATATTATTTATGTTAACGATATCTTCAGTAACAGAAGTAATATTGGATCATTTATTTTGAGATATTACCCCATAAGCATCCAGGTTTGGATAATATCATTGGTTGAATATGACCCAAAACTGGTTATCACCGCTCTCTTTAGAAAGAGCCCGGCATAAGATAATCAAGCAGAGCTTTCTTATAGTGTAGCAGATAATCTCTAAGGTTGTTTTCTAATAAAAGATCTAATTTATGCTTACACTCTATCTCTTCCACTCCATCCCTTTCCCTTTATAAAGACTACTGATATAGCAGTGAATAAAAGCGACTGCCTTGGAATAAAAGAAGAAAAGAACATGTTAACAGAATAACGGTAAATAATGCGTGGTTTTCTCTCTTTCTCTCTCTCTCTCTCTCTCTCTCTCTCTCTCTCTCTCTCTCTCTCTCTCTCTCTCTCTCTCTCTCTCTCTCTCTCTCTCCCTCTCTCTCTCTCTCACTCTCTCTCTTTCTCTCTCCCTCTCTCTCTCCCTACCTCTTTGTATCTTTATCGTTCTGTCTTCTGCAGAGGCAAATATCCAAACTTTAGTCTACTTGGTGAGCAACCGAATAAAAAAGCATTAACGACGCTAATCGGGTTTAGATCTCTAGTTCCAATCATATTGAATTCTGTTGATGGCTCAAGTGGAAAATATCAAAAGTTTCCGCTAGCAGCATTGTTCGGATTATTTTTTCACGGGTTAAACTTAAGTTTTATCTTCGAAATTTTTTTTAAAACACATACTTTCAAAATAAAACATGGTGTTGAGATGATAAAGCAATTAAACCCGTTTCTGATGTGATTAGTATTTTCAAAATCTCAAAAAAAAAAAAAAAAAATTAGAAGTCTTTCGTAATCTTATCAATATATAAACTACAAGCGTGATTGCCCATTCAAATGAATAGGTGGGGAAGACAACTTCATCGAAGAAATATAACTTCACAAAAGTAATAGACTTTTGATCCTCCCGAGCTATACGACTGCATTAAAGAAAAACAAATTTCACAACAATAACAGATAATTATATATCTCCTCCAGAGAGACTCTTCTTATTACAGTTCAATATGAACCTTGAAACATTGGGATCCTTCTCATGTTGTCATGAAGACATTTTTGAATGAAAGAGATATCTCAATGTAAAAAGTAAACTAAATTTGGGAGCAATCTTTTAAGCAACCCTCTTTTCAGTTTATCCATCCACCGAGGCCAAAAATGGGGTGCTTATGACTCATTATAGGTATATGTAGGCTCTTCAATACAGTGCTCGACCCGATCTGGTAAAAAACGTGCAACTGCTTAAACGATATTGCAGAGGACAAAAATTAGGCCTCGTGGGTTATTCTGGATTGCTAAAACTTATATTATTCTAGATCTAGTCAAAATCTGTATAACTCATGCGATATAAATCAAGAGTGGCAAGTTAATTATACTATTGTACCTTGTTGACAGCTGGTGAATCTGTTCAATATCTTAGTAATAAAACAGGATAGAAGTACGAAACGCGTGAACAAAAAAAAAAAAAAAAGCAACAACAAAAAAAAGCAACAACAAAAAAAAGAAAAACAGAATTTGTATTTACGCTCGCAACCGCCACTCCGAAAGATAAGGCGAAAACGACAGTGTTGATCCTAAAATACTGACTAATCAAATCACTACTACTTTCGTGTACAGAACGGCACTTTTTCTAGGCCTACGACGCTTTTGTCTTTACGCTAGAGTAGATCAAATTTCATTAATATGTATATATTTTTTAAAGTTTTTCACTCAGTGAATTGAATAACATATTGTTTTGTACATATTTAAATTAACAAGACAACAGCTATTTGTTTTAAAAGCGTCATTCACTTTGAAAATTGTAAGCCGCTGAGAAGAGTCTTTAAAACGTTACTTGTATTTGGTTCATTATAACAAGCTTGGCCAAAAAAAAAAAAAAAAAAAAAAAATATATATATATATGTGTGTGTGTGTATGTGTGCAATTTGCGGAGAAAAGGTGAAAGAGATGGAAAGAAACGAGAATTTTTTGTGGGGGTGGATGTAGGGAGGAAGGGGGGGGGGAAGAGAGAGAGAGAGAGAGAGAGAGAGAGAGAGAGAGAGAGAGAGAGAGAGAGAGAGAGAGAGAGAGAGAGAGAGAGAGAGAGAGAGAGAGAGAGAGAGAGAGAGAGAGAGAAATTCAGTGAAATATTTTTAATTTAAAATAAAAGCTACAGTTTAATGCAAATCCCTTTCATTGTTAGCTAGATCTATGTCTATGGTCTGCTAAAATACAGCAACGTTACAAATATTCATATGTGCACGTAATCCAGTATCCTTATTTAAAATGACCTCTACCATTTGAAAGAAACCTTAAAAACTGTCTCTTACACACAGACTTTGATCATTTGATAAGTTGATTTCAAATTTGAAAATTGCTTTCCGAAAAAAATTCGACTTCAGTTTTGTGAGATCACTAATCATCGCCCGTAAAAAATTTCAGAAGAAACCGCCGACTGCACATGGCGTCGTGGGTCTTCGGACTTTGGTTTCCTAATTTCTTTTTGAGTTTCCGTCGGCGCTTGATGAAAAGTCACTGATTTTAAGAACAAACTTAAAAATAAGATTTTTTATGTAAATAATAGTAATGGTAGTTGTTGTATTTATTATGGTAATTGTATAGTTGCTTATTCAAAGTAGATCGAAGTACACTTCTCAGTTACAATAAAATATTCAGAGAAAAAGTGGGCACAAAAATTATGATTATTAAAAAAAAAATTAATAACTCTATCCCAGATTATCTGGAGGGTAAGGAATTGAAAGTGATCATCCAGGTACATTGCACCAGAATAACCCAAAACCCCTGGCCTTTGGGTTATTCTGGTGTAAGGTTTTATATGAACCTGGATAACCAAAACTCCTGGCCTATGGGTTATTTTTAACCAGGTCCACAAAAAACTTAGCACCAAAATAACCCATAGGCCAGGGGGTTTGGGTTATTCTGGTGCAATGCACCTGGATAACCCTTTCCTAAAGAATTATATTTTCTCGCATTGAGGAATGAAAATAGGGTAACTTCATATCAATTTCTGCAGCTGTAAAATCTACAAAGTCTGTCACATTTTGAGCTACATTTTCTATGTGACTCCATATCACCGAGAATATATCATAATAGGAAAAAAAGGAGAATGTCGAACCATGACCTGCTAACTAAGGACGAGGAAACACTTCGTTAAGAGATAGACTGACTGGAGACTTGAGCTAAGACTAGTGACAGGGCTAGAACTTTGTGAAACTAGAGTGAAATTTGGAATAGAGTTCAAACATTAAACAGTTTTAAACCCGATTAGATTGATCAGTGAAGATAGATGCTTTTCTTGTTTTGATAAGTTAAAGGAGACATGATTAGTGCTTTGCGTTACGATCATAATTATGTGTAAGACATCGATAGCAAACTTGGAAAGTATCCCAAAGCTTCAAGTGACAAGATTTGAGACTCGACATAAAAGATCTAGCTCCTAGAGAAGAACCCCGTCAGGCTATTGGACTCAACTAATAAAAAAATCTTCTTGTGTGTTAAGCATGACGACTTAGGCTAGTAGCCGTTTAAAAGAAGAATATTTAGCGCTGGCATTTGATCGAAAATGTTTTGTGCCAAAGGCAAATAAACAAACAAACATCAAGATATTTTTGCCATGTGGTTTCCGTGACACTATTACAATCAATGTTGCGTTTAACAGCTTGTGTTTATTTGATATTGTTCGAAAATAACCAAAAAACAACAACCACTTCTTTGATTTCTTGTTCCTGTAGCGAAAACAAGGAAATCGACACCATGAATGACCAAATACGATTCTCTATTCTTGTGTCCCACATTTGTGTATGTTCACCTCTTTCTGTATGGTCCATAATAATGGAAATCGTGAACACCATCGTCTTCTTTAAGATGGGCCTGAGAGACGGTGTTAACCAGAACTTCTTTATCCTTTCAGTGTCAGATGCTCTACAAGGTGTTATAGGATTGGCAGACAGTATCATCTTCATTTTCGAGTTAACAAGTTTCCAGTTTGAGACCGTATCAAACTTCGCACTGCATGCACTTTGTGGAATTACTTACGCTTTTCTATTAAGTGTGTCCATCATAACTACCACAGTGATCGCTGTGGTCCGCTGCTGCTGTGTCACAATGCCTCTCAATGTGTATACATCTCTCAATGCACGCAGGCAATTAACTATCATTCTGATTTTCTGCGGAGCCAGTTCGGCTGTTCAGATCTTCATCTCTTCAAACATAGAGCTCTACAGTAAAATAGAATCTTCAAACAACACAGAGCAAAAGCTTTTACTTAGTGCATCGACCTTCAAATTGTGGGGCGGGGCAAATGTATCTTTGTTCGTTTCTTGTTTCACAATAATTCTTACCTCTATGCTAATCCTTATTGGAACTCTTAGAAAATATTCCAGATTGCACCGAGAAGCAGCTGACTCGGTTTCATTCTACTTAAATGAAATAAGAAGTGCCAGAGATGTACGCGTTATAAAAAGAATCTTTCTCATTCTAGCAATTTTCATAGCATGTAACTTTCTTGTAGTCTTCATTGCCATTCTGAGACTCATTAGCCCAGAATTTGGGCCTTTAGCAGATAGGAGACATGAATTTTTCTACCTCGATCTTTTGAGGAGATTATGTTTGGATGTGAACATAAGTGTCAACATTTTTGTGTATTACGTCAATCATGCGAAGTTTAGAAAAGAAGTTAAGAGTCTTTTGAAGGGTATGTATAGATAAGAATTAGGATATTAAAAACTTAAAAAGTAGTATACATAATTACCGAGTCAGCTGAATTAGTCATAAACAGTTTTTCTCACTGTAAATGCCATGCTTACTTGAAATATTGTTTGTCGAAATAGACCTTTCATGCGTGTTTTAATGTTTCTAGGATAAGATTAGTTTGGTCTTTTTGTGATTATCATTATCATGATCATCATCGTTGTTGTTATTATTATTATTATTATTATTATTATTATTATTATTATTATTATTATTATTATTATTATTATTATTATTATTATTATTACTATTATTATTATTGTTATTATAATGATGATGATGATGATGATGATGATGATGATGATGATGATGATGATTATATATGTATTGTTTTGAAGCAACATAAAACATTTGAAGTCTAAAAAAATTCTGAAAAATGTTATTGAGATAACTTATTTACGACTTTTTACAAACTTATAAACTCTAACCCTACATCCTTTTTACAATCTTGTTTCATTGATAGTAAATATATTGGACTAAAATTGAGACAACTGTATCTGTTTATTTTTGTTTCATATTCTGTCGATTTGCCTAAAGTTTGCGAAGACCTCAGATCAATCACTTTGATAACCTTAGTTGGGACGATAACAACTCTCATAAATTATAATTATTTAATGTAACAGCTGTACATACAGAGTATTTTAGAAAATCAGAGAGACAAATGTTATGTTCTTGATTATGGCATTTTAACATGATGACGGTAGATACTTAAGAGTTGCTCTTATTCTGTTCATTAATTTACAAAGTATAAAGACCATAAATCTACAGTAAATAGCCTATTTGTATATTATGAAAACTTGAAAGATTTATTTATCTTTAATTTTACATGCCTTTTTCCTCTCGCATTATCTTTAACAAAAAACAAAACAAAAAAAAATAGATAAATCTAAAAAAAAAAAAAAGAAAAAAATCAATGTCTGTTTGACACATTATTTTTGTCTTTTCTTTTTTATTTAATAGAAACTGTTCTTCAAAACCTTCCTGGAGAGTTAACATTGTTGTATTCTGGATATCTTTCACAATACAAACATGAGCTGCAGTATGCTTTTTTTCACAAAGATGCATCTATTTTGTTAATGAGCTGGTAAAAATAAACATCTCACATAGTATACCTATAGACCAGTAACGTCAAAAATTGTTTGAAAAGCATTTCTTGAGAACAGACGATCAGTGTTAGTTAAAAGTGCCCATATTTTGGAAGCTCAAAGCCCTGTTTTGATTTAATCGTCCCCATTTAGAACTATAACCAAGGTATAAATTATTTTGATAAAGAGGCACTCATTTTTTGTAAAGGGAAAAATAAAAATCATAATTTTTGGTATTAACGGAACTAAAATGAAAAAAAAGTTATTCCCATAATTTGGTTTTAATTTTAGAAAATGTTTATGTTACATTGAAATCGAAGGGCTATTTCTTTTCCTTTGAAATTTCTTTGCATATTTTTCCACTGAAATGTGTCAATCTGTTTAAATTAATTTCATTACCTGAATTAAATTTCAAAACAATTGAAGCATTAATAAATTAAATTATTAATATTCTTTGGTTTCAAGCGGAGGACCCTTCGCTTGAAACACAAGTGTAGTATGAAGAGAATTTAAGGTAAAATCTTCTATATAATTATATATATATATATATATATGTAATTTTTTTTTTCTTTTAAAGTGAGTTATTAATATTACATTTTTATATGTTTAATATATCTGCATGCCTCAAATAATCTTTACAACTGTATGTTGTTAGGTATTTTTTGTACTTTTTTTTATTTGGCCAAAATGATTATTTATTAGTTTTCTTTATGCTATACTGAAAAATCCAAAACTCTTTAGGAAGAGAAAGTCAAGAGGAATATTTCATCTTCAATCTGTGCTGCTAGTCTGATCATATACCCGATGAACTAATTGCTTTTCGACAGTATTTACTGGGTTAAGAATATTTTTTAAAAATCGCACAAAATGAGATTACATCATAACCAACAGAAAAAAAAAAACACTTGCCAATGATGTATATCTTATGTTCGCATTGAAAACTCTAAAGTCTACTAGTTTTCTTTCTTTCTTTCATGTTTCCTTTAAAAAACAAAATCAAGATACAACTCTCTCGGATTGTAACTATTTCAATATCTTATTCGAAATGCACTACAACTGTGAGTAGGGGCCTATCCATCTTTCACGTACCTAAGCCTAAATATTCCAGGTTGGAATATTTGCGACAAAAGACTGCTTTCGAATTTGATTTGGCGCTTAAAAAAAGGTGGTTCAATTTATAAATAACAATTCTTTTTTGTTCGTTTTTAGCATGGATGTTTACTCGTTCGCATACAATAAGTAGTATATAATAAAGTTGAGCCTCAAACATAATGATGACAAGATATTTTCCATTCATGTTTAAAAAAAATCGTGTGACTTACTGCTTCTTCATAAATGGCTTTTACCCAACAACATTGAGTGTCTTTTTTTTAAAGAAATGGATATGTTTGAGAGACATTCAAATATCAACTCCCATCACAAATAGTCTAGAAAAAAAAATCAATATAAGGGTCAAACAGCATATAAACAAAAAGAAACAAATTGTCATAAATGAGAGAGGTAGAGAAACTGAAAACATGACATTGACAGCATTCTTTTTAATTATTGGTTTTAAGAGCAATTTCTAAGAAACTGAAAAGAATTATTATTATTCTTTTTTTTTTTTTTTGTCAAAGAGAGGTAATGAAGATGTCAATTTTGTCACTTGAACATAGCGTATGTTGCTACCCTTTGTTTGGACTGTGAGAAACTCAAAAGAGCAAGGGCATCTCAATTTTTGCCCTGCAATTAATTGTTCTTTGAAAAAAAAAATGCTGTTAAAGATACAGTCAGTTATGTCACCAATTCAAGATCACGCAGAGAGAGGAATGACCCAAAAATTAAAAAAAAAAAAACAAAACAAAAAAAAGAACAACCTAATTCTACAGACAGATACTTGTACTTGATAATATAATGATGATATTTAGCATTTCCTGTTATTCAAAGTTGAAAATGGACATCTTTTTTAAAATAAGAGCAATCCATGAATAGATAAACATTCTTAAAACGTTCCACATTTAAATGTATTCAATCGTTGTGGTTTGCATTTTTTCATGTGCGACCATTAAAAATCTTGTAAAATCATGAGCAAAAGAATAGTATGAACGGAAAAAAAATCCTTCTTAGAAGTAACGGCGCACGTAGTTTCAGTAGTAGTAGTAGTAGTAGTAGTAGTAGCAGCAGCAGCAGCAGCAGCAGCAGCAGCAGCAGCAGCAGTAGTAGTAGTAGTAGTAGTAGTAGTAGTAGTAGTAGTAGTAGTAGTAGTAGTAGTAGTAGTAGTAGTAGTAGTAGTAGTAGTAGTAGTAGTAGTAGTAGTAGTAGTAGTAGTAGTAGCAGCAGCAGCAGCAGCAGCAGCAGCACTAGTATTCATGTTAGCAAAGCACAGTAAAAAAAAAGTAAAAGAAAAATAGATAGAACGCATCTCTATAATTTACAAAAACAATTCACAACACCTTCCGGATTTAGCCTTCATCCGACACAAAAAGAAATATTAAAAAGAACACACTCAAACTCACATACAGATGATGAATAGAATCTCCTAAAGGATGAATTTAAAATGGAGGATAATTATAAAATTAAAAAGTTACCAACAAAAATTTATCATACAACAACAACAAAAATAGCGACAGAATAAGAAATGGAAAAAAAACAATGAAGAAATAAGCAAACAAAAAAAATGAGCAAATAAATAATAAATATTGAACAGATAAATGACGAAAAAAAATGTGCATTAAAGAATGAAAAACAGAGAATTGAAGAGTATGAGACTCGTCCTCTCCAAATCTCCTTTTCTTATTCATAACATAGAGGGATAGTCGCGGATGGGGAAAGGGACAGAGAGAAAGGGGTATCTGATCTGAAAAAAAAAAAAAGGACTGATAAAGAGAAGCCAAGAAGAAAACCAAAATAGATAGAAAAAGAGACGAGTGGACTCCTCTATCATGGTTATTCAAGCTGCGAACTGGAGGGAAAAAAAAAAAGAAAATCTCAAGATCAAGATTAAAAAAAAGGAAATCATAATGACCATAAGCCAAAAAATGCCACAGAAAACAAAGTAATAATCTTAATCAGTAAGAGGAATCAAGTAATGGAAATTAAATATTTGTGAACAAAAAACATATCTTCTCTCATCACATCTGACCCACGCATCGAAGCAAAAATAATGCCCAAATCACATCAGGTGAGGATGGTGGAATCGAATATAGATCCTGTGATTCATGTATTAAACAGATCAGCACAGCCAAAACTTTGGGATCTGTGGGCTTTTCGAGTTTAAGAGAAACCTATGAAAAGTTAAAAAAAAGAAAGAAAAGATTAACAACATCAGCAAAGGATTGCCGAAGAAAAAAAGACTATGAATAACTTCATCTTAAAGCCTGGTAAGAATGATAAATTGGTAGATATTTATTCTCTCAGGTGCCAAAATACCCATTTCAAAATACAGGCTTTATTCGAAGTTAAACCGAGACCTTCTTCTTCTTCTTCTTCTTCTTCTTCTTCTTCTTCTTCTTCTTCTTCTTCTTCTTCTTCTTCTTCTTCTTCTTCTTCTTCTTCTTCTTCTTCTTCTTCTTCTTCTTCTTCTTCTTCTTCTTCTTCTTCTTCTTCTTCTTCTTCTTCTTCTTCTTCTTCTTCTTCTTCTTCTTCTTCTTCTTCTTCTTCTTCTTCTTCTTCTTCTTCTTCTTCTTCTTCTTCTTCTTCTTCTTCTTCTTCTTCTTCTTCTTCTTCTTCTTCTTCTTCTTCTTCTTCTTCTTCTTCTTCTTCTTCTTCTTCTTCTTCTTCTTCTTCTTCTTCTTCTTCTTCTTCTTCTTCTTCTTCTTCTTCTTCTTCTTCTTCTTCTTCTTCTTCTTCTTCTTCTTCTTCTTCTTCTTCTTTTACTTTCGCCCTCCTTTCTTTCTTTCTTTTTTGTGTGTTTTTTTGTGTGTTTTTTTTATTTTTTTGATAATGGCATATATTGTGTAGAGGAAAGGGTGGGTGGAAAATTAACTACCGATAGGTTTTGATTTGATTTAGGCGATGGTGTCTTGATCTGATTCAAACTTTGGTCAGTTGTTCGTTCCTGTTAGGAGCATATTGCATATGGGTACAGTTCTTTCTTTGTAGTTCGGTTGATATTCTTTCCACTTTTTACTGTGCACAAGCTAGTTATAACCGACAGGTTTATTTTCTGGGTGTTGTCCAGCTCTCTGATTGCAATAAAATTTCTTACTTTTTTGCCACAAAATTTACAGTGTAACGAGACTATTTTTAATATGATTTCAAACATTAAAAGCTGAGGACAGTCTGTTTATTTATGCAGCCCTGACTCTTTCTTTGGTTTGGAAGACAGGTAGACCTAGAGCATTCAAGGGGAAGACTTCAATGTATTGAATCCATGGCATTTAAAATGGACTTTTCCCTCTTTGCCTCCTGGCGATGTAGAGAGGGGAGGAGTTGAGGGGGTGGGGGGTGGGGGGAGGGCAAACTTCACCATTTCCGATCAAAAGAAGAAAAGTCTTGACGTGCCAGAATATCCCCGAACTTGATTGTTATTCATTTGTTTTGCCAATAAACGCCAGGTTGCCTCTTACCGGAAAAATCATTGTAAACCGAGGCCTTAGCCTAGTTCAATTTTGAATGAGACTATTTAAATCGAATAAATGAGTGAATCAATCACATTTTTGAAAGAACAAAAAAACAAAAAAAAACGAAAAAAAAAAACAAAACAACAAACAAAGAAAAAACAATAACAACCGAACTCATAATGTTATTATCAAATAGCATTCGTATAATAAAGATAAAATATTCTGTAAAATTTGAATTGTCATAATATTTTCATTATTTGTGTTAACTTGTGCAGTTATTGAGATCATTGTGACCAAAAAAGCGAAGTTATATATTTCATTTATATTACTTTTTTTTGGGTTGCTGCTGTTGATATTGTTGTTGCAGTTGTCATTGTTTTGTTGTTGGTGTTTTTGTCAGTTTATTGTATTTGTTGTCGCACTTGTAATTGTGTTTGCTGTTTTAGTTGTTACAGTTGTTGTTGTAGCTATTTTCGTCGTTTTAAATTATATAAATATATCAATATTATGTAAATTTGCATGATATTTTGAGCAACTCGGATGTTTTAAGGCATATGGCCATCGACCGACGGTAGGCGAGGGTACGGAAGTCTAAGCGCCCTCTTTGGGGACAATTAAAATATGCCAGGTGCAGCATTTGCGAAGAAACATGCAAGAAAGTTAAGTTCTTAAAAAAATCAGGTCCACAATAAATTTCTTGATGAAGTTGCTCTCCAGATTTTCAGAAAAAAATCCTGTGTTTATTTTGATTATTACTTATTAGAGAAAAACGTTTCGTTTTATTTGAATAGAATATAAATATTAATAGACGGTTAGAAATCTTTTACTTAAAATTGATATGATTAAAAACTAATAGCAAAAAGAACATTAGCAACAAAAAAAGCAATCCTAACACGGTAAATAGCAATGCAATTTTAGTGAGGATAACAGAAAATATTGATATCAATCGTGAAAAAAATGTAACCTTTAGGACTCTTATATTGTTTACTTTTTCTTGGAACCAAGAAAAATAATTAACGGTTTTACTAAAATATCATACTGGCATTGCAGCAGCCGCATACGGAAGTGCTTCAAGACCAATAATGTCGATCAAAACATTAGAAGTTACATCTCAGCACATCTTCCTGTGGAACCGTCACACTTATACACTTGAGGTTGGCACTGATTTAGATTTATAAGGCATTCTGTCATTATTTCATTAGATTCAATTTAAGACAAATTCCAAAAGCTAGCTTTCTGTATTTAATCCACTATTCAGATTCTAGAAGGTAGATCTATCCAAAATGCAGAAGATTCACCTATCATCTTGGGCTCGATTTAGAATTTTGTAGATCTAGATCTAGATATCTAGATCTAGATTCTAGATTCCAGATCTGGATCTGGAACCTAAATTAAGTAAAATCTTTAGAATCGATTAAAAGAAAGCCAATAGATGCAAGTCAATGCTAAAACCAGAAATCTTGAGCTTAATCTGTGATTAAATATCTTCTAAAGAATTAGATTATAATCCTTGTGAGTAAAATGTTTTACTAGAGCTAGCTTGGAGTAAGTTAGTCAATGCAGGGCACTCAGTAGGACTCTGGGTTGTTTCCATCACAGCTATCATGGATTCTTACACTAGATAATCTAGTAGCAGCTACCTCGGAGTTTTGAAGCCAGTCTATTTGGTTCAGATGAGTACCATGCCATGAGCTGCATGATGATGATTAAATCCCTTAATCAAACAAACTAGATTCTAGATCTAGGATCAGAATGTAATCCCTAGCTGAGTTTCCTTATACCAGGCCTTATGAAATACAGTTGATGGTTACGCTTCATCTGCTACAACTACCATTACTGGTGCTACCACTGCTGCTGTTACTGCCGCAGTAAAAGGTGGTAATGATTATAATGACAGTGGCTGGGACAACAAGGATGATGCTTATGATGGGTTTGGAGCTCTTTTGGGGACAGAAGTTTAATATACATATAATGGTATATTGGTACAGGTTTCATTTGCATGATAGTTGCTTTCGAAGTCTGTGCAAGTGAGAGATGGGTTCTGCATGTAAATGATTGGAAAAAATAGTAATATTAATAATAATAATAGGTCTACAAAACTCATTCATTAGGCTTAGAATTAAATCTGATATAAGACTATAACACCCGCTACTGAGATGCAATCTAGATCTAGATGATTGCATGGAAGGAAAATCTGTTTGAAACTAATGAAAGTGCTCATCCCAAGCCTAAACACTTCTGTAGTATAATAATATTTATGATGGCTGCGATATTAAACAATCCTGTACCATACAAATGTTTATTTTGACAGGAAATGTTGACGTCTGTCAAACTGAAAGACTCAATTTGTAAAGATCAATCTAGAGCTCAATCTTGATTAGAGGCTGACATGGATTTTTATCCAAAATTAAAAGAAAAAAAAATGAAATTAAAGTTCCAACTTTGGTTAATTTAAGTAATTAAAAACGCTTGGAATGGGGCTATAAGTTATTTCAGTCAAAATTTAAATTACGCAGCATAAAATTGTGAAAGAAAATGAGGTTAAATTTTTCTTTAATCTTTTTAGCCAATCCAATTCTGTATTTCATCAAACAAATGATATATTTTGTCATTATCTGCACACCTGCTGGTAACTAAATGCTTCACTATGGTGAAAGGGAAGAACAGTTCTCCTTTTTTAAAGTCAGAGCTAGGTTCTTGATTTTGTCTCAAAATGGAAATAACCACACGAAGCTATTTGATGTTTGATCCTTATAAAAAATACCTAGAATGTTGGCATGAAGAAAGATTATTTTTTCCCTTTGGAAAAAGAAATAGATTTTGAAGTTGTGTGTGAAATGTATATTTAGAAGTTACAGGTCCTCCTCTTCCTTCTAGATAAGGTTATCATTTTCTTTCATCATGGAAGCCTAGTTAGGCATCTCATGTCACGTGATTTCAATAGCTCTATGGTATGATCTCATTATCATTCTATTCTAGATATGGATCTGCGCTATTTTATAAATAATGTCATGTGAAAGCTTTAATTGTATGCACTTTGAAATTTTTAATTAATGTAAAATTTACTCTGCAAATATGCCATCATAATTTAAATAAAAGAACCAGACCAGATGAAAAGTTTAAAAAATTAAAATTTGATCAGTACAATGTCTCCTTATATCAGAATTGATTTATTATTCATGCGTTAGAATCACAGGTCTACAAATTAATGCACCTTCTAATAATATATGCGGAATGATCATAATTCTTTTGGTCTGGATTGATGGCCTGGACCATCAAATTAAAGTTATGCATTTCTAGGAAAAGAAATAGTGAAAAATACAAAACAGACAACTTCATAGAAAAGACCCGCAGTAATGATTTATACCTAGTTAATTTATGTTAAGTTGAGTTTTTTTGAAACAAAAGCACTCAGTAAATTTATTATTATTATTATTATTGAAACTGTTATATATTATTTAATTATTAATTTATAGGTTATCAGGAATATCAGCGAATAATAATTTTATTTAAAGCAGTATCTTTCTTAAAACATTTTCAATATAAAGCAATAGAATAAGCTTAACTTTCTTATGTCTTAATATTAGGATCTCATTCCTTTTTTTTTTTTGTATATTTTGCAGATGTGATAATGTGAGTGATAAATAAACCTGAAAGTTGTACATGAGAAAGAAGGTGGGCTGGAGGAAAATTTCTCACTCAATGTTTTCATGAGTTCAAAGCTGAAGGTAAATTGCTAAAATGTTTCACTGCTCATAATTCTTAACTCATTGTGTGCCAGAGCGTTTTCCACGGTTGTGCCAGGCCATTTTTACTGTGCATATTGTCTTTAGAGGATGCATTGAAAATTCGGTTCCAGTTTGGCATATTTTTGTGTAAATATGACTTATATATTTAGAGTTATCTCTCATAGGAAACTAGGAAGTTTCATGACTGGGCTACTAATGGCGAACCAAACATTGGTTCTTATATCGACGATACATCGTCGCTTGGCACAGCTGCGGCTCACTATATCGACGATACATCATCGATTGGCACACAATGAGTTAAAGAGACTCAACTTGAAGGTCACATAACAATCAAAATGAACAATTTAGCTTGAAGTTTAGTATTCAGTTAAACAGATTACAAAGCAAAGTTTTGAATAACAAATATATCTTTAAAAAATTACAGATTAAGTATCATGTTATAAGTATCATTCTCTTTTTTTTTTTTCTTTCAGTGAAACAAAAAGATTCTAAAATGAAATGATTAAAAAAAAGATTGTATCCATTCTTTGCAAAAAAATTTCTTAGAACTTTCATTCTAACGTAAAAACTCATGAGAGACTTGAAACAATTAAGTATCACTCTGTGTGAGATAACAATAAGAAAATGGTGCACTTACTTTATCTTATTCTATTGATGGGTTCACAAGTGGAAGTCTAGGTCTTTGCAAGACATAAAATTATTTTGTATATTATCAATGCTATTACGCCATAAAAGTTCGATATTGGCTGCCATACCACCGTTACTATGTTAGTGTTTAGAGATTCTAAATCTACCACCAACTGTGATAAATTTCTTTGTCCAATCATGAAGATGATGCATATTAAATAAGTTTTTATTCCAAGTTAATGCCACAAATTATTACTATTGATAAGTATAACTGAATTAGAAGATTCTAGATGACAGCATTTACTTTTTCCTATTTCAGTCAGCAAAATGTTATTGACACTCTTATTTTTTTTTCCAATTGTTTAGGAAGACATCTCAAAATGAGCTTTGTCAAAAAAATGTTGGGCCAGCGAGGGGGTGAGAGCCCTCAGGCTGGGCAAGCCCAGGACAGTAATCTAGGACTTATGCACCTGCGCAAGCTCTTCACGGAGTTCCGGCATCCAACCGTCAAATCTACGCAGAAGAAGCAAGAGGAAAAACTCTACAGCATGCTGCCTTTGTTTATAAAGGTACTGTAGCATCCATTGGAATGCGCAGTGTTCAGGATGCTTGTTTAGCATCAGTGTAAGAGATGCATATTTTGATAAAAACCAATGAAATTGCTGCTTCCTTTCACATAACAGTACAGTTTGTGTGTTTATAGCAGATTAATTGCTAAAGATCAGCAAAACATGAAAATGCTAAGGCCATATTCAGTACATCATAAAAAAAATGGAAAAAGAAGAAAATAGTGATGTGATTTTTGCTTGACAAGTGGTAATCTTATTCACTTATATGGCATTCACTATTTTTTTCAAAGCTTGTAGTTAGAGCATATGGTTTGTATAAAAATAATTCTTCGTACCTTTGAAGCAACCATTTATCCTAAGCATACATATTCAGGGACAAGAATTTTCTTTAAATTTATTGACCTCATTTTGAACAGTCACATATGATCCTCAATAAATCCTACCTTTGTGCCTGATGGAAATTTTTATCTGTTGGAAATAGATTTCTGTATAATCTAAAAAATGTTCTTTTTCAGGTCAATTACTTGAAAGCATATTTCCTCCTTGCTCATGAAGCCTTAGAAAGTAATCCCAAATTTCAAAGATCAAATAAAAAAATTTGCAAATCTATTGGCAGCCTAAAATTTGGACAATTTTCTTGACACTATTTAGAGTTAAGTTACTAATAATGTCAACAATTGTTTTGAGGAAAAGATAAAAATTTTGTCTTCTCTCACACACAACACGCAAAGTAGTAGATAGTTCTTTTACCAAATAAATGTCTCTTAGAACTTTAAGTCTACAATAATGTATGAAAATGTCCACATTTCTCAATTTTGTAACAAGTTTAAAACCTTCTTGTCAACCAATAAGGCAGCATTTCAGATTGATAAAGATTGTCGTTGGGGCAACTCATAAAACTTTAAGCAGTTGGGGGTGGGGGGGGGAAGGGTTAGGGGAAAGAGGAGGAGGTTGGAAGGGTCTATACAAATTCTTGAAAGCTTTTTTTATCCTCAGATGTTTGAAAGTACCCAGGGACATGAAATGACTGACAAATGGAGTGATATACTTCAGTTCTGCAGTCATGTCTCCAAACTCATGGTTACAGAGATACGCAGAAGAGCGTCAAATCAGTCTACAGGTAGGACATGATGCCTGGATCACTTTGGTCTTCAAATATTTCTTAAAGTTCTTAGAAAATTTAAACCATTTTTAGTTATCTTGTATTGGAAAAATATCACATGATGAAATTAAATACTTTAAGTACTGGGCAAGATCATAAGCTTCTAATTGGCAATTTTAAGCCATTGTTCCTGTATAAAACATAATGTTTAGATTTTATTAAAGTCTGCAACAGTGAAACATGAAGAAGAAATTGTCAAGAAATATTGATAATTTTCTCTGAAAAGGACTATGTAAGTGATATAAGAAATAGTCATGAGGTCATCAATAAAAGAAAACAACAAAACTCTATATCTGAATTATATATCACGCAATTACAGAAGCGGCCAGCTGTGCCATTGTTCAGCTCTTAGAGGTGGAGTCACCTCCTGAGAGTGGTAATGGTTGGATGCTCCTCACTGCTCTGAATCTCCTGTCTCTTGGTGGCAGTATGCTCATTGACTGCATGACAGCTGCCTCTTTGCCTTCTACTCTAGTCAAGTGTCTCTACCTTTTCTTTGATCTTCCGCCTGTGGTTGATGGAGACGTGTTGAAAGAAGGTTGTGAATTCACTCCCACAGAAAAAAGAATATTATTACAGAAAGTTTTTGTACAGGTGAGACAAACCTTTATCTTCATTCTTGGCTCAAGGTGGAAGTTTCTAAAAGTGAGTTTTACAAACTTTAATCCTTTGGTAAGCCCAAACTTCCCATCCTTTAAATTTAGTTTGAATGTTTGTAATTGATAATCATGTAAGTTTGAAAGACCAAAGGAATCGATATTTGTTGTATATCGCTTTAAAATTAACTAGCTGCTTTCTGTTTTTTTTTTTTTTTCCCGCAGATATTGGTGAGGCTATGTAATTACACATCCCCAGCAGAGGAGCTAGCTCGTAAAGATGATTTAAGTTTATTGTTCAGTGCCATAACAAGTTGGTGTCCAACACACAATGCAATATGGAGACAAAGCGCGGGTGAAGTGTTGGTCACTCTGTCTCGCCATGGACTCACCCCACAAGTGGTTAACTACATTCATGGTTGGTTCTTTTTTTTTTTTTTTAGTGAAATTTTTTGAATGCAAATCATCAGTGTCAAAAAGATTTTGAGGGTTTTTTCTTAAGTTCCAATAATTTGAGTTTTTCTGTAGATATCTTCTCTCATTTTCAGCTCAAGCTATTATTTTATTAAATGGAAGATCAGATAAAACCCCTGGATATGTTCCATGAAAATTAACATAATGTATTATTAATAACTACCACTGCACAGAAATGAAAAACACTTTTTAAGAAAAGTGTGTATGTATTTTTTTAATTGCAGATAAAGGCTGTGTGAGGCACTGCATTGAAAATATGCAAAGGACTCAGAATCTGTCACCACTAGAGCAGGTGGAAATGTTTGTCACTGTTTTCTGCTTTCTCAAAGACTCAAGTGAAGTCTCTCAGGTCCTTCTGGATGACTTTCGTTTATGTCAAGGCTATGTTTTCCTCTCGGAATTTTTACTCAAGTAAGTTACAATCCTCTTTACGATCAGGTACTTCGCTTCATATAGGTGGCAATCATTTCTTTCCGAGCATCTCCACACAGGCACAGGTTTATACTGCCCTGCACCATTTTCTTTACCCTTTCCTTCTCAATTTCGCTCAAGCACTTTTACAACAGTATGTGATCAAAATACCTCTTTTTGATGCTTTATAATATTTTAGTTTGAGGAATGAATGGATTAGTAATAGAAAGTAAAGGTTAAAACTTTATTCAGCCAAATCAACTACATTCTGTACAAAAGCTGCCTTTAGGTTTGAGATTATACGCAATTGTGTTCCTTCTCAGAAGGGAAAATTTTTAACAATTGGTTTTCTTCTGTCCATGCTTTTACCACTATTTGAAACTATTTCATGGGTGCAAGTTTTCTGCAATATTCCGAACTTACAAATTCGTTGACTTGCCTGCTATCCAAGACCAGATTTGTATCTAGGAAAATTTAGGGTTGCAGAATATTGACACTATGACAGTAAATGGCATAAGACATCAGTGCACTGAAAAGTCAGAGAAAATTGTATGTTGATGATAAACTTCTGGTGAAACGATTTTGTTTTTACATAAGTTAAACAGAGTCTCTAATACTTTTTTGCTGAGACTCCACATGTCCACTAGATTCAGTCCTAGCTACATCAATCTACCACCAGTTCTACAATTACTTCTACTACTACTACTACTACTATATACCACACATACGCACACACACACATATACTTTTCAGTAATTATCGATGGATCTGATTTAGTTTCCACACAGGCTTAGGAGTGTTTTTAACCTGCAATTGGTGGTGAAGATAAATGGTTAAATTTGTATGTCACACCGTGGCTTTTCTCTCTCTCTCTCTCTCTCTCTCTCTCTCTCTCTCTCTCTCTCTCTCTCTCTCTCTCTCTCTCTCTCTCTCTCTCTCTCTCTCTCTCTCTCTCTCTCTCTCTCTCTCTCTCTCTCTCTCTCTCTCCCTCCCCCTCTCTCTCTCTCTCTCTCTCTCCCCACTCCTCTCTCTCTCTCTCTCTCTCCCCCCCCCTCCCTCCCTCCCTCGCTCTCTCCCTCTCCCTCCCTCCCTCTCTCTCTCTCTCTCTCTCTCTCTCTCTCTCTCTCTCTCTCTTTCTCTCTCTCTCTCTCTCTCTCTCTCTCTCTCTCTCCCTCCCCCTCTCTCGCTCTCTCCCTCTCCCTCCCTCCCTCCCTCTCTCTCTCTCTCTCTCTCTCTCTCTCTCTCTCTCTCTCTCTCTCTCTCTCTCTCTCTCTCTCCCTCCCCCTCTCTCGCTCTCTCCCTCTCCCTCCCTCCCTCCCTCTCTCTCCCTCCCTCCCTCCCTCCCTCCCTCTCTCTCTCTCTCTCTCTCTCTCTCTCTCTCTCTCTCTCTGTGCCTGTCTGTCATCTGTCTGTTTCTTTCTCATACACACACTTTATGAGAACCAAATTAGTGAACCAACCCTCACAAAGTAAATTTGTAAAAGCGTGTTTATTGGAAAAAAAATTTGAAGAGACCACAATTTTAAAAAAACTCTCCAGGTTGGAGCAGGACAGTGCTGAGGAGTCAATCCAGGCACTGAGGAATTTAGTTCTTCTTGTTGGCTCTCTCACAACCTGTGGCTTCACAGAGATGAAACCCAGTCATAGCAACACAGGATCTCTCTTCAACATGCCAGGCTTCTCCATACCCACCCCATCGGGTAAAGGTAAGTCTCAGTTCAATCTGTGGGTCTATTGAAAAATGGTTTCATATTCCTTTCTCAAATACTCAACACAGGTTGTCACATATAATGATATTTTTGTGCGTCTTTTTATTTGGGGTTTAAATTGGGAGGCTGTAGGAATCTTCACCACAATACAACTTGTTCCTGCAAATTAATCAAAAGCAATGTAATTTTTTTTGTCTTCTTAAATAAAATTGGCCTTTTTTTGCTGAATGTATATAAAGAATTAATGCATACAGAAAAATGTATAGCTTTAAAAAAGCATCAGCAGGGCATAGAAAAAACTATGCTGACTTAGCATGGCTTGAAATACCGGATCTCTCATATAAAAGTTTAAACAGATTGCATGCTGTTCTTTTAACGACAAAAGTGGAACAGCGTTGCACAGTGGCAAGAGCTCAGAACTTTGAATTCGCGATGAGGCAATCTCAGATTTGATCCTAATTGCACCCAATATTGCTTTAGGAAAGCCATTTTCTAACATTCATCTCTGCACATATCTGCAAAAAGGGTATGGGCTCAGTTTTTTTAAGTGGCAAAGAAGAATAGAGACTAGGACATAACAGAGGTTTTTATCTCCCAATATTATGGGAGGAAAATTGTTAAATATGTAGTCTGCATTTTGGTATGGAAGACTTCAAACCATAATATGCCAAGCCTTTTGTTTCTCCCTATTAAGCTTACTAATAACTTGACCTGTCATCAAGTATTGACCTCTCACTTTTGATTTGCATGCAGGATAAGATTTGGTGTATCAGTTTATTTATGTATTCATTTTTGTAAACAATTTTTTATTTTTCACCTTGGTCATTTTCTCATCTTATTTTATCTTATCGTTTATTTTTTTGTTGTTAATTTTAAATTTGATAACTTCGTTTGCATTTTGCCATTTTTGTTTTAACTTCTGCTAATTTTTTCTGCAGATGAAAAATGTAAGAAAAAAGGTATTAACTGATCAATAACCAGCTTCTTATTTTCTTCATAACCAGCTTTTGAAACACTGCAACAACATAGTTATAACCATTTCGTACTTATTGTAAATTTTAATTTCATAACTATCTTATTTCAAGAGCAGCTTCAACAGGCTATATGTAAAAAAAAAATAATTCATATGTCAAGTGCTAAAAGATGAGTACAAAGACTCTTTGGTTTGAATTTTTCAATGTTAAAAATAAATGTATAAATCTATATTCATTTCCTGCTGAGCCATTTGTTTATGAACACCTCATATTAAAAGAATTACTCAGAAGCAAATAGTAAGCCCAGTTCTCTGATGTGTTTCATGGGCTTAAAACCCATAAGGGGTGATCTCTTGACGGGCACATGACATAGTTGAATATATTTCAAATACTGAATAGTTCAATGGTATCTGGTCCTTTGGAGTATAGAGGGTTTTTCCAAACAGAAATTACACAATGAACTGGTCTTCAATGATTGATGATGCATGACTTTTGCCAAAAGTAACTTTCTGCTCAGGGGTTCTTGTTATTCACTAATGCCTGGCATAATTATTTTATGATGAAACACGTTAGTAGCATGAAAACAAATACTGTGGCTTTGAGGGTGATTCCTTAAAACTAACCATAGGGACCACATGCTTATTTGTAGCAGTTTACATCAAGCAAAAATGTTGATAATCCATAAAATTAGGGGGCCTGACAGCTTAAAACATAAGATGAAGTAATTCTTTAATGTAGGTAGAAAAAGCAGGATCTGATATATAGTATTTTAGCTATAAAAACTGCCACTTGCCAATTGACAACTCATTAAATCACGCTAATCTTGATTAAACAAACTGCCAAGAAATGCACCTCTTGAAACGCTAGAAGAAATATTTGGAAAATCTTCAATGATGGAAGAGCATCTTTTCACCATAATCATTATACATTTCTAACAAGGGAGTTGACATCTCTTATTGTTGAACAGTGTCAGACTGAGAGTGCACAGTGCTGCACCCCATGCCCTTGAAGTCTTATGTCACATTAGATTTTTAAAGTGCAATCAACCTTGATAATAATGTAGGTTACAAAAGCTAACTGTCACGGCATATAATAAGAAGCCTTTGAAGCTTGTAAACCTTAGAAACTGATTCTCATCTCAAAATGAATTTTTTTTTGATAGATCTATTATTTTAATATTGTCTGTGTGAATATAGATGGTTTGCAGACATTTCTTTACTTTTACAATAGAGCTTATGCAAATAGGTGAAGATTGCAAGAAAGGGTGTATAACTATGGAGACATATGTACTGTAGAGTGTAGTGCAGTATCTTGCTAATTTTTCATCATCATCAGTAAAAATCCTAGCTATAAATCAGTGTTAGAATGTCTCTTTATGATAACGAGTAAGAATAAATAGCACACCCTTGTTAGCTAATGAGGTTTTTTTGCTCCTCCATTGGAATAACTTTATCTCACACTGTACAGTTTTAGGTGAGCATTAGTATATTTTTTTCCTTCATTTACGCTTTGCAAAATAAAGAACTAATGACAGGCTTTTTGAAAATACTAATAAGTGTGTGTTTTGTGGCAACACAGCAAACAGTTTTTCAGCTTTTTTTTCTTTTTTTTTTTGCTTAACCCTATTTTTCTGCAAATCATTTTTTGGATCAACCAACACCAACAAAAATTGTGTTTTAAGTTACTTAACATCCCCAAAGTCTCTCTCTATGAAGTATTCATCAACGATTAATGCCAGTCCGTTTATAGGTAAAACGAATTGTACAGCTCAGTTTCTTTTAATCTACCTCACATCTTTCTCGAGTCTTTAAGCTACACTTTGATGATCCATCTTGATTGTGTATATCTTTCTCTTTCCACGTTGTTTTCAAGTGCTATCAGATCCGGCTGTGCATGAATTCTCTAACAGTATCCCAGAATCTCAATTATATTGTATTGCTCTCTGACATAATGCTGTACCTGCAGATCCTATCAAACCCTCTCTGTTTTCTATAAAATATTGCATTAGACAGTGTATTGTTCAAATTTTGAATTCCCTTGAATCAGCATCTTTTGGAATCATTTATTTATTTTCTTGTTCTATGCATTGTTTTTCATGACATGATAAGGTCTTTATTTTCCATTTACTTGTAATTACTTTGTTGCTTGGCGTGCTACCAACCAATGAAAAAAGTGGCATGGAGTTTAAATCTCACTGTAGCTCAATACATGTACTCAAAAAAGCATATGTGTTTTTTAAGTCTTTTCTTAGGACAATAACTTTGTGCCTAACAACCCTGTGTCACCAGACAAAGAAACCTTGAAATGTTAACCTAGATACAAATTTATTAGAAATTTCTTTGTAACTCGCTGTTTAAATAATAGCTTTTTTTTACAACTGAACACGTGCCTCCTTTTACTCAAAACACATGGGTTCAGAGAAAAATGATACACTCTGGTGAACACTTCTTTTGTTATTTATTTCCTGTGAAGATGAAAATCTTTTGAAAATTGAAAATTTGAAACAAAGCTTAATGCAGTTCCTGCTTGTCATCACTATTTAGATGCTTTGACAGTTACACATTTTGGAACAATGCATTTTCACTGATCTTTAATAAAAACTAATGATATCCTGGATAAAAAAAGGTCATCTTCAATTAAACTGCTCCGACATTTAACCAATAATTGAGTCGCATAAATAGCATGTTGACTTAAATAGAAATCTTCTCCTCGGCGTGCTTATCAAATTCATCATATAGTTCTTTATTTTGGGCCCAAAGCCTCGTTAAACTTCGATTCAATCAACTTTAGTGTTTTATATGGATTCATAATGATCAAGCCTTCTCCATTATTTTTCTAATCATAATTATGACGACACACTGGCAAAAGGAATATAGTTGTTTTGTATTTTTTTTAAAAACTTTTTAATTTTCATAGCAAGACAAAAGTGACTGCAGCTAAGCATGGAAGAAAAGTATACCGATATTGAGATGGTAAAACACTTAAACCAAAATTGACTAGTGGTCATCATATAACGCCTTGATCAAACCAAAACATATTTAAACCAAAAAAGATTTTGGATACTCTTGAAGTTTTGGTATAACAATGTTCCAATGTACGTTTAAAATTCGTGGTTTGATATTTGGTTTCAAAAGATTGTAAACTGAATTGATCGACTGAAAAAATAAGACAGAAGCACATCGCAGGGGAAGACGAAGTTAGCACTATTTTTTGTTTTTGTTTTTTCAATTTCATCGAACTTTTAGCTTGGTTTCAAACTTAGTTATTAATTTTGAAAAGATTGAGGCTTTCTATTCGAATCCGACGTGCTTCATATACTATCAAAATAACCCAAGGGAACAAGGGATAGGAATTTGAACTCAGTCGTGACGGCAGGCCTTTCATTTCTCATCCTTAAGGAGAGATTAAAAAAAAAATGAGTTTTTCCCTTGCAATTACAAAATATTTCATCTTGAAAAATCGCGGGATTTCCTAACATAGCGTCCCTGGAGCAATGATTTCGCCACAAAATAATGCACGAACTTCCTTGACCTTATATCGCAGGCCACCGTGACCTCATGACTTGCAAAGCGCAAATGCGTTTCGTATTGTTGTGTCCCGCTTCTCTATCACTACTGTTCTAGACCTGTTATCTGCGCAAAACATAAATTATAGCAAAGTACTCCTGAAACATACAACAAGGACATCATTGTTGCTGAGTAGAAGGCCTGTGTATCTCCCCTCCTTAACGGGGAGTTTGTTCGATGTAGTTTGTATTTCAAGAAAAAAACATCAGAAAAAAGCCCCCAAAAAACTTGAACTCATAATTTCAACACTCTGAAGTTGACTACACAATTTTACTCATAAAAGTTTAGTAACGGTACGACTCCAGTCCAACAACCTGTACAATAAAATCAAGGGTGTATAGCATAATCTCAAGTTTCTTTCTCACGCGCGCCGTAGAAATTGAAAGGGAAATTTGCCAACAAGAACACACATGGCGTATAAACCAGGCATCCAAGTAATCTAGCAGTAAGGCATAGCACTCCCGCATTCGATTTTCACATTAAATTTCAACAAAAGGCCAGAGCATCTGATTCCTTTACAATGGAAAAATACGCCCCCCCCAAAAAAAAAAAAACAAAAAAAAACTACAAAAAAAAAAAAACAACACAAAATAAACTAAAAACTATGCCACTGTTCTTGGAAATTTTTGTAACGATCAACATATTAAGGTTATTTCTATTTAGTGACAGTATCCACAATCTAGACTGTTTGTCACTGTCATCACGCTGAAGCATCTAGTTAGGCTTACCGACAGGTGGTGTGGAGAGACAAGAGAGAACAAAACCAATTGGGTGAAATTAAGATTGGTTAATATTGGTTCAGTCAATACATTTAGTTACATTTATTACTTAAGAGAACAAGTGGATCTATCGGGCACGAAAGCTATCATTCACACCGCAAAGAGTAATTAATTTGATATCGTTTACCTCTCAAGGCCATAACAGAACGAAGCGTACCTTGGCCTTAATACACAGATCAGTTAAGTCTGGTCTATTTCTTCCTCGAAAACCGAGGTAAATACAGCAGCAACACAGTAGACATTTTTTATGTTCGAACCTGAAACATGTATAATTATATCGTTGAAAAAAATAAGCGTGTACTTAGTTATACAACGTTAAATTCACTTTGTGCCAAGAGGGCTTATAGCTCGACTCATCCCTCGAGAGTCAGAGCTTTTAGATCATCTCCTATCGTATCCTCTCTTTTTCCGTCTGCCTCTCCCTCCCTCCCTCTCTCTCTGTCTCTCTGTCTGTCTGTCTGTCTGTCTGTCTGTCTCTCTCTCTCTCTCTCTCTCTCTCTCTCTCTCTCTCTCTCTCTCTCTCTCTCTATATATATATATATATATATATATATATATATATTAATTCTTACGGAAGGGCGCATATAAATTGTCATACGTTTAGGCAACCGCTCGCCATCGTCGATTAATGAGTAGTAGTAGCAGTAGCAGTAGCAGTAGCAGTAGCAGCAGCAGCAGCAGCAGCAGTAATGGTGATGAAGGGCCTCGGAAAAAGACCGGCATAATGAATTCATAGATTATTAAAGGTTTCTGTCTTCTAATAGGAAACACTGAAGTTAATAACCTGTGAAATTAAAGCCTCCAGCCGAGTGTTGCGATAGGGCTAGTGGCGCTCACAGATTTTTTTTCCCTTCTTTTGCCCGAGACCTGAATATTGATCTATCTCTCATCCAGGCTATTCGAGTGCGCCCGTTCCTTGTCTGGTGCCAGGCTGAAGTTAAGCTCCTAGGGTGGTGTTATGTCATCACTTCTTGTTACTCAAGCCTCCTCGTGCTTTCCACAGGGATACTAATCGTTATACGTTGTTTCAACTCATTTCACTCTCTCCGCCCCCACACCGCATTTAAGGACCCGGTACATTTTCAACAATGCACATTTAGAAACATCTTCAAACGGTACTGAATGGATTGGCACATAAAACAAAGTCATAAATAGACTCACATGGGCATAACTTTATCATTTGTCAGGTACAAAAAATATACATTGTCAGTTTCTAATTCGCAAACCTGCTACCAGGTTGTATACAGTGTGGAGAACGGTGTTGTTTGATCGAGTCTGCCAAGCTGTCCTTCAGCAACGTGTCCCTGTGGGCGTTATTTGAAACCATATAATTATGCGCCTCCCCCCGCTTTAAGTTTGGGTCATGTGGATGGTAAACAAGTATAAATCGATACTTACATGATTAGCAACCGAAGTCTTTCCTTTTTCATACCTAAGGCTGTTTGATGTTCGCACTTGCTCTTAATCACAGGAATGATATTCTGAAGATTTATGTAATATCAATTCTCATCACCGCAACTTCTCAAAGCGAGAGCAAGAACTCTCTCGCTCAATGTCCTCCCCCCTTATTTTCCCACTATTTTTTTTTAGGTCAGTGTTTAGGAATAAGATTCCAAGTTGATCTGACCTTTTTAAGGGATCCCAACCTTTTATTGCTGTCTTTTATTTCCTCCCCCTCCCTTTCCTCCCTTCTAATGCCATCTCTCCTGTACTATCGAATTTCCAAATACTGTTGTTAAAAGTGAGAGGAGCTTGAAGTTTATTCAGTTACTGCAAATCACTTTTTAGTCTGATTCAACGGACTGAAAATTCTATAAAATTATCCGTTTAGGCTGTCGTTTGTGATAGAAGAAATTAATGGCTCGGTGTCTTTAGTACTTATTGTTTTTGGCTGCGACCTACACTTAGGAAAAAAATGTGTTCGGTGGAGAAGCTCTTGACGTCTCTGAAATCTTTATAAAGTTTGCAGTTTCTTTTAACAATTTTCGGCGTACACTGATAATCTTTAGAACCGACGAATTTCTTTTTAGAATACAGACGCATTATTGCTGCTCAATATCTGACCTTCTCTTTCATATGTAAAGTCAGTCCAAACTTCTGCAAAAGATCAATACATGTATCTAGACTTAGGTTAGATTCTAAACAAAATCTGATATGAACAATGTAGAAATGAAGGCCTAAGCCTTAACCTAACCACAGCACCAACTTAAAAATCACAATGACTTGTCCGGTGTGCACTCCGAAAACGGTCATAGCACTTTTTTGTCTTCTGATATTCGAATTTGAGCGAATTTATTTGTTGCAGCCCCCCCCCCCCCCCCCCCCCTCTCTCTCTCTCTTTGCCATTTATTAATGAAACCCCTCTTTGTTTTGGATTATTACCTGCATTATTGACCTGTGATTATATGGATATGAAATATGTTGTTAGCTAAGGTATAACTGGGATTTGCCAAACAATTCATTCACAACATATGTGCTATATGATGTTAAAATCCTAATAACTGAGTATTACAATCATTCCATATATATATATATATTTTTTTTTTTTTTTAAGTCGTGCGCCCCCCTCCCCCCTTTCTCCTCCCGCCGCAAAAAAGACCTCTCAAGCCACTTTCATAAAAAGAAAGCCTATCTGCCTTTTAATTTTCAAGCATTATCTGAAGACTTTGGTTTAGTTTCTGAAGCAATACAGCTCTTTATAGAGAATAATTGCAATGCACCTCATTGCGTGAAATAAGATATGCGAGAGCTTGATCTCGTTAGAACAAAACGTGTTTATTCAGTGGCAATAGGGTTAGATTGAGAACAAGCAAATCGTAGCACGTCTGAACCTACCTCGCTCTCGATTTTCCCGAAGTTCTCAGATAATTATTACGATGAGTAAGCTAATTCTGCTCCAGGCGCCATAAAACTTCAAAGCCGCAAAGAGTTCACGTTTTGGAAACAATCAAATGGGGTGGAGGTGGTGGAACGTTCTCCCGCTCACCTCATCAACTTTACTCGTGGAAAAAAAAAGGAAAAGAAAATTAAAGTGAAAATGTGTGTGGGTGAGAGGAGTACCGCCTCGAATTTTGCCAGAAATTTCTGTGCTCTTCAGATTACAAAGAGAATTGGGCCCTCCCTTCCTCCTTTTTTTTTGTTTTATCCTTGTCTATCTTTTGTTACATTGGATCAATAATTTTTACACGGGGAAAAAAAGGGGCCGAGGCGGAGAGAGAGAGAGAGAGAGAGAGAGAGAGAGAGAGAGAGAGAGAGAGAGAGAGAGTGTGTTTCTTTTTTTTTGTTTTGTTTATTTCCTAAATGAAAGTGTTTGGACTTTTCCAGAATTTAGGGTGTAATGGAGGAAGACTTATTCTAAAAAAAAAATCCACTTGGCCTGGGTTATTCATCGGGGGGTTCAAAGGACCAAAACCACTAAGAAGATTGAGGACCATTTACGATGAGAATAAAATGGATGGAAATAACAGTAGAATGTGTCAAAGATGTAGCGAGGACATTTGCCTTTGGATCAGAATAATTGCAATGCGAGATTAGGCACAGCGCCAAAATGAAATGATACTTTTGCTTGTGTGACTACCGCTCAAAATCGGAAAAAGTCGATATGCCAAGTTATTGCAGGGTTTATGAAAAAGATAGCATGCAATTGCAGCATGTATATAGGCTTTGTGTGAACACAACGTTTCGAAATTGAGTTGGGGTGGTCATTGTTATGTAAAGGGAAAATGAGGAAACTTCAGCCACTGAACTTACGGGTTTTTTTTTTTCATGCAGTGCCGTGAAAATGTGGTTCACTCCATCGGTGTGGTGTCAGTGTGATTCCTTAAGTGGGTGAGAAGTTAGTTAGCTGTAAAGACTCAAGAGCACAATTTACAGCTTGTAGGGTATATTGTTTTTAAATGAAAGGTCATGCGCCAAGTGTAAAGCAAGATGACCTTAAGTGAGATTTGAATGTCACTTTTATTTTATTTACTCTTATAGCGGATGCTGTAACAATTTAGCCCACACATTTGCTTCTCTCGAGCTCTATACTCCATGATCTAAAAAGCAAAATTTCCATCAGAAAAAAAAAATTCCATTCCTCGAAATCACGCTGCTATCCAGAGCACACTCCTTTCGTTCCAAAGAAGAAAAAAAAAAGGGATAGCGTAGAGTAAAAATTCTGAGTAATTGGTGTAATTACTTTTATCGTCTCATCTGAGCACAAGATCTCTGTACTGAGTAAGCGTCCCTCGAGCCGAACCCGCACTGTCGTCGCATGTGCTTCAAGTACATGCTGCAATAATATGCTCTATGAAAATCTTGTTAATCCGTCCTTCCTCTTGCATGTCTCTTCTGGGTCTCTCTTGGTCTATTTCTCTATCTTAGGTGGTCTTCCTGTCTGTCTGACTCCCCCCTCCCATTTTCCTCTCTTTGTCTTTCTGTGTGTGTCCCTCTCTTTGTCTTTGCCTCAGTTCCTCATTGTCTTTGTCATGTGCTATCTGCTACGCTCTCTCTCTCTCTCTCTCTCTCTCTCTCCCCCTCTCTCCCTCTCTCCCTCTCTTTCTCTCTGTCTGTTTATCCCACCACAGAGTGATATAGTTACAGTGATTCCACTTTGCCCTTTTCTTAATTGATCTTTAAAGGCAATGAACTTATTTATACATGACAGGATCGTAAATCCATGGCTACCTCTCACTAGATTTAGTCATTGGGAAGAGGAAAGAAGAGGGTGTGTATGTGTGTGTAAAAGAATAGAAACCTCAGATTTTATTTTCAACATTTTGAAAAATGCCGTGTTTGATATAAAAATGCATGTCCCTTTAATTGGTTTTTTCCCTCCCTCCCCACTCCCCCCGGCATCAACTCCAAGAAAAATATAAAATGTTAAATGATTTACGTCATTAAACTCAGAGAGGAAGCAATTTATGAATTACGTTGCATTCGTCAGAGTACATGAATTTAACATTACTCTTCAATTATCGTCCAAACCCACTTACGTGTCAAGAGATTTGTAAGAGTTACTACATGTATTACATGACACATGATTTCCATCATGGCAGAGGAAAAGCTATTGAAGGAAAACGCCACGATCTTTATCTGTGGCAACTTCACTCTCTCTTCTAATTCTGGCATTAGGTATCCCTCAAACTTACTGCAAATCTGTTCTTCTTTTCTCTTTCCTTTGTTTTTCATTTCAACCCATTCTCCTGCTCTCCCTCTCTTAACTTAATCTACTCCCCCCCCCTCCCCCCAAACTTTTTCCCATTCTTGGATCAAAGGACAAATAGACAAGATGTCACTTCTCTACATCGCATGGCTACTCGATATCGCGCTTTAAAAGTTTTGTTCTTTATGGATATTACCTGCTGTTAGTCAGCTCAGACAAGATGAGACATCAGAAATGATTAAACAAAATGATTCCCATCTGCCAGCAGTGGCGTTTAGCCGTTGATAACAAATTACAAACAATTTCTACTCACCTGTTGAAGCCTTTAGTGTCATCCTTCTCGTTACCCTGAGAGAGAGAGAGAGAGAGAGAGAGAGAGAGAGAGAGAGAGAGAGAGAGAGAGAGAGAGAGAGAGAGAGAGAGAGAGAGAGAGAGAGAGGGAGGGAGGGAGAGAGAGAGAGAGAGAGAGAGAGAGAGAGGGAGGGAGGGAGAGAGAGATAGAGAGAGAGAGAGGAGAGTGTGTGTGTGTGTTGAGATCTACTTCTTTTCTTCCTTAGCCTTATTTATGTGTTTTCCCCTAGCCTCTTCCAGCCTTAACAAAGTCTTAGATCATTATGTGAGGTGGACTGGATTTGCATGAATATCGGTCGATATATACATGTTTAGCCCAGGAAAGGACTGAAAGTCAAGTAGGCTTATCACCTTGACACGTCTTGATCTGAGCTCTGCCTTATGATAGCCCTTTGTCTCCTCAGATTTTACTGGCAGAGGCGCAAAGTCATTTCACCATTTCTCTTGGACTAGGCTTGAACAGTGTCTTTTTTGTCAGCTTCTTGCATTCCATTTTGAAAAAAATATCTAGTGATGATGAAGGATGAAAAATGTTAGACCACCTATGTTTCCCTACAAAACTTTTGATGGAGGGCCACTAAATACCAACAAAAACAGAAAAACGGACAAAAGTAGCTTTCCGTAGAATTTATCAATATTAAGAAGTCCTGATAATCTCCAGGTTCATTTTGCCATGCCCGACTCTATTTTTTTCAACATTTTGTCAGCATATCTCTTCTCTTATGATTCTTCTAGCTAGAATGCATCTCTCTCTTTTTTTTTTTTTTTTTTTTAATTTTTGAAGAAAGAAAGGCTGTCATTCCTTGCTGGTGCCCTCTCTTTTCATCCATTCTCCAGCTTCCCATCTTTGTAATCATGCTCATCTTCCTCCTTGTTACTTTGTTACATTTAATTGCCTTTCTTTTTAAACCTACGAGCCAATGTATCTACGATCCATGTAATTTTTCAATTTCACTCTCAGTTGGGGCTCTAAATCCATTTGAGTGCGTTGTGTACCCAGTCCTGGGCTCCCAATTTAATACTGAGAAAAAGAAATGATGGCTTTCACAGCAAACTTAAAACTAGAATTGCCTGGATTGCTTGTTCCTCTGAGTTTTTCAAATGAAAAAAAAGCAAAATAAATTGAATGTATTTATGTTGTATAAAAATTTGCTGCAGTTAGCTGGTGTGGAAAAAGATATAATTAATTTGCTATCATAAAGAGTACTGAGAAATAATTTTGAATTTTTCTCTCTTTTCCATTTAACATTAACATTTGGGGAGAGTATGTCTTTCTTTTTTCTCTAACTTATTTGGACAGGTGTGGAATTCTTCTCAATCTAACATTTCTTTGAAAGCCACTTACTGTTTTTTTATGATAACATCAATAAATAAGAGACTGAAGTCCTGAAATATTTTGATGAAAATAGTTTCATACTTTAGCCAAATGGGAAAGAATTAAATAATTTACAGATATGTGATTTGACATGCTGTGGGTCTAACATTCATTAAAACAAAACTAGTATAAACATTGCATTTGAAAGAACCTGATAATGGAAAAAGTAAAATCTTTTTCATTTTTTTTAAAAATAAACTGGGAAATTTACTCATTGTCATGACAGCTTAAATACAATACATATATATATATCTCTGTAAAACGACCCAGATAGCTCTTTGAATTTGATTTAAAAATGACAGAACTAAATGTCAAATAAAGTGTTCAAACTGCTTGATATTTTAACTGTTAGAATTTTTTAGTTCCAAAACAGCTCTTGTTCTATTATTCAAATGGCTGAAGTATTTCCTCTGCCAATCTAACTGTGTCCCTATCATCCTCCCTCAGGGGTGAGTGTGCGGAACCTACAAGCCTTTCAAGTGTTACAGTCTGTCTTCCTGAAGGTGAGCCATGCTTGAATAAATTTGTTCGAAAAGAAATTTAGAAACCACTATAAAATGTGCAAATTTTCGTACTTGGTACATGGAGCTGTTACTTTACTCAGAATGCTACAAGTTTTCTTTAGCCAGCCTTGTCCACCACAGTAAACTCTTTTAAATGAAAAACCCCCAACAAAAAAAAGCAACAAAAAAACAAAACAAAACAAAACGTAACAAGCAAGTATGCATTGGCAATTTTGAGAAATCAAAGGGTTTTAAGTTCTAAAAATATGTCATCTTCACAAAAAATATTGAGTCTGCTACCATCCTGTAGATTTTCAACAATTAGTTTTGCTTCAATAATGCTTTAGACTAAAAGGCAGAATTTTTATAATGATGTCACCATGAATTAATTCAGGGATTTTTGTAAAGCAGTTAACACCCATAAGAAACCATCCCACAACACACACAAGGCTTTAGTAATCTTCCTCCTGCATTTAATGACAATAAAACTGACTATCAGCCAACAAATTTCAAAGCTCTTATTTTGGAAAGAAAAATTACCTCATTTTCAAAGTCTGAAAATGTTGCAGTGCATATCAATTAATTCTGAAATATTTCCCTTGCAGATCTTAACTTAAAACTTAACTACTTCTCAAGGGCACTGATAAAGCTGACATAATAAGTATTTATTTTGTAAACAAAAACAACTACTTAAAATGCAAGCCATGAAAATTTAACATTTCACATAGTGGATGAAATTAATGGTGATTTGTATTTACATTTAAAATAATATTATTTGAAAGTGTAAGCAGTTGTTTTCTGTATTTTCACCTCCACCCTGACTAAAATGCCCCAGAAAGGAGGTTTGTAAACTAAAAAAGATTATATCAGCTGTGAGATTTGCTGGGACTTTTTGGGTGACATCTTTCAATCTCTTTGAATCTAATGCTTATCCTTTGTACTAGCAGATGGATTTTTATTTATCAATTAAAGTATGGGCAAAAAGCTCAATATTAAGGTATATTCTTTTTTTTTTCCTTTTTTTCTTTTGTACCTGAAGCAAACCTCTATAGGTGCTCAGACTTCTTTTAGAAAACTTAAGTTTCAGACTATCAGCTTTTGTGCCTCTCTGATTTTTACTGCACTCATTAAGAGATGGGACTTGATAGTTTGGTTTAGCGGCATTTAGCAATAAGAATTTTTTTAAACTGTATATAAAGCTTTCAATGTCTCATCATAATGACTTATGAATATTTTCAGTCTAATACGGCCCATCTGTGCAACACCATCCTGGATGTAATCAGCAGTATTTACCACCAAGACAATGCCAACTATTTCATCCTGGAGTCACAGCATACACTTTCCCAATTTGCTGAGAAGATATACCTCAAGTCAGAGGAGATACAGGTAATGACTGACTTCTCTCCAAATTTACTTTTCTATATAAAGCTAATTCGTCTTAAATTCAAAGGTCAATAGCAGATCCTGTCTAAGTCTTATCCTAGATCTAAGTCCCTTTATCTGGTTTTCTCCACACATTTGTTAGGTGAAGCTTTGCCTTCTCTTTGACAACTAGGAATTTATGGTTTGGCATTTTTAATATGTTAAGTTAATATTTGAAAGATCAATTTTTCATTTGTGTACTTATGACTTCTTTGGCATTGTTAGATAATGATAGTTTGGCATTTATATTTAGTTAGATTTTTCATTTTCGGTTTCTGCATCTCTTTAACGATGTCCCAACTTAAGTCTAGACAATAGCATGTCTTTCTTTTTTTTTTGCATCATTGTGGCGCCGTCATAGAAACACTCAAAAACACATGAAGAAGAAATTAAAAGAAAATTATCAGCAGCTATGATTTAAAAGAAATATTTGAGACAGTTCTCATACAATTACAGGGATGTTATGGATTGGTGGAACATATTTTAATAAGGTTTTTGATAAGTTTTTAGGAATTTGTGCAGGCCTTGAATAAGAATTTATGTATGAATGAAACTGAGGCAAAATTATTGTGACTCATTGGGATGTGAATTATAACCTATGAATCAACTCAAGTCCATCAAGTTGATAGGAACAGCTTATTGGTGATGAGACAAGGAGAAGAACTAGTGGCCAACTTTTTGTGTTGACTTTTCCTTAATGAGATATATGGCACCTAGATTTATTGTAGAGCATAAGGACAATTACCCTACTCCTTCAATTCCTCATGGTGTTAGGAAATCATGTTATATTCCAGCAATGGCTCCATGGCCAGCTTCTTCTGTCTCTTAACTCATTTGTCAATCCTGGTCAGACTACTCTCAGCTTTCTTTGTGGATTCCAGTTAAGGGTATTTGGTGGTATTGGTTAAGGTTTTGGTAGTACATGACTTAACAATCACGATTTTCTTTCAACCTTATTCTCAATCAGGGCATGCCTCAAATTGAAATGATTTTCATGAAACTCATTAATACTATTACAGATTTTTTATAACTCTCATGAAAAAAAAAAACTTTTACTATTTTACTAAATTGTATTCTGTAAATTAATTTGTTGAAATAAAGTATAAGATTTCTAAATGTTTTGTTCTTAATTATCTTAATTACATTATATATTCGAATTTTCTTTTCAGATTAAGTTTTTTGAGATGTTGGAATTTCTTGTCTTCAACTTAAATTTTGTCCCATGTAAAGAATTGATTAGTGTCAGTATTCTCATCAAGTCCCAACAGTGAGTAATCTCTTGCTTAGATAGATAAATTATTGACTCTACAAAACTGAAACAAAGCTTAGTCAAAGTAGTGAATGATCTTTCAAGAGGGAAAAAAATTAAGTTGTCTACCACAAATGGAAAAATTCTTTTTTATCCTTGTAAGTAATGAAATAATATTCAGAGTTGCAGCCCTGATCTGCCCAAGCTTAAGTTCGAAAATCCAACACAAGATTTCAGCAATTATTGCGATAAGGCTATACATGCAGATTATGTGAGCATGTTAGAAGAGTTCTTTTCATATTTGCATGTCTAACTTTCTGAATTTGGTTTTAAAAATATGTTACTGCCATTTGAAAAGAATGGCACCTTGTTTTTTTTTATTTTATTATTTTGGCCTTTCCTGTAAGTCAGAAGTTTCCATTGAATTGTTTGTAGCACACCCATAGAGATTGTTAGTGCCATTATGTCTGTTTTAGCTATTTACCTTAACCTTTCTAATATTCAACTTTTTGGGTATTGATTGAGAGCTATATAATATTTAAGAATTCAATACCATTCCTCTTCCTCTTCTCCATTCATATATACACGAACATAAACAAACAGTTCCATCGAGTGCAGTATCCTGAGCATGCGATCCCTTCTTCGCATCCTGCGCTACCATACAATCTACCGTGATGTGTTCAGAGAGGTTGGTGTGCTGGAGGTAATGGTTACCTGTCTGCACAGATATGCCAACCAGCTGAAGGAACAGAACAACACAACAGGTCTGTGAGCTGAAAAGTTTTCGTCAAATAACATTTTTTTGTCAAAAACATTTCTTTTTCCAGTAAAGATAAAGAAAAAGGCTGTAAGAGTAAGCATAGAAAAAGCATTTAAATTGGATTAAAGAAAACAAAAAAAAAAATCCTTAGGACAAAACAACAGACCAAATTGACAAAAGAGCTATGATGATAAAAAGAAAAAAAGAATATAGTTTAAATAAATAGATCAAATTGAACGCAGGAAATGCAAAGATATTCTAGTGCATTTCATTCACTGGTGTTCTTTGAATGTCTCTAATATACTGTTACTTAGAGTTTTTCTATGATAGCAAGTCAACGAATTTTATTGTAAGTAAAAAAGTTCATCATAAAAAATTATTGATATAAAAGTTAATTGTCTGTTTGTGAGTTTGATGTGAATTCAAATTTGCTTATCTTTAAACTGAAAGATAATCATCTATTGATTTTTTTTCCTGTTTGAAAGTAATATCATTCTCAGCAAAGTTAAATATGTTTATTTAGCATTCCACAACAATCTTTAAAATATCAAATTTTTTTCATTTTGTAGACTTTTTTAATTCATGATGCATTCTGCTGACTAACTGGGTTTTTATTTCCCTCATCAGTGGCCATTCAGATAACAGAAGAACAACAGGAGTTAGGGCAGCTGGTGATGGAGGCTCTAGCTGTTCTGCTTTCTACAAACAGCTCTAACGCAGGTGAGTTTTCTTCATCATTTGCTAAGGCTCATATGAAAGTGGTTAAATATTCTGTATTTTGTTTTTGAACCCTTAATGTGTGTGTGTGTGTCTCTCTCTCTCTCTCTCTCTCTCTCTCTCTCTCTCTCTCTCTCTCTCTCTCTCTCTCTCTCTCTCTCTCTCTCTCTCTCTCTCTCTCTGTCTTTCTATCCCTCTCTCTCTCTCTCTCTCTTTTCTCTCTCTCTCTCCCGGCATAATCTGCTTTCAAATTATTAAATTAATACTTTTCCAGCTTTTTTTTTGTCTTTAAACCTGACTTTTGGTACCTCTCTTGAGTGCAGTTTAAATTCTTCCTAAGCTTTTAAGAAAAATTGATTTTCATTTTTTAATTCTTGCTCAACAATTTAAAGATTTATTACATCTTGAGTCAGAGGAAACACACCAAATATAAGATGGATTATTTGATGATTTTTATAAATGTAGCAGCGTTGTAAAAAAAGCAAATGCTTAACCCAGTGATCACTGCCTATCATCTTGACAAATACTGTCACTGTTTACATTTAATCATGCTAAATCACATCGACAGAATTTTTTTTATAGAGAAAATCCTCTGCAACATCAGGCTTACTGACGTCATGTCGCCTAAGATCATGCCTCTGTTTTAATGTGTTTTGGGCATCAAGTTAAGTTTAACTACAACTGAACAAGAGAATTAACAATTTTTTTTAAGTTGAAACAAGTCATTTCTAAACTAAATAAGATAGCTGAACATATAATACACTAGATATTAAGCGACACCTGGCCAGGTTATCCTACCCATGGCATTTATTACACCTAACTGTGTTTTGAGAGGTTCCCTTTAATATTATGATTCACATGCTGGAAATGTCATCGCTAGGGCAGCTCTTGCGGTTTGCCAACTTGTGATTGATTATCATCCCACTTAAAACAATTTCCCTCCACACACAAAAATACTTTAAAACAAATATGGTTTTTGAAATTGAATAAGCTTTAGTATCACCTTTTCATACCAGGACCGGGGTTAATAACATTGTCACTTTTCCTATCATCATGTTTGACTATGATAACACTACTTTCGCAAGTACTGTTATTTTAGGTGGAGACCATTTTACTTTCTTCAAAGACCTTTGCTAAAGACCTGAAAGTTATGGTGCTGTCTTAGACAATTGAGGTCTAACCTTGTTCTGTAAAGCAGGTGGAATTGAAATGCTAAAAACATTTTTTAAATCAATTTTTTCCAGTCCTTGAGTGTGGTCAAGTAATCTATTTTTTATCCTTTTGAAATCATTATTATTAGTATCACACAATATTTGTATTCAGTATAACTTGCAATGTTTCTGTAATCTTTCCATTCTACTTGTTTTTGACCAGGAGTGTTTAGAGAGTGTGGAGGAGCTCGCTGTGCTCATAACATGGTACCATTTCCAGAGTGTCGCCAACATGCTTTGCACATTGTCCAACAGCTTGTTCTTTCACCTGGTGGGGATGATGACATGGGAACATTACTGGGTCTAATGCCTACTGCAGCCATCACTGATCTGGAGCTAAAAACTCATATACTTAGGGTATTATCTCTCTATCTCTATATACCTCTTCTTTCTCTTCTCCCTTTTTTTTGTTCTGTCTTGTACTATAGTTAAATAATCTATCATCCTTTGAATAACCTATGGCCAGCTGTTTTTCCAATTAAATTTTAACTTAAGAATGCAAAACAGCCTCAGTTTATATCTCTCCAATACATTACAAAGGAATAGTAGGGGTACAATCACCACTTAAGAAATAGTTACTCCTTTTGAATTCATTTGATTACAGTTGAGTTTGAAATTAAATTCTTTCAACAGTCAGCATGATCTCCAAGGGAGCCTCCTTGAAATGCAGTCATTCTTGACACTCGTCTCTCTGTCTATTGCGCTTGTTGTAAGGATGGCAAGGAAAAAGCTTAATGAGTTGGAAGTGGGAGATGTGAAAACCTTGTTGAGCCCGTGAATGCCAACTAGTACAGGAGCTGAACTATGCTAGCTCTGTAACATTTCTAATGTTCCTTAAGGACTCATCTGAGAAGACTGCGTTGTTCTACATAAGATTTCTGATTTGTCGAGAAAGACCCTCTTAGACTATTTGGGCAAATTCACCCTGAAGGATTTATGACGCTGCAGACAGCACCGCGAATAAAGCTCCCATGTCGTCTGCTGATAGGTGATAGGAGCCCTCATCATTTTATATGGATGTAGACAACAATTTGAAAGCTATCTCTGTGTAGTGGGCTGCTTTTTATAATATATTTAGTGCTTTCCTGCTTTATGCCCACTAATGAGTCTTGTACCATGAGATATGGGGGCAATATAATTTTGTACACAGAATCTCTGAACCCCACATGATCTCTTTGTATGTCATAGACCCACAGTTTTGTTCAAAGGACTGCACTCGTCATTGACAGCCTTGGCCTTAGCTGTCTCTTTTTCTTCTTGTGTAGATCTAAATCTGACATCCTAAACAAGTTTTAATCTTTCATCAAATGATTTCAGAATTTTTACTTCTTGATCTGGTTCTGCTTTAACTACTTCAGTGTTCGAAATAGCCTTGGTTTGATGTCTTTCATCAGTCTGTTTGGCCTGTTTAGAAATCAAACTCAAAGGCTAGATCTATTCTAAATTTAAATTTGTTTAAGAAAATCAGGATCCAATGGGAGTGCAAACAGTATGTTCTCCTTAACTCTGAATTTGATTATATTAGGATTTTAGTACAATGTTTTCATTCTCTAACAACAATAAGTGGCTGTAAACGACTGCAAAGCTTATACTTTTTCACTTTGAAAACAAAAACATGTCCGCCTGCAAAGGTATACAAGGCAAGGACGACTCTGCACATCTGACCAGGATGTGACATCTGACCCTGATGTGTAGAACTATCTAGTTATAATCTGCTGTTTACAAATTTTAATTAAAGAAAGTACTTTAGCAGCATTTGAGTTTGACATTGCACGCTTTTTAAAATCTTATTTCAGTCATTGCTGAATGTGCTGAGAGAGAGTCACAGGACGCGGACTGTATTCAGGAAGGTTGGAGGCTTTGTCTATGTCATGTCAGTTCTAGTTTCAATGGAGGGATGTCTTGCAGAGCCTCCCAAGGCTCCATGGAACACAGGTCAGTTGAAATTGAAATCATTGTAACCTAGTGATTGCAGTCAGATAAATTATGTTAACTTCCTGCAGGTAATCATTCAGCTGTGATGAGGAAAAAAGCAATAATTATCTTCTCTATTTTTGAAACTAGGGAAAAACAAGTAGCTATGTTTGTTTGAATCTCAGTAAAGTGAAATCAATTATAACTCTTAATTTTTAATTTTTTATTGACAGTTTTGATTTATCATAAATTGTATATTGGTAAATATGAGTATTAATAAGATTTTTAACTCTATCACCATTGATGTTCCAAGCTCTTATATAAGGACCAGTATTTAAATTTTTATTTGCATTCAGTTCGACTTGAACACGAAACTTTTTTTATATTATCTCTGTTTACCCCAACTTTTTCAGTGGGTCGGAGAGAAATTCTGCTTATGCTAAAGACTGTTTTCAGTACCCTCACAGTGGCTATGAGATATGAGCCTGCCAATGCCAAGTTCTTTTCTACAGAAGTAAGTAAATTCAGTTCCATTTCTAAATAAGTATTGTTTACATGTATTTATTTTTTAGAGAGGGTATTATGTTCTAAATTTTTGTTCACTTTGTCATGAAATTACTTTGCAGCACTGTTAAATTTTAGACACAGCAAAAATCTTTTTTATATAGCAATTTGTATTAATGAAACTTATTTTGATTTCACCTTTTCAGCTACATGTTTCTAATTGTAATTTAGGAAAGTTTTTTTTCATATGTTGGCATAGGCAGGTTATGTATTTCTCTTGGCTGTTTTTTATTATCATATCATTTGGTTAAAATGGCATTTTGAACTTGACCAGTTTGAGGTTTGCAGTCTTTCAATCAGTTTTCAACATGTTTATTGCAGGTGCGCTATGACAGCCTCACAGAAGCGGTGAGACTTTTGGGTTGTTTCTCCAACACTGTTGACATTCCAGCAGCAACAGATGACCTTAGACCCTCAGACTCCCTTGACCATTTTTCTGCTGTTTTTTGCAGCTGCAAGGAAGAGAGGTGATCTAAGCATTGATGTGGAAACTTTAAAATTTGATTTTTGAGATGCAGAATAAAGAAAGACACTATGTTTTTGAAAACAGCCCAAAAGTTATTCAGGTCTCATTAATGAATGGCATTTTCCTTAAAAATAAGTTTTCCTACTAAACCTCAACAATTCTTCCTGTCTGATAAATGCCAAAATATTAAAGGCTGAGGGGATAATTTTACAAGCCCACTAAACCCTCAGTTTTGAATCAAGGATTTTGCTTTCTCCGAGTACTTTTGTCATTTTATAAGAAGTTTTGTCTTTTAAAATATGTTATTTCATCAGGAATAGATGGTTGAAGCTGCTATTGTGGTACAATTAAAATTACACCCTTGTTTTTCAGAGCTCCACCAAGTGTGCCAAAGTCCCTCCTGTCTGCCAGCATTATTCTTAGATATTTGTATGACATGGCTTTAGATACATTTGACAAGTAAGTCTTTAAAAAATTGAGGCAGCCGATTTTTTATCATATTAAATTGAAAACTGTGACAGACTGATGACTAAGAAATAGCAACAAAATTTTCTTTATGTAGTTTGTTTTCCTCCCTCTAATATAGGGACTGTTTCCTTTGTGTAAGTGCATGATTTTTTCAATTAGAAATGTGTGTTTTTAAATAACATTTGTAAAACTGGGAAACTCTCCCCCATCACTATTTCTTTTTTTTTTTTTCAATATGTAGACCAAGTCAAATGAAATCTTTTGACTCGCCAATTTTGAAAAAGCACACATCTGTGATAGAGGATGGAGGCCAGTTTGCGGGATCTCCACTATCCTCCTCTCCACCAAACAATACAACATCCTCACTTGGCATGAGGCCAAAAAGTGGTAGCACAGGCAGTCTTGGTCTTGCCCAGGGTCTCAGTGTTGGAACTGATGTACTGATAGTCCACTCAGGGGCTATTTTGTCTATATTTCATCTGCTGCCAGCTCTAGAGGACTTCTCCAATCTCCAGGTAAGATAAAATTGATATTATTTTTGTAATAAGTCTATTTTTAAAGCCTGCAAAATAACATTTGGTAGGTTATGAAATGAGGTCAAATATATATTTTTTAATTCTTCCCTGTGAGATTGCTTGGTACATTAAAAGAAGATGTCAATCTTGATTGCTAATATGCTGGCATAGTTGCATATTATAACAATTAATTACCTGGATTTAAAATGAGAACAGAGTGAATGGTGTTTTCTGTGTATTTTTGACTTATTTCAGTATTGAACTAACATTTCTGTCTAGATTTATTGATCTGTCAAACTGTAGTTATTTTATAAAAGTGCATTAAAAGGAATCAATGCATTTCACTGTTTTTTTTCCATTTATTGTAAAGGCAAATGTGTCTAATTTTTTTTACATATATGTTGAGGTTTACAATCATTGCTATGAATTGACACAATCAAAAAAGTGTGAACTCTTGTCAACAGTTTTTGAATTTCAGGCTGAGAATGACATGGCTCTGTTCTTGAGAAAGTTAATAAACAAGCTAAAACTCTGGGTTCCTCAATATATTACATTTTATGAAAATATCAAACTTAATCTAACAGGCCTCTCTGGATCTCAAAGTTTACGTAGCAGAACTTCTGAAATCTCTGATGAGAAATGATCGCAATCAACAAATAATGTGTGATGCCAAGTAAGAAGCTAAAGTCATCTCTCTGTTAGTGGATATATCTCTAGACCTTTCGTTCAAATAAAGCTATTTTATTGTCCTTTAATGAAACTTTCATCAGAAATACTATCTGAACTGAAAAACCTTTAAAGGATCAAGTCTTACAAACTTCAACCAGTAGCCTTTTGCCCTAACCTGGTTTTAATAAAATCCCATGTTTTGAAAAAAGAAAAAAAATAACTATTTGACCCTAGCTTTGATCATATCTTGCTTTTGGAAAAACCCTTGTTTAGAAAAAAATACTAAAAAGAAAACAATTCTATGACCTATTCCACCATCTGATTTTGAAAAAACTAATTGCTAATAATGAAAATATCTCATTTAGCAAGAAATTAAAATTATTAAAAAGTAAAAAAAAACAATTAAAAATCACCAAGTATCTCGTATTCCCTTATTAATTAGTGAAAGAGCCATGTTAAAAATTCATAAATCCTATAAATAAATGCCGGTGTCTTGCAGGTTTCCTCATGAAGTATTAAGCCATGGGTGTGCAGCCCTTGCTGATGAATCCCATCCGTTGCATACTTACCTCCAGTATATGTTTGAGAGGCTAGCATCACAGTCACTCACACCAAGAGACCTGAGGTATGAGAAGCTTAACTCTTTCTTATCTACAACAAGTCAGATGTTTACAAATATTTTTGGTGCTTGCATTAAAATGTTTCACATAAAGTGTATTGAAAAATCAACGTATTAAATTCATGATGATTACTTCATAGATGACTGAGTTAAACAGAGCAAATTTTTTCTATAAGTACACTGTTGTGCAAAACAAAAGGACGGCCTATTTCAATTTTTTTTTAATATAGCAAAACAAGATGCTTACATTCAAAAGTTTGATGGTTTCCAAACATATGTTGAATCCATCTATTTGTTTGATTTTTGTTATCTTTGATAAAACACTGAGCTATTTTTCACATAAACTTTATTTGGCCTCAGGGACTTCCTGCGACTAGGCTCACCATTGAGCTGTCGTGCAGTGGAGGAAGGTTATCAGGATGATCGTTGCATTGCAGTCACAGAGCCTGATGGCATGATTATGTCCCTTGGAATGGATGAGAAGTCTGCAGCCATGGAAACCGAGGAAAAACTAAATTCAGCAGGTCTTTGTGTTTTATTTTTTAAATCTCTTTGATTTTTGGCACCATAATTGTAAAAGTATTTTATGAAGAAAGAAAATAGGGAATTCACCTTTTTTCTTTCAAATTTTCTACAGTATTTTTGTCACTTTGATGTTAATTTATAAAGGAAAAAAAGTATATTACAACACATTCCTCTCTCTGAAACTCAGGTGGGACAGTTCCTCTTACACGTGTCAAGTGTTTAGTATCAATGACTACCCCTCGCGACAGTCGCATGCATGGATCCTCAGTGACACCAGCCTTTGTAGAATTTGATATGAGTGCTGAGGGCTTCTCTTGTCTGTACTTGCCAAGTGTGGCCCCTCAGGGTCCTCCTACACCATCTGTTGTCAGTGGAGTGGTAGGCACCTCAGAACCAACTGTAATTGGGGGCATTGGCACAGGTATATATACATTCACAGGTCTTGCTTTATGTGTAAACACTTTAAAACTTGTTGATTTAATATAGTATAATACTAAGTTTTAGAAGTTTTAAATTTATTCCATCTGCAATAAATGCATTTGGGTAAAATATCTTATTCCTGAAATTTCTAAATGAACATAAATTATTTTTGTATTTTTGAATGCATTTTATGCATAACAGTCACTCAACATGCAACATGCTGGAGGTGAAATGAACTTTTCGGTGTGACGTATAATTTATTTTATTTCTATTTCTGCCAGGTGAGCGTGTATTTCCACCACAGTCTGGCCTAACCTACTCCACTTGGTTCTGTGTGGACAAGTTCAGCTCATTCAGTGCAGATGCCCATCCTGTACGGCTATTAACAATAGTTCGTAATCTGCAGGGTAGGGACGAGAATCTCATCTGTCTTAGTGTGTCTTTGGTGTCTAAGGACAGATCTCTGGTGGTGTCTACACTGGAGAGCTACATGCCAAATGCGAGTGAGTTCCATGTTTTAATTATAATGGCTGATAATTAGAAGGATTTGTTGTTGCCCATGTTGATCATAACATGCGTTTCACGAAAAGGCAAATTATAGCATATTATAATTCTTTTATGTGAAAATATTTAATGAAAAAAAAATTTTTTTTTGAAAATGTTATATATATGATATTTAATTGAGGTAAAAAACTGAAGTAAATCTAGTATTTGTCTGTCTTGATAAATGATTTTCTTTCATACAGCAGGTCTAAATTTGAAGCATTTAAAAAGCGTATTCAATATAGAATTTTTCAATAATTATGATAGAGCTGTTATCAATTTTCCTGCCCCAAGTACAATGATGAGTTTACATCATAATTTTATTGTATGGAAATCTAATTGAGCTGTGAAAATTTCTTGACAAAAGACAGACACACTTTATCTAACAAGTGAATTAATTGATACCATAATTCAGATTTTGTAGGAAGTTTTAAAGAAAAAAGTAAGCAAGAGATAGAAGAGATCGAACTAAAAGAGCCAATGTTGATTTTCAGGCAATGGCTGTGAACTGGAGCATGAGCCAACCTTAAATGACAACACAGTGCGTTTGTGGTGCCCTGAGCTGACACAAGAAGGACAGTGGCACCACCTTGTGATTGTCCTCCACAGAGCAGGCATTATGAAGAATAGCAACATCAGCCTGTTTGTAGATGGGGAGCTGGTGGCCTCTCCAAAGGTTAAAAATAATTTGAAAAGTAGAAGAATGTATTACACCATTGCATGTTCATTTCTATTTCTTACTCCAATTTTGTTTACTTTTTTGGGAGTTAAATTATTAGTTAAGTCCTTTTTTAACTTTAAGATGATTTTTAATATTAATTTAATTTATGTTGAAAAATATTTTCACAATGCTTTTGATAAACGAAGTTATGGTTGTTTGAAAACCATATTATTTGTTAAGAATATTCTTATTGAAATGAAGATCTGTAAACAAATGTCTGAAATCTATTTTTATGTCCAAAGCAAAATAGTAACAGAATTTTTGTTTTCCAGCTTCACTATATCTCACCTAATCTTGGAGGAGGAGGGACTGCAAGCCCAACAGCGTTCACATCAGTATTTGCCTATATTGGCACCCCACCTCAGCTGCGCAGGCAGTCTCGCCTGCTATGGCGTCAAGGCCCTTGTCTCATGTTGGAGGATATTGTCTCACCTAGTATTGTGAAAAGCTTGTATGAACTTGGTGCAATGTATGTTGGCAGCCTGCAAGCCCCCATCTCAGGTAGCATTTTTTTGCAGATGAAAATTTTCATTAGATACTTTGGCAAACTCCTTTAGTTACTTAATGACTTATGCGAAACTTTTTTCTATGGCAATTAAGACAGTAAAATGATACTATGTTCTAGTAAATTCAGAGAGAATAAATTTATTGCACGACAAAAATTGTTGCTTAGGGATCCTGAGAGATTTTATTTTGTTTAAAAAGTGTGCACCGTGGTTTTAATACAAGCTTAAGGAACAAGTTTTTAAAATTTTTTAGAAACTTGAAGATTTCAAGTTCTCTGGATTTAGAAAACAAACAAGTTGCTCTACGCTATACATCTTATAGTAAATAGCAAGTCAAAATAATATATTATCTAATGTAGAAAACTTAGATTTTGTGCATTTTCTTTTCTTTTTTTTTGGAGCTCTAAAATATTGATATTTATGAATTCACATATAATAAGAAATACATCACTTTTATGTTGGGGATACTGGCGATTTCAGGTGAAGGTGAGGTGAATGGTCCCTACATTGCAGAGGAGAGGGTCATGTTTGGGGTGTACGCACACGCCATGTCTCAGCTTACCATTGCCAAGATTAGAAAAATATTCAATAAAGTGGATAGTAGAACCATTGCTAAACAGGTTGGTATATTTCATTTCACAATCTTTAGAAAGGTATGCTTAAAAAGAAAGAAGAAGTTTGAAAGCAAGTAAGTGGTCTTATATGTTGGTTTCAATAAACTGTTACTGTTCCAGTTTTTTTTTTAATGACCTTACATTTCTTGCTATAGATTGACATGGTAGGTTATTTGATCTTTTTTCCCCTTTTTCATACATTTTCAAATTATATTAACCAATAGCTAAAATATTGATTCATCTTCACAGCAATCAGGAAATGCTTTTATACTAAATAAACATGGGATATATTTCATGTTAGAAATCTTGAATTTTGTATATTTTTTCAGCTTGCCATGCCGGCTCATGAAAATGCAACACCCATCAGGATCCTTCACAATTCTGCTGCTCACCTTGCTGGTCCGGCCAGAAGCCTTGGTGCTGTGCTCATGGGATACCTAGGTATTTGATTGTTAATATTTATTATGTCACTGATATAACTGTAATAGAAACGCATTATGAGGAGTAGGTGATTTGGACTTATCAATTCATGTGTTCGTATTTTGATGCCTTTAAATATTTGTGGAATTTGATTTGGGAATGTAATATTTATGTAATTTTTTAACACAGTAAAAATATATGTACTTTTAATGGCATTTTTTTCCTTTTGCTTTTAATGGAAACATCTCTTGAAATGAAAATGTTAGAAGTGTAGTTATTAATTGTATTCAAAGATAAATAAACTTAATGATGCCAAAAGCTCAATAAATAAAGCTTAAAACTTGTGCTTGATTTACCAGGGTTGTTTAAAATATGTTTTATTTTTTTTATTTCATGAAGAATCTTATACCTTTTATAATTCTAACTGTTTATCATAAAAAATATGGTATTCTAAATGGACATAGATTTGAATCAGTATCAATGCCTTAATTTGATTATCCCAACTTCCACAATATTTTTAATGATATAAAGTGTCACAATAACATTTTTTTACAATGTTCCTGAATTATCAGGTGTGCGCACATTCTGCCCAAGGCCCGTAGCAAGGATGTTAGAAAATGTTGGCGGAACCTCGGCTTTGCTTGGACTCATTGCAATGACAACTGATGTTGAAAGCCTGTATGCAGCTGTGAAAGCCTTGGTTTGTGTTGTCAAGAGTAACATCTCATCAAAGTGGGACATGGATAGAATACAAGGATATCAGGTAACTGATTAAAAATTTTTTTTTTCAGCAAATGTTTTCATCAGACAAAATTAGTTAACCTTTTTTTTACAGGTCTCAATTGTGACAATGTCTTTCTTTTTCTTGTTGTTTGACTTTTTACCTCTTACTATAAATTTACTTTTAGTGAAAATTTTGCAGATATCAAGTTAAATGGCCATTATGGGCATAAGATGCTAAATGCAAATCTCTACTAGAATTTTCCCTAAATTGTCTTGAATAGAAATGTGCAAACCTGTTGTTTACAATCTAAGAAAAAAAAAAAATAAAAAAGAGGGAAAACAAAAGAACAAATAAATTTATGTTCTTTACACCTGAGCTTCTGATTGTTAAACTATTTTTTTTTCTCCCTCAATAGCTACTGTCCATGTTGTACAAGAAGAAAAGGCATCTACTTAACAGCCATATTCTGCACTTGACCTTTTCCCTTGTTGGTACTCTGGACAGTGGAAGAGAAACACTCGTCATCCCTAACCTACAGGCATTCCAGGATCTGCTCTGTGATCTAGAGGTTTGGACTATAATCATTCCACCATTTATTGATTGACTGTGTAGAGGAATCTTATTAAAATGTTTATTTCCACATCAACACAATGTAATACTATGGTAAATACCCAAACCCCTCAAGCATTTCTTATTTGAATGTTGGCTTTTGTACAGCTGCTTCTGGTGACTATACTGATATTTATTTCTGTTTTCTTTCCAGACATGCAATAATCTTTTTGATAGACATTGAAACACTTCACTTCATTTCAATAAGTTTTTAGAGGAAAAGAGTGGCACAGTTGATATGAATGGCAAATGTTGAAAGTCACGAATTAAGAAAAAAACATTGATATTTTTATAACGCTCATTTTATTGTAATTTTCAGATTTCCCTCATGTGAGACTTATTCAATTCTCTCTTTACCAAAATGAATAGTTTGAAAAAAAAAAAGAAATGGTTGAACAAAGAGTAAGACATTTTTCTGATCTCTATTTTGTATACATACAGATATGGCATGAAGCTCCAGGTGACCTGCAGAGATCTTTGTATGAACATTTTTACGAATTGCTCACTGACTCAACGTAAGTGTTTCACACATCACATAGTCTACTTAATTAGAACCTGCTAAGAAAGGATACTGGCTTCAAATTACCTGAAATCGAAAATATCAATATAAAGAGACAGCAAGAGGAACATTGGCGTAGGGTTTAGGCAGTTATTTCAGACATGAATTAGAACGCAAATGCTGCTTTAGGATTGACTCTCTTTATGAACCATCTAAACCCATTTTAGTCCTTTTCATTATTTAACAAAATTTTACTTTATACTACACTATTTGCCTCATATGAAGTTCTTTTAACCAATCAGTGAACAAAAGACAAACCACAATGTGATGCGCGGCATGGGACTGGCAGGAAAACTGCTACACATCTTACACGACCAGCGTCTCCCACTCCACACTGTGCAGTCTATAGCAAATGTGTTAGCTGAACTCCTTGGGGGCATGCCAGACCATCCCAGTTTACTCAGGTACTGTTGGAAAATAAAAATCCATTAATTTTTTTTTGTGTCCTTGCCCTCCCCTTTGATAACGATATTGCCAGTGACTTTTATAAGAACATAGATAATGATTGTCATACGTAATGCTTTTGGTCACAATGATGGGACTATAATAGATGGAGATAATGGCGTTGATGCTGATGATGATAAGAGGGATATGGATAATGATTATGATAATTATTGTTGTAGATGATTATTAAATTTTGCTTAAATGGTCTCAAAGTGTTTTAAATTTGAATACTCATGATATATGCGTGTGTGTGTTTTAAATATACAAAATAAAAAGTATATATGTATATCTCACAAAGCAGGCATGTCCAAAGTCTGGCCCTCGAGGCAAATACAGCCTATGTTCAGATTAACACTGGCTGCAGCTTCTGTCATAAAATCAATAATAATTAAATGTTTAATAGTTCAAAGAATGTCAGGCTGAATAGTTGGCCACTTCACATTTTCAAGTCACCAAATCTGGCCCTCTTTGCAAACAGTTTGGACACCCCTGTCTTAAAGAGACTGGAAGCATGCATTGTGATGAAATTAAATTTAAAAAATGTCAATTTGGAAATTTTAACTTTTGATTGCAGATTTGGCCAGTTCCTTGTATCTACCCTGCCCACTGGAAACTTGACAGAAAAAAATCCTGATTTTAAAGACCTAAAATCTAATAATCCAGCATCAGCACCTGGAGAGAACGCTAGTGGTATGAAAATTATTGTTATATTTTTATGAAATTGAAGTTTTATGGAAAGCCTTACATTTTATTGCTTCACTTCAGATGCACAGCTGATAAACCATTGTTTCATGTTTAAGTTTCTTAATTCTGTTCCTCTCTAATCAAATGAAGTTTAAATTATGGAGGAAAATTTTCACCCCACCCAAATCTATAAAAGATAACTCTGCCTTTTTTTTCTTGTTTAGGTTCAAACTTTCAGGAACAAGTCATTCATACAATTCGGATGCGAAACATTTTGCTAGATGTTGTGTATAAACTAGTGAAACCATCAGGTGCAAACTTCAATCAACAGTGAGTGTGACTTTGTTTTTTTTTCCTTTTCAGATTGAAATCTTTAACTTTTTCATGAGGTAACTTTATTTTACTTTCTTAATCAGGGTAATGACAAAGCAAATTTGAAATTGGATAAGAAATTTATATGTATTACAATTATTAATTAAGAAAAACAGCAAAACAAAACAAGGTAATTATTTCTAAATTATGTGTTGTTCTAGTGTGATCATCAAAATTTTCACCAATTCCATACCATGTATACGTGTCAGTAACTTCATAGGAAAACATTGCACAGTTTGTACAGAGTCAAGTTGAATACATTTTGTGTCATTTCTTCAATAATTTTTTTCTTCTCTTTTAGTGAAGAATTTACAAGTAAAGCTAGATTTAAGTAGAAGGTTTTCTTGTTTCCACCCACAAGGTGATTATCTATCAGTTTTTGCAAGAACAATTGAATTCGTTTGATAAAAGAACTTTCGCTAACTTGATTCTCATGAAATTTAAATTTTGAAACTTTAGTCTCATGAAGCTATTTCCTGTACAAATTTCTTCCTTCTGCAGGGCTTGTGAAGATCTGACTCGTGTGCTGGGATTTGATTGGTTGATGTTGTTTCTGCAGAGCCATGTCCATGCTGAAACTGTTGTTCTGGCATTGAGGATTCTCCTTGTCATGTTTCGGAACCCTGACAACATGCGCAGATTTCGAGAGGGGGGCTATGGGGGTGGCTGGATGGGTGACACTGAGAGTGTGCTGAAAAAGCAAATGTCTGGTGTGCTAGGTACAACAGATTTAACCTGAAAAACTTTATAGCATAGATGGTGTTTGCATTATTGTCATGCTTTTCATTTTGATAGAGGTTAAATTGCTCCATATGATTTTCCAAAAGCCATCTGTTCTTATCTGAGTAGTATTATAAAAATTTTAAACATGAATTATGTTATAAGTTTTTTAAAGCATTACGTTGTCTCTATCTGATCAGGATTTAATGTGGGCAATCAATCTAGAGGCAATGAGCAAGAGATCAGCCATGAAGTATGTCATGTGCCAGGATTCCAGGCTCTGCAATGGCTACTTGGTCGCCACACAGAGGTGCCAGATATATACTTCCTATTGATGGCATTGCTGCTAGGTCAGCAGGGGCGACCTATATCCACAGCTGGCCATGTAAGAGTCTACATTAATCTTGGGTCTCTTATTACCATCAACTGAATATTTGTAAATAGAATAAACCTGATTTGAAATAAAATCAACATGGGTTTTTATTGTTCTTAGAAAACCTGACATGTATGTTTCCAAAATGCCAAATTTTAGAAAATCTGGGTTTTTTTAAGCATTAAAAAAATCTCCATGGCCCTCTATTTTTTGTGAAGGAAAAATTTAAAAACATTTCTCCTAGTAATTCAGTGCTAACGCAATGCAATCTTCTTTTTTCCTAGATTTCTGTCATGGTTATAATTGCTCTGAAATTCAGATTCACTTGCTTCTTTTGTTTTCTTTTCTAAGTTTTCACTTACCTTTCACATCAAGGACATAACCAAAAAGCATCTCCATTCCTGATTTTTCCCCCTCTTAATGGAATATAAAGTTTTAGATGGAATTATTTTAGAGTCTTGCTCAGCAATTACATTTGGTGCAGATCCTAGGTGAGTGTGATGTTGGTTCAAATTAGAATTAAGAAACACAATGCAACCTGACTGAGAAGAGAATCTTTTTAATCAAAATTTAATCTAAATTCTACGCTAGATGTAAATTATTCCTCTTACCAAAATTAGATTTTGAAAGATGTAGATGGTTCTGAGCAATTTGAAACTATTGCTGATCTAGATTCATTATGAAAACTGAGATTACGAAAAAAAAAAAATACAGCACTCTAATGAAATGGATCTAGATCTCATTGTATTCTTTCATTTTCTTTGTAGACTTTAATAGAAATCTAATTTTCTAGCTTAGGTATACATAAATTCTCTTTCATACCCCCATACCTCGATAATATGTTATTGATTTTTTCCACACTCATTTCATTATCTTAAAATGATTCTTGAGAGGAGTTTATAAGTTTATTCAAGTATCAAAGTGTACAATGCCTAATTTCTGATCCAAAAGTATTCTCTTCTTGACATTCTTTTTTAAGCCTATGGTTAGATCTAGGTTGAAAAAATAAAACGCTTCTGAACTAATACATTGTCAATTTCTTGTCTAATGTGAGAACTCTTATAAAATTTAATGCAGAGTTAGCTTCGCCTTCAGTGTATATATTCATTTATAAGATTTCAGTCATATAGAAACTGTTTGTGAAATTTGTTTTCAGTTTGTTAATATAACAGTAGAGTGCTTCTAGTAATATAGTTTTCTGAAAGCACAGTGTCACAAAGTCTAGTGCAAAATATGGCTTGAATTAAGACATTTAGATCATTAAAATATAGATAACTATAGATGTGCATGTCACAGGTCTTTTTCTTATTTCATGACTTTTTAACCTATGCAAGAAAATCTGGGTAAAGTCACATTTGCCCATCCCCAGCTACAGGCTACAATAAAAGCTTACTTCATTCATTTAGTAAGAATAAAATCCTTTTAAGTATGAATGCATCCTGATTTTGTTTAGTATTCCTTAATTTTTGCCCTTCCTTATAATGTCCAGAGATGACAACTTTTTTCTCTGATTTAGTCATCTGATGTGTATAGCTTAGATATACTCTCATCATTTGAATTATTGTTAGTCTTTGTATAAATGGATTATTGTGTATTTTTTCTTCCATTTAGTACTTGAATGTGGACTCTGTTTGGTCTGTGATATTTGGTGTGGCAGCCTCTAAACCTATGAATCTGATCACTAAGGACAGCATGGACATGTGTCCAGATGCAGCTCTTGTGCTCCTTGCAATGATCAGAAATATGACCAGTGAGGTGAGAGAACAATGAATATTCATCCCTTCTCCTGTTGTTCCACTCCTTCAGTAATTTATATGTGAAGTAACAATGATGCGTTTCATGATGCTGAGAAACCATGGATTCATGTATTCAAGATACATCAGCCACAAGTGAGAGAAAGAAGAAGTAATATTGACTGGAAACAATGTTAAATCATTAAAAAAGCATGTTGAAATTTCTTAAGATCATTTTAACATTATTTAAGAGTTTCCTTTTACGTCTCACATAATCTTTGTAAAAATCTCATGCATTTTGTGTTTTGGCAAGAGCATATCACAGGGTCAAGATATTTGAAAATTTTTTTTTCATGAATTAAGACTATAAAACTTATTAAAAGTGAATATGGCTTGGTTCAAAGTTTCCCAAGATATGGGCATGTGGATTTGAATTTTTTCTTCACAACACAGTTTTATATGATTAAGAAGTTTTTTCACCCCTCTCAACATTTGAAAATGTGTTTGTGCTTCACAATTATGTACTTGTTATGCTTTGGTTCTTTTTATTTTGCTTGAAAGCGTCAGATCATTTCCTAATGTCATATTTTTTGCCTTTATTTGTGACAGTTTGATGTGACCCTCAGTGAAGATGCCGATCAAAATCAGTACCCAGTAACGGTTGTGCAGTTCTTGATGTTCCTCTACCACAACATGTCTGATTTCCAGTCAGTATCCACCAGCCCAGACTTCCTCGCTGGCCTAGTGGCGACTCTCTTCCCTTTCCCTTGCAGCGAGTCTAGCAGCAATGTTACCACACCCAGTGAAGAGTACAAGGTAGAGGAATCTGCAATGCTGACATGGAACTATGAATACAGAAATGGAATGAAAAAAAAAAGGCAAAATTACAGAAAAAAAATACGAACAAAAATATAACTGACACATGATGTCATGTATTTGGATCTTCTAATTTGTTTCAGAAAGTCCAAATATTGCTTAAAAAATTATACCTATTTGGCTCACTGAGGTCATTTTATGATTGCTGTTTGCAAAATTTGATGCTGCTGAGTCTCACTTGGCATGTCATTTTTTTCTCTGTTGTACTAAAAATTAAAAGTGATGCATCAAGAATGGAAGCAGATTTAGATTCACAGACTTTTGATGTGGTATTGATTTTCTTGCTCTGTTACTTTTCCAGCCATTCCCAGAGAGTGAGTCTGTATTAATAGTCAAAGCCCCAGAGAGAGAATGTGCTGGTAAGTTTATATATTTTCAATTTGTTACTCAAAATAATTTTTGAGTTTGAAAATCACGGCGTCACTTTAATGATACTTTAGTTGCGCCGCACTGGCCCCAGTCAAGCGATAAATAGGTCACGGGGTTGGGGTCATCCACCCAATGTGAGGTCAAGGTCGGTCGCTCTGCTGGCATGCACCAGTCTTTTGTCAAAATAGTTCATTTTAATACGATATGCAAGCTTCATTTAATTATCTTTTCATTTGATCATTCACTAAATAAAAAAATAGTAAAAAAAAAGTTGTCATTGAAAAAAAAAAAAATATAAAAATATATTTGATAGAAGCTTTTATATCAGTCATTTAAAAAGTTTGAAAAATGACCTGATTACTGAGCTAATTAACATGATTAAGTGACCGCTAGCAGACAATCGGCTCCACAGAACTTGAAAAAAATGCTACTGTCAATAAGACAAAATATTTTTCTAAAGATTCACGCAAAAATCATATCCTCAGCACAAAAATTGTGTCTGTGAGCTTGGTTCAAACATAATTCCCTTTAATTATTACTACAGCGTATATTACTCTATCGAGTTAAAATATCCAAACAAGGAACAATTGCGAATAATAAAACATATTTTACCATTAGTGTTTTTGAATTATCTCTTGTGGCTGACCAGAGGGTTTGATAGGTGTTGATGAAGCTATAGGGGTAGTTGGAACGGTGAGTGTTTGTTGCTCGATAGAAGTCATGTCTATGACTGTTGCGCCGATAGATCATGTTTTGTGGTAAGTTTCTAGATCTATATTCTATGTTTGTACCTCTGTCGATCGTTACTTCCACTGTCTGTGTGTCTGCTAGTGATGCATCTAACATGTTCGTTTTCTTAATTGTCTCTAGGGGGGGGAAGTGTCTATGAGGTCTCTATTTTCATGCTGATACGTCTGGTGGGAATCTTCATCTGTCTCTATGCTATCACTGGGACTGCTGGTATCTACTAGTTCTAAGCTGATTTTGTTATCTGTATGGCTATCTGTCATCGTTTCAATTGTGTCTGCAAATGTAAGTAGTGTAGTGTTACGTTATCAATCTGTAAAAATTAAAAAGCGTCTAATGGTATGAATGTCTGGGTGGGTTTAATTTTCAGTGAGTTCTCTCTCGGTGAGTCTCTCTAAGTTTGAGAGCTCGTGCCTGCTTTGTAAACTCCCATGCCTTAGCTAGGTTAGAGAGACGATCTCTCAAAGATGGGTTAGTAAGAGATTTTCTTTGTGGAAGTCTCACCATAAATCTCAAGTTGTCTGTGTCAAAGATATAGATCTAGTCCTAGACGCTTTTATAGGTGCCACACCTCTTCCTTTTCCACGCTGATATGTTTGCCTTACATTATATGACAACATATCGCGAAGAAAATCATTGATTTCGGATCGATTCCAAACACCATGCAAATGTCATCACTAAGTTCAACGCCAGAAAACGACTTTTTAATTTAATATTGTTTTTTCCCTTCTTATTTAAAGTCAGTTGGCCACATGTTCGGCACATTTCATTCGCATATTTATATTGATAGTGACGTTCTTGAGTATGTTCCATAATGATGTAAAAAAAAATATTCAAAAACTCTTTATCATTGCTGAGGATATTTTTTTTTAAATTCTCTATTGTTGCTGAGGATAAGAAACCTGTTAAATCAGAAAGAGAAATAATATTAGAAAACCGTTGAAGAAGAAAAAATGATTTGTATGCAGCCGTTTGTCTGTAATTGTCTAATTAAGTCGACACAATAGAAGAAAATTTTTAAAAATTAATTAATAAACTAAGTGAGCAAAACGAAGCTCTAAAATAAAACCTTTTAAAGATAAAAACTGGGGAATTTCACAAAAGTCACAAGACTGAGTTTATAATTCGAAAGTCAAGAGGAAACCGGTCTAGCTCGTCAACAAATTTGACCAAAGACAAACTTTATTACGCATCAAAGTGCAGTGCGCAAAATATCGGGTGCACTGGTTTACCCTGCCTAGCAGCGTCAGCAGAGCATATCTGACAGTGATTGATTCACTGAAGACGGTCCTTGGTAAGGAGATATGCGGGCAACCAGGCCTAAAAAGTATCGCTGAGAGCCGATTTTGAGACGCTGTGAAATATACATATGTTTGAAATATATATCTCATTTTTGCTCAAAGTATTTGTAAACGAAGACAAGACTTATTAAATTTGAAAGCTGATAAGAATAAAGTGAAAAAATATAAGAAAAAAGTATATATTTAAACTTCTTTTATATTTGAGAAGTTGATTTAATTGAATGATTTTTTTGTATGTTTCCATTTTAAGGCTTTCTAACAGGCCACCCAGCTCGGAGATTTATCATCGATTTCATCCGCACTATCATCATAGATTCTCTGTCTCAAGGATCCAGCAACAAAGGCACTACAGTTATGGATATTGTTCTAGATGTGGGTTTTTCAAAGTCTTAAACAATAAAGTTGTTAAAAGATCCTAATTGCATGTGAACTATCTGCTTGTAAGAATAAAAATGATTCCTCTATGTTATTTTATATTTTTTCATGGATTCTTTGACATAGTTAATCCACAACAAGATGATCTCAGGCCATTTCTCAAATAGTGGGGACTTGGAAAGATGAAGCACCAAACCCACCCACCATTGCATTATTATAAAAATCCTTTAATCTTTAGATTCCTTATAAAAAAAAAAAATAACGAAATTTAGTTTAACTTATTTTTCCTTAATAAAAATTAACATTTGAAGGTCATTGCAACAGCTGCAATGACTATCAAATAGAAATTTATTTCAATTTCTCATTATCTTCTCAACATCTACTTAGCCATAGTATTTCAGACAAAATAAAAAATCTGCCATCTATAAAGAGGGTGTATAAATTTCTATTTTAACATTTGGCAGAATGAAACATAAATATAATAATACCAATGGTAATCACATAAATTGATCTTTTTGGAACAATCTGAATTTTCAGATCTTTTCATTTCACCACCAAAGCCTTTTCCATTTTGTGATAAAAAAATGATGATATATGTAAATATTGCTTTTGTATTTTACCCTTTTTTTATCATTTGTATTTAAATATACTTAAATATATTATGGTGAATGTGATTTCACAAAGAGTTTCATCACTTTGTTGAAAGCCCTGAGTTCTGTTCAGTAACAAGAAGCATTTCGAAGATCTAAGCAGAACTAGTATAATTTTATTATAAAATGATTTATCCTTTTTTTTTACTTCGAATTTCAAACCTATCGCATTCTTGCAGGGGCTATTGCTTGATACGCTAACAAGAATTAAAAGTAGAGCTCAGGATATCTTAGTCGTTGTAAAAGGCACATTCATGTATTACTTATAGTCTCAAAGGTAGCAGAAACAAAGCAATAAAAATCCCAAAACAAAGAAAAAAAACTAGTAAACGCTTGCATCTCAAAATTTATTATATTTTTGGGGGGAATTATTTCTTTTTATCAGGGCACACCGGATCATGTGAGCCGCGCCCAGCAACGTCAGTTTCAGACAGAGATGTTGAACATCGTGATGGAGCACCTACTGGCAGCAGATGTTTTGCTTGGCGAGCAGGCAGCCCTACCACTGATGGGCAGTCAACACAGTTACAGCCACATGGCAGCAAGCGTTTTCTACTTAGCCAGTAGAGTTGTTGACAAAATGTGGCACGGTAGTTCAATTTATATTAAGGATATTATTTCACAGATGTTAAAAATGCTTAGAATCAATTCAATTAAAAAAAAATAGAAGAGTATTTGATAACTTCAGTGTCAAAACAAAGTAAATAAAATCGGTTTTGTATAATCTTAATGGATTTATTTTTCTAATTTTTTAAATATTTTCAAAATAAAGAATCAGTAAGTATTGAAATACCATGAACAATGTTTAATGGCATGTTATATACGCTCATTTTTTCTGACTCCATACTTTCAGTGCACATGTGTATTAACTGTTTAAAAATTCCGTAAAGTCTTTTTAGTTTCTAGTCTTTCTTACAATATGTTTTGGGTGAATGATTTTTAGTGAGATTCATCTATTTATAGGTTGCTTAATGCAGGAAAATAATACGATAACTATATATTTGTAAATCAAATTTTTTTTCAGGCGTATTCACAAGAGAGGCCAAAGAAGTATTTGACTTCCTCAGCAAGCTAATTGCTCAAGCTAAGAGGAAATGTGAGAATGCTTTTTGTGCATGCTAACTTATGACTCATTTTTTATTTTAATATTATTTATTTTTGATCATTTGACAGGTGGGTGTGGTACAAATATTTTTGTTACAGTTTCATTCATAGAACAGAGCCAACAAAAGACTGTTTCAAAAAGATATCATAGATTTATGCCACTAAAAAGTTTTGACTTGTGATAAAAAGTGTGGAGTTGTTTCATATTTTACACTGCCTTGATTATAGAGCTGTATTCTTTCTTTATTTAGATATTGGAAAAAGCTTTCATTTTCAAACAGACTTAAGAAAATTCTTTCCCCATACTTCTGCGCAGTTGATGAGCTTGAAATAAACTTGGTGCTTTTTTACCAATTATGACATGTCTGTTTTTTCCCTTATGACATTCTTCTTTTATGCCGTCTTTGTAACATATTGGTTTTACTCTTTCTATGTTGACGTTTTTTTTTAAACTAGCCATTATTAAGTTTTCAGTAAGCTTGTTGTCCTTTTTTACTTTAAAAAACCTTTGTGCCTTATCTGACACAATTTGTTTTCATATGTAGCAATAAAAGCCATTAAATAATCAGGTCATCCAGCAATTAAATAACTTCTCTCACCTCTTGCAGCCACAGGCCTGTCCCTGGAGCCACTCTACAAGTGCCTGAACAGGACTATACTGTTCCAGTTGTCAAGGCCAATCAGTTCAGTAGCTAGCCAAGCCAGTGTCCTGGACGCTCTCCATGTCATCACTAACAATCGCAACCTTGTCTTTGGTCCAGGCAATCATGACACAGAGTTCCTAGGCTGCCTCTGCTTTTGTCTGCTACAGCTTACAGATGATCCAGAGACTGGGTAAGCTTTGTTTTTTTTTTATTTTTTCCATGTCTCTTTCTATCTACCTATGTGTCCATTGGTCTCTGTGTAAGTTCTGCTATGATCCACTCTCACTATTGTTAAAATTGAAGAAAAGTATGAGTGTATTGACTAAAATCATGATACAGCTCTTTTTTTTTTTCTTTCAAAAAGCTCTTTTTTATGTGTGTGCGTATGTGTATGTATATGCCTTTCTATCACCTTCTTTGTTTCTATCTGCCTCTCTCCTTTTTCCCTCTCTTCTTCAATCACACTCTTCTTTCTCTTTCTTGTCTGTTTAAAAGTACAATAAACATTCTGAGAAATGAAGAGAGGACTAGGATTCAAAAGAGTCCTAACCCCATCAATTGAGATGGCAAGATAATTTTCAATGCAAACCCAACCTGCTTTTTTTTTTCTGGAATAGTTTCTCAATGGAATAGAACGCATTAAATGTGCATTTAATAGGATTTGAGAAGCAATAACAAATCAAGGAAACATCTCTATTTTTTTTCTTTCCTATTTATATATTGTAATCTTTTAGAATCAGCCACATGGTGCAGGCCACTTCCAGAACAATCGGTATACTGAAAATATTTTTCTTTTTTCTTTCCTTTAAACAAATTGAAATCCATTTTTAAATAAGTTAAAAGCAAGAGGCTATCATATTTATCTATCAAAGTATAATAACAAGGAGTGAGAATGTTTGTATTATATAGGTCTTAACAATTGTCAAGTTGCATTCAAAAGAGAAACAGCAGTTAATATCTGGAACACATGAATGAATTTGAAATAAATTAGAACATTTCAACTTTATCCTTGTCTGTTCTTGATGGAAGTAAGATCACTGTTAACACATATTTTCCCCTCAATTTTGTCTTAGTGCTGCCAATCTCAGCGAGTCAAAAGCGCGTGCCACTACATGGCATGTAGAACCTGACCAATCTGTCCCGTACCAGTCCCACAGTGTAGATTTTCACACAGAGGGTCAGAATGACAATTCGTCCCCAGCTGCCATGAGGCGAGCCATGTCCAACCCAGCCTTAGCCCAGGGCATGCAGCTTGTGTCTGCTGCAGCCAAGAGAGTCTGGGATGAGCTCTACATTTACAAAAAACCTGTAAGTTCATTTTCATTCTCACATACTTACAAAGGCATATAAAAATGAGCCTCATATAGCAGCTATTAGATGAACAGAAAAATAATCTAGCCTCTATTGGAAGTCTTATTACATATCTTATATTCTTAAGAAGTTTAATTTATCAAAAAATTGTCATTTGAATACACTTTTTTCAAATACTGCAATGGGTAAAAATGTCGACAAACACAAAAAAAGTTCTTATCATGAATGCTTCTTTGTGAGATTGAATTGAACAGCTTACGATTTGTATGAACCTGGAGATGGGAGTTACAAGTAAAGTTGTCATTGTATGTACAGGTCACCCTTAGCACTACTTATGTATTTCTCTTTAATATTAAACCTACTTTCTCAGGCTTTGGAGGATCTCTTTCGTGTTCAGTTTAACAATCACAGCCAAGGGAAAACCATAGCAACTCCTGAGCTGAACAGTGTCAGGTAAGGATTTTGCAAGTAAGGTAGTTGGCGTCTTAATTTCATTATTGGAACTTCTTGATTACTCTTTGACTCTTCTTTGTGCACCCTTTTTCCCCCTCCAAAAGTGGTAAAAAATATTTGTTTTAATGATCTTGCTTTTCTATTTCATTTTTTTAATAGAATAATCATCTCGCTCCCGCCAGCATACACACTTCTTAATTTTTAAAAAATATTTGCTTTTAAAGTGAGTGAAATGTGTCTCAAATTACAAAAACATATTGCTGTTTTTATTAGAAAAAGGCAAAATCAATTAAATCTTTTTTTACATCATACATCACATTAAAGCCATAGCCATTGTTCAATGGCCAAAAGCTCGCTTTTATTTCAAGTAGACCCTATGTAAAGATCTGTAGAGGTTTGTTTGTGCATTATTTGCCCTAAACATCATGATTTGTTTTGAAGAACTTTTGTTTTTCCATGGCTCTACAGATTAATGGTGCAAGAGGCAGCCTCAAAGATCTGGGTGACCTATGCAGAGAGTGAGCGCAAGACAACATTTCTGCATATTGAGAAACTGCAAAATCAAATTCAATCGGTAAATTATTTTATATTGAGTAATCTCTGAGTGTCTGTCACAGCATCACTTTAGGGATACTTTACTGGCCCCAGTCAAGCGATAAATAAGTCACGGGGTTGGGGTCATCCACCCAATGCGAGGTCAAGGTCAGCTGCTCTGCTGGCATGCACCAGTCTTTTGTCATAATAGTTCATTTTCATACGATCTGCAAGCTTCATTTAATTATCTTTTCATTTCATCATTCACTCAATAAAAAAATAGTAAAAAAAAGTTGTCATTAATAAAAAAATACATAAAAATAGCTTTGATAGAAGCTTTTATATCAGTCATTTAAAAAGTTTGAAAAATAATCTGATTACTGAGCTAATTAACATGATTAAGTGACCGCTAGCAGACAATCGGCTCCAAAATGTCGCTGTCAATAAGATAAAATATTTTTCTAAACATTCACGCAAAAATCATATCCTCAGCACAAAAATTGTGTCTGTGAGCTTGGTCCAAACATAAATCCTTTTAATTATTACTACAGCGTATGTTTCTCCATCGAGTTAAAATATCCAAGCAAGGAACAATGGCGAATAATAAAACATATTTTATCATTGGTATTTTTGAATTATCTCTTGTAGCTGACCAGAGGGTTTGATAGATGTTGATGAAGCTATAGGAGTAGTTACAACGGTGAGTGTTTGTTGCTCGTTAGAAATCATGTCTATGACTGTTGTGCTGATAAACCATGTTTTGTGGTAAGTTTCTAGATCTATGTTCTATGTCTGTATCGCTGTCGATCGTTAATTCCACTGTCTGTGTGTCTAACCTGTTCGTTTTTCTAAATTGTCTCTAGTGGGGGAAGTGTCTGTGTGGTCTCTATTTTCATGCTGGTATAACTGGTGGGAATCTTCTCTATCTGTCTCTATGCTATCACTGGGCCTGCTGGTCCCTACTAGTTCTACGCTCATTTCGTTATCTGTATTGCTATCTGTCATCGTTTCGATTGTATCTGCAAGTGTAAGTAGTGTAGTGTTACGTTATCAATCTGTAAAAAGTAAATAGTGGCTAGTGGTATGAGTGTCTGGATGGGTTTTATTTTTAGTGAGTCCCCTTTCGGTCGAGTCTCTCTAAGTTTGAGAGCTCGTGCCTGCCTTGTAAACTCCCATGCCTTTAGCTAGGTTAGAGAGACGATATCACAAAGATGAGTTAATAAGAGATTTTGTTTGTCGAAGTCACACCATAAATCACTAGTTGTCTGTGTCATAGATATGGTCCTAGCCGATTTTATAGTTGCCACACCTCTTCTTTTTACACGCTGATATGTTTGCCTTACATTATATGGCAACATATCGCGAAGAAAATCTTTGATTTCGGATTGATCCCAAACACCACCGGAATGTCATCACTAAGTTCAACACCAGAGAACGACTTTTTAATTTTATATTGTTTTTTCCCTTCTTATTTAAAGTCAGTTGGCCACATGTTCGGCACATTTCATTTGCATAATTATATTGATAGTGACTATCTTTAGTATGTTCCATAATGGTGAAAAAAAAAATTTATTCAAAAACTCTCTATCATTGCTGAGGATATGAAACCTGTTAAATCAGAAAGACAAATAATATTTGAAAACTGTTGAAGAAGAAAAAATGATTTGTATGGAGCCTTTTGTCTGTTATTGTCTTATTAAGAGGACACAATAGAGGTAATATGGTAAAGCCGATCTTCAGTATGTTCCATAATGGTGTAAAAAAAATTATTTAAAAATTCTCTATTGTTGTTGAGGATAAGAAACCTGTTAAATTAGAAAGAGACATGATATTTGAAAACAGTTGAAGAAAAAAAAATGATTTGCATGGGGCCGTTTGTCAGTAATTGTCTTATTGAGTGAACATAATAGAAGTATAATGTTAGAGCCGATCTTGAGTATGTTCCATAATGGTGTAAACAAAAAATTATTTAAAAATTCTCTATTTTTGCAGGGGATAAGAAACCTGTTAAATGAGAAAGAGAAATAATATCAGAAAACCTTTGAAGAAGAAAAATGATTTGTATGGAGCCTTTTGTCTGTAATTGTCTAATTATGTTGACACAATAGAAGTAAATTTATAAAACTTAATTAACAAAGTGAGCAAAACGAAGCTCTAAAATAAAATCTTTTAAAGATAAAAACTCGGGAATTGCACAGAAATCACAAGACTGAGTTAACAAATGGAAAGTCAAGAGGAAACCAGTCTAGCTCGTTAATAAATTTGACCATAGCTTGTTAAACGAAGACAAATTTTATCAAGCATCAAAGTGCTGTGCGCAAAATATCGGGGGCACTGGTTTGCCCTGCATAGCAGCGTCAGCAGATTGATTCACTGAAGACCGCCGTTGGTAAGGAGAAATGCGGGCAACCAGGCCTAAACTAAAGTATCGCTGAGAGACGATTTTGAGCCGTTGTGCTGTATATGTTGCCTTTTTGAGTAAATGAGAATAGTATTAGTATTAGGAGAAGGAGGAGGAGTAGGAAGAGCAGGACACTGAGGTGGATAAAAAATGGATGAAGATCAGACCAGTAAATATTTGAAACCTTTTTATTGAAGAGAATTAAGCATCAAAATATTCATGTTTCTATTTTACAGAAACTTCAGAAAGTTGGCAGTGGGGTAACAGGAGTGCTGCGGCTGGCCTCGAGAAGGACAAAACGGGACTTGCCTTTGAAATCTTCTCCTGTAACAAACATACATGTCAACGTAAGGAATGGAAATAATTGTATATAATCATCTCACATAAGGAACCATGCTGAGGTTTTCCAAGAAATAAATAATCTTAGTAGAATTAAGGGAAAAAGACGTGGAAAAAGCAGTTAAGTGTCACCAGATTTAAGTTTTATAATTACCCATTACTTCAAGTTTTTCATTGATAAGTCTGGACCACATCTTGGCTTATTTCGTGAGATGAATGTTTTTGTATGAGTGTGTATGACAGTTTCAAATGAAATATTTTGATGGAATTCCTTTCTAAAGGAGGTAAGATTTATGGGTTTCTACGCAGCCTTTGGATTTCATATAAAAAGTCTTGAATTTAGATACTTCTTGGTGCAGTTATCCAAATCCAATGAAAATAGGTTCTGGCTGAGATAAAAGGTTAAGTCCATGAATAAATGAGGACATGATAACAAAATATACTGCTTTTTATTTGAGAAAGAAAAACAGATAAATAACATTGCTGTTGATGAATAGTGAAGTTGAGGATATAAAGTATTGTTTCAAGTAGTTTACAAAGTACATGGTCGTCATTGTCTCTGAGGTAGCATAGATTGGATATCCTGAAAACATAAAATAAAAGTATATTTTTCTGTATCGTGAACTTTGAGGTTGTTCCCTTGAGGCATACATATGATGAAACTGATACCAGTCTTACTACAATTATTTGCCAAGATTGTGCAGTCATTCTGAAGACATTAAATGAGTTCCTTTGAAAATTTTGACTTTTCATTTATTGCACAACATTGATATTTGACAGATCATTTGTATGCTGCTTTTGTATTATATTTTTATACAAAAACTTATTTCCTTTCAGGATTTTCACCACGCTACCCTTGGACACATCTCTATGGTGAAAGATGTTGTACAGTTTCAGCATGATCAATACTTGCAGGTAAGAATATGATAAAATTGTAAAAAAAAAAGCAACTTTCTTGAGATCTGAAGGTTCTTTCCATCTTGATTTTGAGTGATTCACCTCTGTAGATGGGTGATTTTAGGGACATCATTTTGGGAAAGGGAAATAGGATCGAGGTGGGGTATTAAATAAAACCAAAACCAAATAACTTTGTATTAAGATATTAATTTCAGGATCTGGTTGTCTTGAACATATATTTAGTACTTTTATGGTGCTGCAGCAGCTGCAGCAGTTTGCTTTTAAATTATTTAGTTAAATGTATAAATCTGATTCAGTCTTTGCTAGTTTTAGATCAGAGATGAGGTAGATAATTTTGATAGCCGTACCTCTTCATCTCTAAATTGATAAGATGATGAAAAGTTTTTGCTTTATATATTTAATCAACTTTCTTTGAGTTTCAAATTACATCTCAAAAATCTTCATGCTTAGTGAGCATATTTGGAACTTAAAAAACACTAATATAGAATACAATATCACCTGGGAAATTGTTGAAAGAGCCTAGGCATATTTGAACCTGACAAGAGGATGCAACCTCCGCACCGCAGAAAAATTACATATTCTGCAAGCAAAACCAATCTTAAATAAAAGAAGAGAAATTTGTATGTCATGTCCCCATAGTAAAAAGTGTCTTCTATGGGAATACAAAAGGTATGAAATGAAGAACAACCCCATAGGCATGCCTGATGAGAGTGGAGAAGGAAGAAAAAAATCGCTCGAAACAGATGTGTAGTGTGACCTAAAATTATGTGGTAAGATCTTTTACTGATGTTATACATCACATGTATGGCCCTTCCTAAATAATATATATCATATATTAATAAACCATGTTGTATTGTTAAACCATAGGCAAGCAGGTATATGGAGAAGTATTTGCTGGATGACTGGGCACAAATAGAGAGGGAACTCTTGCGAGTGCGCTCCTTGTGGGGTCCTCCCGCTGGCTCAAGACTTGATAAAATGGTGCTGGACATGACTGAAGGTGAGAAATGGATACAAAAGTTTTCTAATAAAGGACACCTGCTGTATACATACTGAGATGATGTGATAAGTGACTGCTATTATCCAAGTAAATATTAAGACTTGTCACACCCAATGCACACTGAGGATGCTGTTTCTCTTGCAGGGTGGTTAACTGTAAAAACACAAAGGAAAACCAATCGTTGTTAGTTAAGATGAAAAGCATAGCTTAGTGTCACTCTGAATGAAATGATAATCCTTTATGTGTTACCTTAGGTTCCCTATTTGCATTTTTTAATTATGACCATTCAATTAATAAATACCATGATAGTTAATGATTGTATAAAATAAATTATTCAAATTTATTGATACACTTTCCTAAACAGGGCCATTTCGAATGCGTAAGAAGATGATGAAAAATGACATGTTCTACATCCATTATCCATACAGACCCAACTTGGAAGAAAGTGTAAGATATATTTACTATTGTGAATTAGTTATATAAAATCACTTAGTTTTTGAAAGAGTATCAAAAATTGATTTGAATATGTGATAATCAGCAGGTGCTGTGCTTTAGCCATCATGTTCCTCCATATTTTCTAAACTTTTGCTTTTGATATCATTATTGTATCACTTCTATACTGAGTCACAGATGCAATTATCCTAACATCTTTTCAAAAAGTTTTTCCTCTTTCTTGTCTCTTTAAACTTCATCTCGATATTTCATTTTCTTTCTTCTCATCACATATATAAAGAAGAAGTCTCTCGTCTTTTCTTATCTTGATCACAAGTGAATTTCTTTTCTAGGCTTCATTCAGAAATATATGAGTGGACTTTTTCTTAATTAATGGAATTTTGAGAATCCTTCAAAACATGTCTCCTGCTTCTAGTTCCATTGTCTTACCTTGGTTTTTCACATCATGCTAACTTATGTGTTTGTTCTACATTTTTATATCTGAAATATGTCTCAAGTCTCTCTGAGGTCACGTTTGGGCAAAAATCAGTGTGCTTTTCTTTTCTTTTTTTTTTTTTTAAATTCTGTGTGCAGTTTATTGTGAAGTCTCTGATTTCTTGTGATGCAGTAGTGTAATTGAAATAATATATTGTAAAAAAAGAATTTGCTTATAAAGTACAAAAACAACATATTTATGGACTTAATATTTTGTGTATTTATGTGTGTGCCATATTCTCTGAGAATTTTTTTTTTAAGTAACAGGTTTGTGAAATATTTCAGTAAGTAGGCTGTCTTGTATCATTTAAAAATATTTCAGCCTTTGAGATACAAGGTGGCAATCAGCTTTGACAGCAAGGATTACTACGAGCACTTCTGGCCACAAGGAATTCTCAGCAAGGAGGCCACCCCTATACAGGGTACCACTGACACAGATCTAATCAACAACTCAGACTCGGAGCCTAGCAACAATCTTCCAGATGGTAAAGGGTTTTTTTCCTGATAATAAAAGATTGTACTTCAATAGCAGGTTGTAAATAAAAAAAATTGTGTAATCACGTTGTCTTGTCAGCTAACTTTGAATCTAATGTGATCAATCAATGTCTTTGTCTGAAATTCTTCAGTCCTCCACAATGTTGAATCATTTTTTATTATATTTTTAGGATCAAAGAGAGAAATAGAGAATCCCTGAAAGGTAAATATATTTTTGTGTATTCCTGCCAGATCCTAATTTATTTTATTCCATCATCTAATTTTTAAAAAATTTTTTATATCTATATCATTGACCATTTCTAGATGTGCAAAATCTGAAGAAATTGCTGCCGAGAGCCAGCACTAAATCATCAGCAGATGAAGAGGACAATGAAGATGCTGGGACAACTGATTCCCCTCACACAGTTGAGCTAGACCGCACAGACAGCACAGTAGAGAGACCTGATACAGAGGGACAAGGTGACAACAACTCAGAAATCCCTCCCTCCCCTACGTCAAAGGCACACAACCAAGCCATAGTGCATTTCATGGGAGAAGAGAAGGTGAGTAGTAGAGCAATAGGTAATCTCTGGCCATGAGTGGGAACGTGATGTTAAATGTGGTTAGGCTCAGAAGATGAGGCCTTAAACTCAATAATTACAGGGGGCCTTGATCAATATGGAAAGTCTCAACAGTGTAAGGACTGATGCTTTATCAGATTTGAGGTGGCCTGCAAATTTCAAGCTCAATGTCTAGTTTGGATAAATTGTGAGTTCCATATTTATTGAAAGCCCAATCAGTTCCCTGCATAAAACTGTTTAATTTTTAAAATGTTTTAATATTTGGCCGAGATATGATTTGACATTTAACACAAGGTTGGGGAATCATGAACTGAGAAGAACATTTTTAATGTTAGGGAAAGTTTTGATGCAAAGTTGCAGGTATCTTCTCAAAAATAAAAAAAGCCTTTTTTAAAGTTGCTTTTGGGCTTTGAAACTTTTTTGATATGATAGAAAGATGGATGATGTTTCACAAGATGCAATAGAGTGGACAACTGTGAAAAATTGGATTTTTTATCTTTTAAGCCTTATAGCTCAAAACTTTGTTTTCCTACATGAATCTGAAAATCCCAGACTACTTCACAGATGGCTATTTGTTGTAACGAACGAATAAGTCAAAGCATTGGTTTCTGTAATTACATCTATTCATCTCAATCATATATTGGAATGAAAAAAAAAAGCTCTCTCTTTTGTTTTTTTTTTGAATAAAAAAGTTAAAAGCCCTTACCTATTAATACTGACTTAGTTTCATAACTAAACAGAATTTCTCCTACCCTTGAATCAGTCATCTTAACATTCTTAATTTTTTTTTTACTTATTCCTTTCATTATCTATATCAGTTTTGAATATGATTTTGCTTTGTTGCCAGAAAAAAATATGAAATAAAATAGTGAGGTGACAAGATTAACTTTTGTTCAATTTAGATCAGCCATCTCTTTCGATGTGCTCGCATTCAAGGATTGGACACTGCTGAGGGGCTCCTTCTGTTTGGAAAAGAACAATTCTTCATCATTGATGGTTTTACTTTGCTAAGAACCAAAGAAATCAAAGACATAGACTCCTTAGCTCCTGAGTAAGTGATTTTGCAAAATAGATAAACGTGTAAACATGAAATGTTCCCACTTGAATATGATATGTAAATGTAACTCTGTTTATATTCCACAGCTTTATTGGTGTAATAGTAGCAGTTTCAATACTCAAACTGCCCACAGTGTATTTAATTATCATGATTTTAGTTATTACTGGTCTAATACAATTCTAGCATTGGGATCATTGCTAAACAAAATCAGTGTTACCATGTTAAGTACAATGCATTGAAGACCAACATTTTTTTTTATTTTTTATTTCTTTGCTTTGATTTTTCAATTTCAGCTATTGTTTCTACTGTAAACCAATTTTTTCCCCTTACCTTTATAAAATTAACGTTATTTTTGGTTGACTACTTACAGAATCCATGACCCTATCATTCCCAAGTCATCAATGGGCTCATCTGGAAGCATGAAAAGGATGTGAGTTCATATAGTTTTGCTTTTTTTAATAAGAATGATCCCACCTTCACCACTCACATTGACTGATTTCAAAAGTGCAATAAAAAAAAAATTGTGCCAGCTCTCATCCGTGAACTTTTATTTATCATCATATGATACTCTCAAGGTTTAGGTATTGTGATGATATGACCGCTGTAATTAAATCCAAGAGGAAATGAAGGAGAAATAAGCATACTTAGTATCTTTTGCACTTTATTATTTTCACACTTTGTACATTTATTTTGAAAAAATATGATGCTCTTTCCTCATGCTTTGGTGGCAGTAAGCAAGAACAAAGAAGAAAGATAATAGCAGAGAAATAAAAAAAGCGTGAAGAAAGATAGAGGATAAAAAAGAGGAACAAAAGAAATCTTAAAGACTGTTTTCTGTAGTTAGATAAAATCAAACTTTATCCATGAAACTAATGATACTTGGTTTGAATTATTTATAACCAGGTACAGTCGCTTTGCTTATGATGACATTCGTGAGGTCCATCAGCGGAGATACCTGCTTCAACCCATTGCCATTGAAGTTTTTTCAGGAGATGGACGCAACCATCTTCTGGCCTTCCCACGTAAAATCAGGAACAAGGTTCTAGCCAAGTGCGTTGATTTTTTTTCTTTCACAGGACAAGCTCTAGCTAACATAGCAGCTATAGGTTTGAATTTTATTTAGGGATGATTTATTCATAAATATGCTCATTTTTCCAAAATGCATGATGTTAGGTATTATCATGGCATCTGCTCAATACAGAGATCTAGATCAGTTCTAAGCAAGCAGGCTTTCCTAGGTTATACTTCATTGAATTAGGAATACCTATTTTTGCTCTTTACAGTGCTTTAAACTCATCTCTCAAATTAGTATTTGTATAAACATAATTTCTGGATCAGTTTCTCTTGAAGAGGCTGAAAGCAAGTTTAATTACATTTTTTAATTCTAGTGTTTTATTTCTGTCTTTGAAACTCTCCAGATTTCTGTCGGTGGCAACAGAAATGACTGACAATGCTCATAACTCTGTTTCAGGCCAGAAGCAGAATGCCAAAGTTGAAGCAGGGTAAAAATATACTTATATTTTTATTATATATTACATTAATATGCTTTTTTTAAAAGGTTTTGTAATCTTTTATATTTTGTTTGTGGAAAGTAAGAAATCAATTCAAATGAGCATGCTGTTTAAATTAACCAGCATCTTTTGATTGCTTTGGAACAGTACAATTTCAACTTACCTGAAATCCATTACCTTGACAGGAAATTAAGATAAGCTGTATGAAATTGGCAAGCTCTAATTAGTGCAAGTTCATTGTATTATTTCTTGCTTTTTTTTTTTTTTTTACAACTTTTTGTCTGTGAGAAATGCACAACCAAATCACTAGTTTTCAAAGCTAAGAGAGTAAATAATGCTAGAACTATTTATTTTATTATAACAGTGGTGGAATAATCAGCAACTTGATTGGTGAAAAATCTGTCACACAGAGGTGGGAGGTAGGTTATTGTTTTACAATTATAACAGAAGAAGAAGCTGTTTTGAAATTATTGCCACATTTCAAGAGTAATTAGGGTTGGAGCTATCAGTCAGAGAAGAATCTGTGTAAGCTACCTGAAATTTTTTTTAAAAAATTCCTTTTTTATTTTCAGTATTATTATGGTGATGATAGGAAGTGAAAGAACATATCAAGTTGTGTACTTAAGATAAATCAATCAGAGATTGAAAGGGAGATAGGTTGGAGCTAATTAAGTCACTCGCTGGTCATTATCTCTGATGAGAACAAGACATTTTTTATTAATAACAAAACATAATACATTTCTAAAAACAAATGTTAGGAATTAAAAAAGTGTTTTCATTGGTTGGCACTATGATTAGACTTTGTCAATTCTTGTTGCATAGATTATGGTTTTAGCCAAATTTTCAGCAAATATTTAACAATTCAATGCTTCTCATAAACATATTAAGGTTATGATAAGATAAAATGTACTTGAGTATTGAGACAAATGTTATATGGATCTTATTTTAATGTTTTATGTTACTGGATTTAATTACTAATGAGCCTTATTACTTTCTCTTAAAGAAAGGGGAAATCAGCAACTTCCAGTACTTGATGCACCTGAATACCCTGGCTGGGAGATCATATAATGATCTCATGCAATACCCAGTGTTCCCATGGATTATTGCCAACTATGACTCAGAGGTTTGTCCCTTTCAGCAGTTTTTTACGATCAACAAATCATTTACTATGTAGATAGCTAGGAAAAAAAAGCACGTAAAGAATGTTTTAAGGTGTTATAGATGTTAAGAAAATTTAAATATAAGCCAATAGTTGGATATTCTTTGTTTGCTGTTTCTTAATTGAACCATATCAGTTAACTTTCATATTTATACAACACATTATCTCATGATCTCTACTAGGACTTAGATCTATCCAAGACAGCAAACTTCCGAGACTTGTCAAGACCTATGGGAGCTCAGACTCCTGACAGATTACAGCAGTTCCAGAAGAGATACAATGAGTGGGACGACCCGCAAGGTTAGTTAAAACATGCCTTTTTTTACTGCCTTACAGTCAAACACAATTTTTGATTCTTCTCCTCTTGATTATTTGCAGACTTTAAAAGCAATATTTCACAAAAAATATTCAGTTATTTTGCTATAGATTTCATCTGGTTTTAGGTCTTACTCTTAAAGTTTTCAACAAATTTATATTGTTTAAATTGATTGAACCGTGTCGGATATCTGATGCATATTCTGGCACTATCTCTTTTTTTTTTTTCAAGTCAAGGACAGCACAACTGCCATGAACCAATGTTGATCTCAGGTTATATTGCTTAATATTGTAATCAATGCAGATTCATTGTGATACAAAGTAGAACACCCCCCAGCAATTTATTTTTTTTTGTATGTACTGGATAATGTAATGAAATACCAGAATAGTAATTACTCAGGGTATTCAGTATGTGTGAGCGAAGTCAGTTTATTTTGATGGAAAATTTTACCACTGTGGGGCTCATTTCTCTCAACCAGTCAGAGGTATAAGGACATCTATCTTGACTTTTTCATTCTAAAAATGTGTTTCTTTACTATTTCTTTAGGAGAAACCCCTCCTTACCATTATGGGACTCACTACTCTTCAGCCATGATTGTTGCCTCATATCTTGTCAGGATGGAACCATTTACACAGCACTTTCTCAAGTTGCAGGTAACGATGGTCTCCTCACTTGAAGCCTTATCTCATAAGAAGTATCTGAAAGTGTTTTAACATACTTGTTTTTGAAGCAGATGATCTTTTTGTATCCATTGAACCATTGTGACGTAAGATACAGTAACTAGACATCCATGATAAAAGAAAGTGACAATCTAACAGTAGGGCCTAGCGCTTCCCCATTAGCATTTCACAATCAACTTCAGCAAAAGACCTCAAAATGGGATTCCTTTTTAACGTGTGAAGTTTTTGTCAGGATCAACATAAATAAGTTCATCTTTATAAGGTATCACGACAAGATCCAAAATCTAGAAGTAGAACTCACAGCTCTTCACTTTAATCATTGTGAAGCTTTTCGTTACTGTCAGGTGTGCAGAGAAAAGAACAATAAAATATTTGACGAAGTTAAGAGGTTGAATCAGCCAATAAATTTAATGCTTACCGACTTCTTGGAAAATGTATTTTAAAAGCAACATCATCGTCATTGAGACATCTTCACAGTTCATTTTAATTCTGTTTTCTCACACAGGGTGGCCACTTTGACCTTGCAGACAGAATGTTTCACAGCATTAAAGAAAACTGGCTTTCTGCTTCTAAGAACAACATGGCTGATGTTAAGGAACTCATTCCAGAGTTTTACTATCTGCCAGACTTTCTTCTCAACAAAAATAACTTTGATCTAGGTTTGTGGAAGATTGAATTTAAATATTCTGACATTACAATGAGATTTCCATACCTTCAGCCCCTTTTTTGAGGCAGGATAGTATAGAGGTGACTGTGCGAGATCATATTATGGTTGTTGAATAAGGCTCAATTTATAATGAAAGTGAAAATATCAGCCATAGTGCTACTTGTAGTGTAATATAGAGCAGATGTACAATGTGGTTCTACTTGCAAATGTGAAAAAAAGTTTATAAAAAAATACTTATTTATTTATCTGAGTTTGTCGCAGACCAATAAGACCTAGGTAAGTAGGATGGATTTGTGAAAGGACTGATGGTTAGATTATAGAAACTAGACTTAGACTTATGCCTATGTTAGCACACACCGGGAGGTTTTAGACCTATCAGATGCCTTTTTAAGCAATGACATAAATATGTTTCTCTGAGCTTTCAGTTACTTGCTTTATGTTCCTACAGTATACAACTCAACTCAATGTCATTGGTACTGTGATCAGTTTTGAGAAACAATCTTGAGTTTTACGAGTTGGCAGAGCTGATCCTGTTTATTTCAGTCATGTATAATAAGAACAGCTTTACATACCACATTCATTTTCTAAACTAAAAGAGTTTGTGATCCTCAACTGTAATAGAGATCTACTTATACATGTTTTTTTTTAATTAAAGTTATTCAATTTTTCTGTATAATTATATTAAAAATAAAACGAAATATAAAACAAGAAGCTTAGAGTATTTGGTGAAACCTTTTTTTAGGTTCAAAACAAAATGGTGTAGCACTTGGAGATGTCATTCTTCCCCCTTGGGCCAAAGGAGACCCTCGAGAATTCATCAGGATGCACAGACAGGTAATGATTGAAGATAATGTAAAAAATCCTCCTGGAAATAATCAAATAAAGCATTACAAACAGTTTTGCCTTCTGGCGTGAACCTATTCCAAATATGTATTAGCATTGATGTAATTTGCAAGAGATGTGCTTGAATAAAGGCTGAATTTGCTTTTTCAAATGTTCTAATGTTTTTGAGGCTTTCTGGATCTTTACTGACTTTCTTTCTCCTGTCTCATTACCTTTTTCGTCAGGGCAGCTTTGAATCTGTTGTGTATTTAGTTGGGGCTTTACACACTTACTTTCCTTAGTATTAGTTTCAGTTCCTCTTCTTTCGTATTTTTTATGTTTGTAATGAGGCACATTATAAACAAATAATGCAAGGATGAGGTTTTTCTATAAATTTATGGAATTCTATATATTTTGTACTATTGTGTTACACGTAAGGTTGAACTTGCTTCGTGCAAATATGTAAAAACAAATGATGATAAAAATAATTCTTCGATGAGTAGGAGATTTGTCCATCTTCGAAAAACTGTGTGAGAGGACAACACTGGGCAACATGATATCGATAGTAATCTTTTTGTCTCTTCCTTATATTTTGAATTACAGCATCAAGATTTGTTTTGTAGTTGAAACCGTCAAAGATTTTGCTGCCATCAAGACATTTACTTTATCTTTTAAACGTGGGAAAAATACCTTTCTACATCCAGACCTGGCTGTTTTTTCACTAAAGGCTATTTTGTATTTCTTCATCGGATATCTTTGACTAAACAGTTTTTTTTTTCTTTGAGATATATATTATCTAAATCTAGGGAATTATCAAGATTGATTGGAAATCCTAAATAGAGCTAGAGTAAATCTAGAACTATAAAAAAAAAAAACAACGGACATAACATGACTATAACTATAGTGGATGATTTTCTGGGCGCAGGGGTGTAAGGGGGTTTAACTGTGCTCCCCCGTGCACTGCTTGCATTTACTGATTTCAAAAGCTCAGTAGAAAAATTACATCCAGTTTTCATTCCTTTACATGATCTAGTGCTGTTTAGTTTAATTTTAAATAAAGCTGAGGAGTCATTATCTGGTGACAATCATTTTATGTGCGATAAGTGTGATGCTCATGACTTAAAGATGAATTTATTCTGGTTTTCAAAGCTATTTTGGTTGATAGGTATGCACGTCCTGTTGATGAAGAATATTTTCTATCCTTCATTTACCCATAGGCTCTGGAGTGTGACTATGTGAGTGCCCACCTACATGAGTGGATTGACCTGATCTTTGGCTATAAGCAATGTGGTCCCCCAGCAGTGGATGCTATCAATGTGTTCCATCACCTATTCTATGAGGGGAATGTTGATATCTATAATATTGATGATCCTTTGAAAAAAAATGCTACAATTGGATTCATCAATAATTTTGGCCAGATTCCCAAACAGGTAGTATTTTAAGGTTGTATTGTTTCAATAATGCTATGATTTTAGGGAGATCTTAATGTATTTCATACATTCAATAATTTAATTGCTAATATGTTAAATATCTCTGGGGGCAAACAACAAGTTGAAATATCATATCCAATCATACAAATTTTAATTTATTCATGCGAGTGTGGTGTAGACGAATGAGACCTAGGTAAGTGGTTTAGATTTGTAAAAGGACTGATTGTTAGATTATAAACCAGACTTAGACCTATGTCTTTATTAACACATACAGGGAGGTTTTATACCTATCAGATGCCTTTTTAGGCAGTAACATAGAAATGTTTCTCTGAGGTGTCAGTTACTAGCTTCATGTTCCTGCAGTATATAACCCATCTCAATGTCATTGGTAATTTGATCAGTGCAACTACCTATCTGCATCCCCAAGTGCCAGTCATATGTTTCATTGCCTGATGAAAGGATTTCATAAGTGACTGCATTGTTAGGGCACCTGAGATATGGCAGGCTAAGAGATCATTTTTATGAAGCAAAATAGTTTCCTGCCATTGATATAATTGCTTCTGTGTAGGCTGTTTTTTTTTCATTTTTAATTTTTTTTTACCGTTTACTTTCCAAAGGAGTTTTATTATCTTCTTTGTATATGATCCTGGTATCCTATCTATTTTCACGGTATCAGCTAGGTGGAAAATAAAACAAGTTATAGCTTGGAGATATATAATTATAAAAGATGAAGCAGGAGCTCAGAATTTTGCGATTAGACTTCGATGATTCTTGAATTGTATTCTTATGGAGTTTCCCAAATTCTTATTGCTAAAAGTTGAGATTACTTTGAGACAGAACTTTGTTTGGCAGGGCTATTAGGCCCAACATATGAGATGCAGTGTAAGTTAACAATTAGAATGTCATATTAAAATTGAGACACTCTAACCCACATTGGTTTGATATGTTTGATAAAATGAAACATTTCCTGATTGCTCATACTAAATTTGATATACAAAATACAAAATACCCTGTATGATGACCATTTCAGCTGTTTAAAAAGCCACATCCCCAAAAAAGGCTGAACATTCCGGTCAACCCTCGGTTCTTTCATCATGTAGACAATCTGAAGCCAGCCATGCAGCCTGTCAAAGGTACTTTTTTTCATTTGTAGTTTCTTTTGCTACTAAAGATGCTGGCTGTGACCAGGAAAAGGCTGATCTGCAAGATTTTGCTTTGCACTGCACTCTACAAATACATTTTTTTACAGTCTATGGTGACACTTTAGTTTGTTCTTTGATAAAGCCAGTCCACATCACAGTGATCTCAGATCCATGTCTATATCATACTTTTAGCCCTAATGGGCAGGGCGGAATTGAATAGATGTGGCCATCAACTTTGGATGGTGGGCTTAAATCTTTGAAGAAAGTCTGTTTGGAAATTTAGATAAATACTCTATTTCCAGAGCTATTGGTGCTCCTATGGCCCTTTGGTCAGAACACAGTGAGCTTCTTAATCTGTTTCTCAACCTTTTGAACTATATGCCTCCTAATCTGAGCACGGATACAGACTTTAAAGATTATGCCTGAAAAAAAAAATGTCTGACCCCTTTTTACTTTTCACCATGTGATACACTAGCCTTGTGAACTTCAAAAAAAAAAAGTGAATCTGGAGCTGATTTATATGAATTTTAGATAAACATACATATGACAGAAATAATGACAGTTGATAAACTTTCAGATGACTATTTTATGAACCATCATTTGGAAAATTTAGCATATAAATTTCTTAACCACTTCAAATTTTTCAATTTATCTTTTTTCACCTCAGAGTCGTTTTGCAATGAGGTAAATAATCATATATAAAATTATTTTCTCATAGAAAGATTGGATTATAAATGAACAAAATTAACGTATAAATTTCCAATCATCTGATGCAGAGCTGAAGGGACCTGTTGGTCAGATCCACCATACTGAGAAGTACCTCCTGGCAGTGGAGCAGAACAAAGTGCTAATACCTCCAAGCCATACTCGCTATCTTGCTTGGGGTTTCTCTGATCTTAGTGTCAGGATTGGACCTTACGAGTCTGAGAAGGTAACCATAACTTCGTCAATCAGCACCTTTCATTTGTTTGAAAATAAATTGTTACATTCATGATAGCTTAGAAAAATGCTGCATATTTCTTTACTTGATATAATTATATTCTAGATCATGGTTGGGTTGACTATAGTATGTCCTAGAGAGAGAAGGGGAAAGGAGTGTTTATGCTTCCTCCTCCTCAAGGATAAACTGTTGTCAACTCAACCATGTTAGTTGCCCCAATTCTCTGTGCTTCTTTCCTCTAAGGTCCTCGGCTGGATTCTATAAATGTTTATTGAACATCAAGAAAAGAGCTATTGGGTGGCATTATTTCCAGAATCACTTTGCATTTTTTTATCAAACAGGCACACCTGAATTTACTTAGATCATACTGAAAACAGACTTTAGATTAATTTGAAAACGAACATTGTCTTTTTACTGAACAAGCTCCAAACTAGCAAACTGAGGCTTAGTTGAAAATTGAATTCTAAATTAGATGAAGGTTGAAGAAGAGGGTGAAACAATCGAGGTTAGAATATTAATCTAGCAAATATTGTAAAAATGTGATGTAATGTCTTTGGACAGCATATTTGTTAGTATGAAGGTTTATTCTGACTTAATGCTTTATCCATTTTTGTCAAACAAATCCAAGCCATCTTTTGCAGAACAATCCTGAACTAGAAAGTTTAGGGCCTGGATCAAATGGTGATTTGAAAAAGTTAGATGTATGTTGAATAAGAAGGTGAATCAAGTAGGATTGAAAAAAAAAAAAACAAAAAAAAAAAGAATCTGAAAATACTGTAAAAAGAAAGATAGAAGATATGATCATTGCTTTTATTCATGTTTAGAATTTTTTTTTTACCAGAAAAGTGGTAAAATGCTTTGCTTCTGGAAAAAAGTTTGAAGACTTAAAGATTCTTTAGGGAAAAAAAACAACCCAAAGACTTTTATTACATGAGATTTTTCAGTGAACATTCTTTATATCTCTAGGCTATCTCTGTGTTTGAAGGTTTGGATAATGGTGAGATTCTTTGTGCCTCCTGTCCAACTGACAAAATTTTTATCACTGGAGGAACAAGTTGTGTGAGTTGATTATTTCCGAACTTAAAATTTTTCATTACATGACATTGCTAACACAGCACTGTAAATAAACTTATTAGAACAGGGTAAGGAACTTTTATCTTGAAATTGAATCTCACTTTGATTGAATCTCAACTTCGATGTTTAAAGTTTGTCAAATCTCAATTTATAGTGTGACTTGTGTCAATGCGGAATTTTTAGATAATGAAATTTTGAATATTAATTAAACATTTTGAAAATTTCCATTGATCTTATGCTCATTTGCAGGATAATTCCAAAACTTCAAAATTTTCCAGAACTCAGAATTGAAAATTTTTATTGAGAACTGCTGATTCAGCATAACTTCATTGGGGTTAGAAAAGTCTCTTAAATTGGAAATTGTTTCAATGAAACTATAATGCCTACCTAGAAAATTGAGTGAAATCACCAATTAACCATAAAGATAACATTTTTTTTTGACACACTGAAAGCAATTATAATGATGATTATGACCAGGTGGTGAATGTGTGGGAATACTCAAGTAAAGAACGCAGGGCGATCCTTAAGAGGCCATTGTATGGCCACACAGAGCCCGTAACTTGTCTGACTTCCTCTGCTGCTTACTCTCTCATTGTGAGTGGGTCAAGAGACCGAACCTGCATCCTGTGGGACCTTAGTCGCCTGACTTTTGTTCACCAGCTAAGAGGCCATGTGGCGCCAGTGGCTGTTGTTGCGATCAACGACTTGACGGTACTATTTTATTTGTCTTTATTGTGTCTGAAGAGGCTTTAGGATCTTAACAATATAGTAATTAAGAAAAATGAAACTCTTTGAGTCTAATGTTTAGTTTCTCTAGAAAATGTGAAATGAAATGTAAAGATGGGTGACCTATGATTATAACTTTTTTTTCAGGGTGATATAGCCACCTGTGCAGGAACTTTTCTTCATGTGTGGAATGTCAATGGTGATGCTGTGGCCAGTGTGAATACTTCCACTGGCCGCAACCAACAAATTCTCTGTGTGTCTCTGTCTCAGGTACTGTAACTTGGCAGGTTTTCTTCTAATCATTAAACAATCATTTGATATAACTTGTCCACCATAAAATGTTTTGAGACCATTTTTGCTCACATTAATGAGCTCTGTGTCAGGATAGAATGCAGAAAAGTTAGGCCCCCGATTTATTTGTCAAGGTCTTTTAAACCTTATATGCAGATCTCAGATTGAACATTTTACTACATGGCCAATCGCAATTTTTAAATGTATAGAAAGTGCTGAATTCTTAATATATTTTTTTCCCAATCTGAATCAACAGAAAGCTTTTGAAATATCCATAATAGCACATTTTGTCCCTGCGAATTCAATAAATGACTTGTTTAAATTGTGGGAAGGTTTTTTTATTGTATTCTATGATTTGATCATGCTAAGGTTATCAAAAAGCATGGAATTTTTTTTAAACCAAGTTAAATATTATTTTCAAGTAGAGAGTCCTTTTATTTCTCTAAATATGTATTTCTTCATTCTTAAGATAAGTCTCTTAATTTTTTTAAAAGCATTAAGAAAAAAAAGCAGCTAAAATAAACATTTATAGAACTTTTTTGCCACCAAAAAAGAGTCACAGGCAAGGAGGAAAGAGAAAAAAAAAATGAATTAAAAAGAGAAAAACTCCATTTTTCTTTCCAGATGAATGAATGGGACAACCAAAATGTCATTCTCACTGGCAGTAGTGATGGTGTTGTCAGGGTAAGCTTCTGGATTCTTTCAATTTTCAGTTTTATGATATATCACTCTGTCCTCTTTCCTTCTCCCTCTTTATCTCTCACAATCTTCTTTTAATTTTTGAGCCCACACTTTCTTTATGTGTATGTGCCTTTTCAAAGGCAGTTTTGTTTTGTTGGAAATTTGACAAAACTTCAAACTGCATGTGAACATAAACCCATTCAAAAAGTCTGTGAAAAAGTGTGACTTTTATCCATGTCAGATGTGGAGTGTTGAGTATGTCCAAGTTCCAAAAGAGGAATCCCCAGCAGCCAAGCCATCCAGTAGTTCTGAAGCTCCACAAACCACAGAGGCAACAGTTGTGTCACCTGTATCAGAACATAGCAGCCATTTAGAGCGTCAGATGTCAAGGCACAGCTCCACAGAGGGATATCAGGTTTGGACAGGCATTTGAGATTGATTGATTGATTGATTGAATGAAGAGTTTTTCAAGCCCAGTTCACCACTAACATTTATCTCAGGGCTTCTGTCTCTGTGTTAATCGTTTTTTATGATTTAACTATCAGTGTATATTCTAGAAACTAATCTCACAAAGATCAAAAGAAGATCACCAGGACATGAAAGTTATATATCATTTTTTATTTAATAGCATTTGCAAAGTGGGATGTGGTGATTACCTCTAGTAACCACACCAATCAAGCAGTTCAAAAGAGACCAAGAATAATTAACCTTGTTATTTTTGGCCTCCATTACGCTCAAAGCTAATTGGTTTAAATTTTTTTACTTTTTTCAAATTCTGTATATAATGTAAGGGTAAAAAATAAATCGATTAAGTCATGTTAAAACAATCAAATTTTGTTGTAAACTTCAAGTTCTTTTAAGTCTCTTGTAATCTTTCAGGAATTTACCTCTCTGAAAAATATGTAGATGTCAAATTACTTGCAGTATCTAGGCCTATTTCTTTTATGCAAAAAAATCTGCACACTCCATTGGGATATGTTTCACAGGGTCGCAGGATGACAAAGGGTGATTCCTCCCTTTTGAGCAAGTGATTGTCTGTTAATTTAAATTTACTATTTTATTTGCTGGGTCAAAATCCCAACATGTTTGGCAGATGGAATGGACATTAGAGGCTAGTAAGGAGACATAGAGGCATTGTAACATGACATAATTACACTGATTCATCTTCCTTTCATTTTAAAGATTATCATTCAGTGAGGATGGAAGGGAATGGCTTGAAATTTAACATTGAATTGTCCGTCTTTAACAGATTTTATGCTTTGAAACATTTTGTGCACAAATTGATTTTTTAATGAAGCTGCAATCAATTTGGAAAGAAAGCTAACAAAACGCTTTGCTGAGAATTAACTTATATGAGCATACCTTTCCTAGACAAAATTTAATCCCTTTACAGTGAGGTTTATGACACATTTGTTCAAATAAGTATTCCTTGAAATGTCTATTGGAAAGTTATAAAGTTATAAAGTGTTATGCCATAGTATTTTAAAAATCATTATTATGATTATCATTATATTTGACATATTTAAATGTTCTTTAGGTAAGTTCACTTTAAAAAAAATTGCTTCCTCTGAGCATTTCCAAGTGATAAGGACATTCTGGCAATCTCATGAATGTCATCTTTCAGGGTCGTCGTCGGTTGTCTCGCCATGAGTCATGTGATAGTTACAGTGATGGCAAATCAGCAGCTGATATCCTCAAAGATTTCAAGGATCCGGACTATCTGGCCACAATGGACTGTGGAGAAGGCATGGGATCATGGGAGGGCCGTGATAGTCCCATTATGGGTGGTGGACCAGGCTCAAGCAGAATTTCTGTTAGGGAGGATGATGAGGATGAGGAGGAAGAGAGGGCTGCAGCCCAGTATGAAAGGAGGAAAATCAGGGGCCAGTTCAGCTCTGCCCTTAGCACCACAAGCAGCACGAGGTCAGAACTGGCATCACTAAGGGTTACTTGTTCATGTCCTGCATTCTGTCCGATTAATATAAGACGATAATTTGAAATATAAATCAACAACCGAGTCTTTAAGTTACCAGTTGGCTAACCCTTATTATTATTTTTTTTTATTTTATGAAGGCAAAACAAATTATACAGATAAAAAGTCTGCTTTTTAGATGATTGCAGGTGGAAGACATCAGAAATATCAAGTATTTCTTGTTGCTTAACAAGGTCCAAACACTATTTAATAGGTTTTACTAAATTCTTTAAAATAATCTGAACTTCAGGCTCAGCTGGTACATTTTTGCATTTACAGTATCAATCACTGATGACCTACTTCCTGCTCTAACTACGGACATAAATTTAAATTTTCTCTCCTTATTTTAGCAGTAGTCAAAGTGATTAAAAAATTGTAATGAAAATAGCCTTTTAAAGGCCTTCATGGCAAAACTTTTTCTTTTTCAAAATCTTATTTCATTATTAGTGAATTCACAAATTAACAATTTTAGCCATAACAAGAATGTTAAACAATTTATTCAAATGTGTATTTTTCATACATAATTGGAAGACAGATCGGATTGATGAGCTCAGTAATTTTCTCATTCTTATGTAGCACTTTTTTTTTCTTCTTTCTGTTTAGCGATATATACAGGCCTCGCATTGGGGGCAGTGTCTCTGGTGAACAAGATAATATCAGTGTAACAGATGGTGTTGAGCTGGACAAGAGCAGTGTCCATTCTGGTTCTCAGCCTATTGATACTGCTATGGATGCCTTGGCTGAGCTGGGAGGAGGAGGGGAGGGTCCTCCAGGATCATGGAATAATCTTGCCAGTGAATCTGATACAGCGTCATTGTCAGAGGTAAAGGTTATGTTTCTATTTTTTTTTAATTGAAAATTCTTCAGTTTTGCTAAATTTTATTTATCTTTAGTATTTAAGATAAACTTAAGGTCTTGAAGAATTATAAAACTTAGTCTGCACCTAGTCAGCAGTAATGAAAATAAAGAATTCTTGTTCAAGCATGAAAGAGATCAATTTGCCCAAAGCAAGTTATAAAAAAAAGTGGAAACTGAATGAACTACTTTGTTTATTTTGAGCTTAAAGTAAATTGTGAACTCTCGAGTATATGCTTAAAAAATGTGGCTAATATGATTATTTATATCCATGCTTTTTTTTTCTTTTAATCTTATTGAATATGGTCTCTAAATTTGGTAAATGACAGTTCAAATCTTTACTTTTTCATACATGATGTAAGAAATATGATGTTCCCCCCCCCCCCGTTTTTTTTAATTCATTATTTTGTCTTGTGAGAAGGAGTATGCAACTCTCATTTTGAAATTGAGATATAGTACATTTCTATGAATAAAAACAGCCTAATTTTCTTCGTAAAACATTTTAAAGCCATTAGCAAAACATAAAATTTGGAGTTTGGCTTTGCTGCAACTTTTAATCAGATTTACTGAAGCAACAGCATTGTTTATTCTTACATTCTTACTTGTATATGATGGTTTGTAATTTTACAGGCTCAACTGAGACCTTCCCTTGGCAATTGTGATGTTAAGTTTTCTCAGAGTGAGTCAAACCTGTCTGACTTTGAGGTGATCAGTGTGTCTGAAGTTGGAGGAACAAAGAATAGAATTAGCTCTGGCACTGAGGAGTTGTTGAAAAAGTACAAACCGCTTGGAAAGAATTGTCTTCGAGAAGGTAATTTAGTTACATTTAAGGAGAAGGAATAAATAGAAAGCAATGCTGAAAATGTTTGTTTTATAATTATAACATTTTTGAAAATGAAAGTTGTATTGATTAGCATTATTTATTTAAGCAAGGGAATTGACCATAAAATTTTTTTGTATTCTGGGGCTGTCTTTGGATTTCTGTGATTAAAGTCTCTTGGCATATTGATATTTCAGGTTTTTGCTGGCAGAGACAGCTTGTCTTTCGCAGTAAGCTGACTATGCACACAGCATTTGAGAGGAAAGACAACAAGGAGCCTGCTGCTATCACAGCAATTGCCATCTCAAAGTGGGTACTTAATATATTTAAAGGTCTGCAAATATTTCATTTTAGTCTAGAGAAGTGACAATGTTAATAAAGTTGTCACACTGGAAAAGTTAAAAAAAGGCAATTTTTTAAAATTTACTTCTAGAACGAATTTTTGTCCATATCTCAGATGTGATGAGAAAGCATAAAAAAAGTTTTTCCAAAAAGCATCCAGTTTTTCAAAAAAACAAAAAACAAAAAAAGACCCAACAAAAAAAATCAAATTCTGTCGGCTATGTAAAACTTGTGTTATTTACTTTAAAATATTTACTCTGTGAAGTGAATGCTTTGTAAAGTCGAAAAAATTCAAGAGAGGTATAACAAGTAACTTTAAAGGTATTGTCATTTCATTTTTAACCACAGCTGTCGTGGCCCATTTTCTAGGCCTGGATATGACATATATTTTAGTAGCTCTATGTTTGTCAGTGGCCTCCGTGTAACTGCACAACTATGAAACTTCAAATTTTGCAGAACATTACATCTTTTTAACCTATGCTTTAGGATAAATTTCATGTTGTAAAATATAGTCCTGTTGAGTGTTTGTTTCTTTTTGATTGTTGATCTTCTTGACCTTTCATTTAAGCCTTAATTTCTATGTTGGCGTATGACAAAGAAGATGACTCTGGGTTTGTCTGGAAAGAAATGGATTTAATATCAAGTTTGAAACTATTAAGCCTATTCATATCTTAGAAAGTAGGACTTTTATGGGCTTAAATCTTCAAATTTTGCTTAACATTTTAAACATTTATATCTTTGTTTCCCAAATATTTAAGGAACATCATATTTAAAAGTTAAATAGGTTTCCAATTTGATTGTTTCACCCTATTATTTCTACCCTCATCAATTTTCTGGGAATATATTGTAGCGGGCAGAGTGACCTTCATTTTTCCCCAATGACTGTAAGAGCCTAGCATACCTTAGCCTAGTGTGTGTCCCACTTTCACTTTGGGAGTTGAGCAACCCTGTGCAAATCATTTTACAAGTCTTCATTATTTCATCAAAAGTTTGTGCTTTCAAGACATAAGTCTAGTGATTTTATTAACTTCTAAAATATATTTGATTCCAGACTTTCTGGAGACGCGTTGATAGGTGAAAATGGGCTTTTGATTGAATTTCCCTATAAAATTCACTGGATATAAAGTTGAGGTATAAGATGAATAACCACCATTCTCAAATTTAAATGCAGATCTGATGTGCGATCTTACCTAGAGAGGTCAGGTGTGTCTGGTCTATACAAAGATGGCAGCTTTCTGCCAAGCTAATGGCCTGGTTCAATGATATCTCATCATGAATTTTGATAATGGCATTCAGCTGTCCAAGGCCCTATGTTACTAAGTTAATTCTTTTTGGGACCAAAAATATGCTTCAATAAAATTTCACTCCATATCTTTTTTTGCCAGGTCTCAATTTAAGGCCTGCAGATTTTGTTATTTTTTTTTTTTTCATTTTGCCCACTAAAGAAGATATGCTTATGAAAATAGAACTGCAAGACTGTTGAATTCAGTTTTATTTCTGTATGCCTTTGTTTGATTGCATTTATTTTCACATTCAAAACCACTTGTTTCCCATTCAATCATCACACTCCGTCAACTTTTTATCCTAAATGAAGGGACCACAAGACTGTGTATGTTGGAGATGTGAAGGGTCGCATCTGGAACTGGACAGTGACTAGCCAGCCTGGTCGAGTAGTGGCTGATCACTGGGTCAAAGATGATGGGGCTGAGACATGCCCAGCATGTGGTGTTCGCTTCTCTTTTTCTGAGAGAAGGCATCACTGTCGCAACTGTGGCAACGTTTTTTGCTCCAAGTAAGGAGGGAGAAATGAATTAGCTGTGGAAAAACTACTTTTTCTTAAAATCTCAGTTTAATAATTAGATCTGAAGGGTAAGTGAACACAGATGGGGCTTAACATATTTGCTTATATTATTGGAATTGACAAATATCTTACAGCAAAAGGACTTTGAATAATGTTCAACTCTATTGCTGCAAACTTATTGTTATTTAAGTCTCATTAGTTGACTTTTTGATTCAAGTCATTTTTGCAATGCCACAAGTAATGATTTTTGCCTGCAAATTTTGTAAATTTATGGATGGACAATTTGTAGTCAAATCAGTAAAATACATCAACAATGCCATTCATTATTATTGTTCACCTTAAAAACCTCTGATAAATAGGAAAAAAAATCACTTAGGTAGAATTATAATTTCTAGCTTTTCTCTCTCATTAAGATTAAATTTTTCTTCAAGGTGCAGTTCATTTGAGACTGACATTCAGCGTCGACGAATCACCAAGCCAGTCCGAGTGTGTCAAGCCTGTTATAACATCATCAAGGCCCAGCAAGAGTGTTCTGTCAAAGCTTGATATATTCATTTTATTGATTTATTTTAGGAAGTAGACAACTAATCCCATCAAAACTTACATTTCTTCTTCTGTGCTACAGCTTGGAAAACTAATACATTGGAATTTAATTGTCAAGCTGAATTTAAATACTAATTTAACATTATGAAAAATCAAATCTGATGGTTGCATCATTTGATAGTGATGTTAAATGTGATAAGTGTTTGTGCTAGAAGTTCTGTAAAATGAAAAAAAAAATAAACAAAACAGGCAATATTCATTTTACAGTGTATAAATGAATCTACTCTTCAATTGTTAAAATCAGTTCTCCACCCTTGCAATTTTGTTTTTCTTTTTATGCTATCCCATGTGTCAATGCAATGAGCACCCCAAATTTTCCTGGACACTTGTGAAAAAAAAAATCCAACCTTAAGATATGCAAACCAGCATATTGTCATATCACAATGATTTATTTTCTGTTCAGTTTGAATGGTCTCACTAAAACCAGCTGTACATACTTTTGTTAAGCTGCTAACCCCTCAACCCAGCATATCCTAGTCACTTTTGTCATTCCAACAGCTGCCTATTGCATGCATTAGATATTGCCCTGTTTTTATCAAAACTCCTTATTCTACCTGTGTCATAATTTAAATATATTGCGTGGTTTGATTTAAATTGTATGTCAATTCATTGGTGCAAATAGAATGGGAATTTTCGTTTCATTAGAATCAACAGTGTTATTGGAGCACGTTAAAAGTAATACCTAGGCATTCCAAAATGTCTCGTATTTTTGGCAATTGTGTCATATGTACAAAGCTGATTGGAATAGACCTGTGAGAGATATGAGAATAGTAGGATTGAGTCTAAAGTATTTGTTATAGAGTGGAGAGAGTGCAGGGAGGTATAGACCTATAAGTAAATTATCATTACCTTGTAACAAATCACTTTTTTCTATTACAAAAAAATTTTTCTTATCAGCATACATAATTTTATAAAAACTATTCTTCGTGCTCAGTCCTAAAGAATGGTATTTTAAAAATTCGTATTTGAAAGAAAAAAAAAAGGATCAGAAGGGTATTTGTCCTTTTTCATACAACTGCAAAATAGTTTTTAAAAATCCCATATCTTTTTATGGCATTTTGATAATTGCATTCAATTCTCACCATTGAGAAGCTTAGAAAAAGGACTTGTTCTGACCATTTGAATCTAAAAATTGGGTCAATAAAATTATTGACTTAAGCTAATACCTATATTTTAATTGTCACAATACCTTTAATTCTCTAAATTTGGGGTCATAATTTTTAAAGTTTTTTTATCTTCACAGAAATTGAAGTAAAATCACTGAGGGGTAAACGACATCAAAACTTTCGGTTTATTTCTAGCATTGCTTGTTTGATGTTAAACTTTTTATTGGTTGCTATTCATTAATATTGTAGCTTATAGCAAAATGTGCAATAGCTTTATAATACTTTACATTTAGAAATGTAAAAGTGAATCTTGAACAATTATTCACTTTAACTGTGCATGGAAAATTCTGAGGAGATAGAGAAGAGAATTCTTGTTATGAAATCTTAACAAAAATATTTTTTATAACTTTAAGTGAATTGTCAAAGTGTGGTAGCATACTTGATAAACAAAAGGTAAATGTGCATTGAAAATTATTGAATGGCTGTAAAATTTTTCATCTCAACTTTGTAAGTTTGGGTTGATGTTCAGAGTAACTGCTTGAAACTAGAACTGGTGGGACAATTTCAAACTGTCTCTTTTGATTTTAACATTTGTTTTTTTTCTTGTCACTTGCATTCCTGAAATATGTCTTATTATTTTGCTCCAATTTATTTTAAAAAAGATTTTCCTTGTTCATAATACACAAGCGGGTCATAGAGTACTTATTGCCCATATTCTTTACACTTAAATTTTGTCAACAATTTTCTTGACTTTTAACATGGGTTGCCTTCTTTTCTCTTTATTTTATTTCCTCAAACCTTGCTCTATAGCATTTAGCACTACAGGGCTTGATCTATAAAAATAATCTGTCATGGATTGAAAGTGAATCTTAGTCAAATCATAACTAATGTAGTTAGGGACTTCATCTTTTCAACAGTATAATGTTTGACACGAGCTTGTACAATGTGCTATGTGCTTAAAAGGTTGAAGCTCTTGTGATAAGACAATTATATTTAAAAAAAACAAAAAGTAAACAGAAGATCATCAATTGTATATCCACAGGTTATTGTATGGTATTTAAGCTAATGGTTATGTGACACACTCTTTCAATCAATAATTGATAATCTCATCACCCATTTATTGGAAAATTGAAGATTGAATTTAGGTGTATAATTGTTGTATTTTAACCTAATCATATTTAATACATTTAATACATTTTTGAAATTTGGAATGATTTTTTTTTTCTTGCTCCCTATTCCCTTCTATTTCTAGCACATCATCTCATTAGAATGTTTAAAATGTTGAGAGAGGGAAGAAGACTTAAAGACAAGACAGTTGAAGCTTGTATACTTATTTCTATTGTTAAACATGGGGAGCTAGCTTAAATGCAGCAGCCTCAGAAAAACTGCCATTTGTTTGAATTTATCAAGCAAAGAAATGTCTTTTTATTAACCATAAATTAATTTGATGGCTTGAGTGTTCAGAGTTCCTGGAACACTTATGTTTTTGATTATTTAGCTTCATGTAAGTATTAATAGTTTCACTCGACTGTTTTATTATGACCATCTCTCGCAGACATTTGATATTCACCTTATTGTATTTATCTTGAGACCAGTTTTTTTTAAAGGATACAAATTATCAGTTTAAAGATTTAACAATCTAATCTATTCTATCTTCTCTTTCTCTCTCTCTCTTTTTGACATTGTTTGAAATGCTTCAAAACAAAACACGTCATAAGATCGTGTAGATAGTCAGTGAAGATTTTTCCTGATGTGCAGATTGAAAAAAATGCATTTTTCAGGGCATATCAACATCTTTAAAATCTTCAATGTTACACCTGGCTCTTTTAAACTGGTCATGAGACATTTGTGCTTGTGAAAGAACTCTTAACACAACACCAAGCCACAATTATACTGGGACCAACTTGAAAGAAGGTAAAAAAAGCCAACACGATCTTTGCTGTCTTTCACATTTCAAATATTTTATACTGTCACCTGTTTTGCATTGATTTTCTTTTTTTATATATTATGATCATACAGCTGATTATTCTTTAGCCACTGCCAAAACAAAAAATGGTTAGGAAGTGTTGTGATATTGTTTTATGTGCTAGATGTACTGATAATATTCACATCTGATGGTCCATTATTTTGCTGCCCTAATTGCCCACGGCAAAAAGGGCAGTCAGTCAGTAAGTAATCGTCCATTAGCGTAGATAACTAGATGTTTTAGTCTATGTATATTGTAGAACAAAGATATAAAGCCACCAAATCCATCTTAACATACTTTCCACCAAATATAAGCATAACAATTTTTTTATTACCCAAGTGTGAAGATTGTGAAAACTGTATAAAAATTGACCAAAATTGATTTGTTGGCAATCTCAATCATATGTGGACATATCTAAATAGAACTGTTCCTTCACAGAGAACTTCAACAGTAAGATAATCTTGTTCACTTTTCTATCATTCTGATTTCACTTTACATCTTTCACTCCTTTAATAAATAACATACACACTTGGGTCCGTACATATTTAAGATGATACTCAATTTTACAGTCAACTAAGAACTATAAGAAAACAAAATAATGATTGCTGTGCTCTGCCGTTCATGCTATTTCTTTTTTTGTTGGTGTAAATTATTTCACTTTGAATGGACAAAAGAATAATGGAATTTCTCCATTTCCTTCACTGAAACAATTTTCATATTTTCAACATGGGAACTTATGAAAGCAATGAATGTTTTGAAAACACCTTTTCAAACTCTAGCATGTAGAATTTACTAAGTCATTTGTGGATTTAGAATGTGAATTCCTGCGAGTAGCACATATCGAAAGGTAGGAGTATTTGTTTTTATTTGTATATTTGTTGAGCTTCAAATCTGGAAAGCATGAAAAAAAAAACATTTCCTTTTATACAGGTTACTGGCAGTTTAGGATTATGATACCCTTTTCAAGGTGTGAGCTTTCTTTAGTCATCCATGATACATCATTTGAACATACTTCTTACTAATACTAGAGCAATGAAGGGCATTTGAAGAGATAACTCTTCAAGAATTCATTTCATTTGCAAGCATTAAAACTCTTGTCTCTCAAAGATGGAATCTGCAAAAAAAAAAATGACCTCTGCCTTTTCTTTAATTTTAGCAGGGGCATATTTGTTATTCAGCCTATGATAAACAAATGTTACTTTGAATGTCATGAATCTATGTTCTGTTTTGCTTTTTGCTTGATTATAAAAAGGTGCAATCACCACAACCCGTTTCGTTCCTATCTCAAACGCAGTGCATGAACTTGAGCTCAGTTTTGTCACGGATTTGCATGCATGAACTTGAATTAACTAGACATCTGAACCTATTAAGACAAATAATTAACTAGCTATGGTATGAATGAGTGTTTGAAAATTTTGATTTGTACAGGTATGGTAAGATGATAATGTAAGGTAGGAGAAAGACTGACTGCTTGATAGGGATAATTTAAGTTTATTGCAGATCTATACAATACGCTTGTTTCAATTGACCTCTATCTTTACAGATTTTTTTCTTTCTGCTGGGGAAAAAAAGTTTTCATTTTGGCAAAAAATTGCCATAGATTTGGAAACCTTGCCAAAGTCCAGATTATGGTAAGAAAGGAAAAATTTAATTCTTCTCACAGCTAACCACATCTCATACTTGCGTTACAATGTTAATAACTGGTCAATTGCAGAAAAAAACAACAGGACCATATATACGCTTAATGGTTTTTATTTTGTGTATCCAAATTGAATTTTATTTGTGAGAATGAATTACATTTTACATTTAGCAAATGCAAATGAAAGCATATCAAATTATGTCTGCATATAAATCTAACCTGAATAAATCCATAAATTTAAAGTCAAGAGGAAATATAATGCCTAACATGCCTATAGAGTCATGTGGGGTCATATTCCTCATAAGATTTTCATTTGATGCAGAAGAAAAGATTTTCAGGGTGTGTTCTAACTACTGATAATTTGCGTGCAATATTTGTTTCTGTTATTTTTCTCATTTATTTAAATATTGTAAAATCATTGTTTCAAGGAAACTGCATTCCTGATTTTTAATAAAATTATGTATCTGTAAATTTATCCTTGGAGGAAAACATTCTTTTCACTTGATAATAAAGCTAGGCTGAATGATTTTCTCTTAAGTAATTAATGGCTGTGTTCATTGTATAAATTCATTTCTTAGTTTATGAATGCCTGAAAATGTCTTTAATAATGTGTAAAAATCTTGCAGTGCAATGCTTTTTTTTTAAATTACAAAGCTTACTCATACAGCTCTGTCATTTTATTAAACTAAACAAACACCAATATTTGGGAAACTGCCTCAAGCAGTCTTTATTCATTGTATAAGTACAGAGAGGAGAATTATCTGTTATGTTTGAATACAATGCTGAACTGTTCATCACAGAACCTTTGAAATTAAGGTTAGAATATGTGAATTGAATGTATATGTCCTAGTCCAAACCATTTCTTGGTTTTGAAATTTACAACGTTAAAGTAGTGGCCAACAAAAGTGTGACCATGTTTAGCTATCATGCAACCAGTCTCAATGAGTCAAATGAGGGAATTATGAATCTGAAAATAATCTCAATCAATTGTATTGTTGAAAGCATTTACAAAAAGCATTAGAATACTGTTATTGAAAGTCAATTTAGTCTCGAAATGCAATTGATATGAATAAGCCACCTGATAAGTCATTTTCTCAAATGTGTCATGTTTGATCCAACTAAGGGTGATTTCACTGTGATGTTAGTATCTGTTTTTATGTCACTGTTAGTTAGATCTGTAGCAACCAACAGCTTTATTGTAGCATTTGTTTCTACTTTTTTTTTTGAGGAGAAATGGTACTGAAACAGTGAGATGCTTTGTTTTCTCCAATGTAAAATGTTATTAGAGTAAATAAAGAGTGACCACATTCTTTTCATGATACAAGGTCAGTCTGTTGCTGTACTGAGCAAATTCACCCAATTAAAATCATTTTGGATACATTGCAGAGCTCCTTTATTTTATGCTGTTTTTATTTTGATATACGAGTGTGGATCAACCTTAAATGAATTTTGGCGAGTATAGACTGTTGAGAGTCATGGAATTACAAGTTATATTTTTGATTAGATCACAGAGCAATTTATTTTCCCTTCAGGAGAAAAAAAATATTCCTTTTTATTATAACACTTCTTTTAATTTTTAATCATGTTTCTCTCTTCTGCAATTTCAAAGCTCAAACATACTGTTTAGTCAACCAGAGATGATGCCATGCCTTTGCCCCCAAGTTTTCTCTAGGGTCTTATCTTTATCAAAATGAAAAAATTAATGCAAAACATTTCTATTTCTATTAACTTTTCCTACACAAAGTCTGAATGTTTGTTTTCTGAAGCTTTAAAAATATTGCCTGCAACAGCCTAAATTACTGAACAGCTTTCTTGAAACAACTAGGGAGACTTTTCCTTTTGTCAAGCATAACCTTAACACACAGTGTGGTTGTGTTTTATTGTTTAAATTTAAATATGAAATTAGTCATACAAATTCTAATTTCCATTAGATGCTCTATTTGAAAGATGTTTCTGAAAATTTATCATTCACATTTAATAAAAAATGAGATCAATATAAACTTGATCATTACAAATATGCACATTCTCATTTTCATCAGAATGTCTACTTTGATAGATGTATCTGAAAATTGTTAGACCTGAATATCTTCCGACAATTGTCGGAAATCCGACAATCGCGCCGAGACCAATATTTGTCCGCCAGTTGATAGAGGGTTTAAGTAACCCTTAAAATTATCTTTAAGTCTGTGCGCACCGCGCTTCCGGAAATTTTCAGACAATTTTGGGTTGGACCACATTCAGGTCTAAATTGTTATCGATGTTTAATAAGTGTAATTGATAGAAATCAATGCTATAAATGATTTAATTCATGGTTTAATAACCTCAATAATAACCAGGATCAGCAACCTTCTCTGAAGATGATTCAAAATATGCCTAATAGAGTTTATGAATGAACTAAAAAAAAAAAGGGTAGAAGGGAAAGATTCATTTTTCTTTTGAAAGAAACTGGAGCAATCCATTTAATGAAGAACCAATACCTGCTTTAGAAATAAATACAAATGTAGAGTAAACATGGCATGTTCCAGAAACAAACTTTGTGGTGTTGAGTTGAGTTTGTCAGCACTTTGCTAAATTTTTAGAGCTCAGTAATAACACAAATATACATACAGTAAAACTCTGGTATAACGAGAATGCCCGGACCAGATGCCTTCTTTCGTTATTGCCGAGTTCTCGTTATTCCACTTGTAAAGGGAAATAATGAAATATCCAATACCTTGATCTAAAATATACTGAGTTACATCCCCTGATTCTGATAACTCGATGCGTGACTCGGCCACGGCATCAATGGAGATCGACATTGGTGTTTTTTTTTTTTTTTCTTCTTTTTTTTGGGGTTTCTTTTCTTTTTGCTTCAGATTTTATTTCTTTTTCAGGGGGGGGGGCTCTCGCTTTCAACACAAGCAATGCAATGGGTGACGCAGTGAAGTAGCCTATTGGCCTGCAATCTTCTTCACAGCTGAGTGCGGCATGCGTGGTCTTTGTCATTTGCGACACAATGGCTGCGAAAAGGCCCTTAGGACTATGACTTTATTTGAACACGAGGGTCAGCGATCCATCGTTATTACAGAGTTCACTATCCATTTGTTCTCGTTATTCCAGAATCGTAGTTACAAAGCTAAAGAAGGGAGAAAAACGGGGATTGAGAAAAAGTCTCGTTATTACCGAGTTCCAATTGTAGTTATAAGTGGACTCCACTGTAACTTGAAGTCCTTGAAAAACTAAAAGGTATCAATACCATATACCTCAATGTACATAAGGTTTAACCTTTTAAATCAAGCTTCCATATTTTGAAATGCCAGCTATAGCATTTTTTTTCAATTTTCGCATTGCTTTAACTCATAAACTTAACTCCATTGTTTGAGCAGACTATACAATCAAATACATATTACTGATTTATCAAGATCACAAAATCCTTGACAAGAATGTACATATAAATAAAAGATATTACAGACACCAAAAAGTAATATTCATATGATGTTTAATGCAGCAGTGATAGCAAACTAATGCTCAGATAACAAACAATAGGTTTGTATCTGTTGTATATACTGCCTATAATTCTCAGCTTTTTTTAAGATGCCAAAGAACAGTTTAAACAAAACTTGCTTTAAATAACGAGGTTTTAATATTCTTGTTTCTCAGACATAAGAGTAACAGTAGCTCCATTTTCTGACGTTTAGAAAAATAACAGCTTCCAAACAAGTCAATTTCACATTTTGACAGTCACTATTGGTACATGTAGAGCTGCAATTAAAAAAAGGATTAAAGCTTTTCAAGGTCAACTATCTTGATGCAAAATGTCTATAAATCAGACAAACTAGCCAGCTGCACTGCAGATGTCAATTATCTAGGGCAGATATGCATATAATGAATGTGAAAGTATACATTTGTCCTGGCAGAATAAGAAACAAAAATCAACAGTGATTATTTAAGAAAAGAAAAACCAACAAGCATATCCAATCAGATCTACTCCTAGAAATTCTTTATATTCAACTATGCAACTCACAGAATCAAGTATAATTTTTTTTGCTGTTAAACTGTCTATACAAGAATCAAGTCCGAATACACGTAGTAGTATACCTCTCTTGGGCACCTGTCTTTATAAGATGGTGAAAACAATATCAAAACTTCTCGTCATGTATCAACCAAAACTAGCTGTACAAATTTAGATTCTTCATCAAAAGTGTTTTCGGTCTGGATCAATGCATACAAATGATCTAACTTCATATATCTTTTCAAGTAAAATCTAACACCACAAGTATTTAACATAATGAAATAAAGTAGGATCAGTTGAGTTCCAGGGTCATGATTTAGGGTTTTCAAAAGTGTTTCTGTATTTAATGCAGTTGGATATCCTGATGTTCACAAAATACAATACTTTCAATTATCCTCAAAATAATTATCATACATATTTGTAGAACTAGCCTTGAAATTCAAAGCAAAGGTGTTTTTAATTTTTTTTTTTGCCTGTCACCTCTCTAATCAAGCTTTTGTTCATGGCAATTTTTCACCAAGTGCCTTTTTTTTTTCCACTTCCCCTCATCAATTAAAAGTCTTAACTTTTCCTTCGCTTTAAATTTTTGTGGAGTAATGAGCCAATTGAAGTTGCTTCAGCACTCGGTCTGCATCACACTTGCGAAAGTGAACATCATCATCATCACGGAAAAGTTCCTCCTGATATTGTTTGATCTCGCTCTCCATCTTTTTACGCAGTTCTCTTTTCAAACGCTGCATAATCTGTGAAAAAATTTTAAAAAATGATGTTTCCAGGCTGATTTGGATCAAATTTTCCCTAAACTTTCAGTACTGCTAAGATTATATAGCAAACTAGTTTCGACGAATGTGCCATGCCTTTTAAATATAAATTTCCGGTTTGTTAAAGACTGACTAACAGAAAGACAAAAAAATGAAAATTTCCCAGCCAGGTAAAGGATTATTTTGAGGGATGATTTTTTTTTTGTAAACTGTGATATCTCTGGTACAAACAATATGAAAAGCTATTAAATTTGAGCTTACTTGACACTCAAACATTCTGCTTTTTGATTTTTAACTATTTACTTTTCAAATCTATGAAAAAGAAGTTTTTAACCTGTTGCTGTGCTGCATCTCGCACTTCTGTCTCTTTCTGTTCCTTTGTTAACCTCTCTGCCAACATTTCGAACTGATCCTGATAGCTGTGCGAGTTTTGTCAAGGAGTGCTATGTTACATACATGATAACTGTTCTATCAACTCCATATGCCATTATTTTGCCCTCCTTCTCTGAGGCATTTTCTATTTTGCTTCTTCTTTTACATCCCGCACCCATTGTTTCAGCCTTTTCAAACAATCATCATCTCTTTAACTCCCAAACAGGTCAAGCCTTTTACATATAAGAGCTGGTTTTCACATGATTAGGGATGCAAATCTTCATGATATTTACATTGAGTTTAATCAGTCATAGATTCACTTGGAATTTAAAGTCAGAGAAATGGGTTGGGAAAAAAAAAACAGATGGCAGGAGGGATACTTATCGCAAGCATCATATCTATATCAGTTTATACTTTTTCTGAAGTTTTAGAGAGGCAAAGAGTGATTAAGATTTAGATCAACACTAAGACCAAGAGGGAGAGATTTGTGAAAAAATGCCTGAAAACATTTTTTTTTCCATTTTTGTTTTATAGTATATATAAAAACTATTTGTGAAAGTCTCAAGGTCTTGCAAATGAAAATAGCCTATTTACTTATTTATTAATTATTTTTTTTTGCTACAACTACCAATTTTTCACATCTTTCCCTGAGACACTTGAAGACTTTTCAAACTAGTTTGTAAAAACCGAAAACCTTAATGTCCATTGAGCTATATCTGTCTAAAAAAATGACAGCCTAAAATATGGTAATGAAAGAAATTTCACGTTTTCTCAAAACTTGAGAATCTTAATCAACTAGGTCAATCACAGTTGTGGTATCCATCTACATTTCAAACCATACTTGAATGTGCAATTTGATTCAATCCTCTAAAGTTATTTGCTGATAAAAGTCAATATTTACATTGGTTGGAAATCATTATTTCAACAAAAACAATTGATAAATAGTCCCCCAAAAATCCAAATGTGCAGGATAAATGTGACAGAGATTGTGAGAACCCCTCTAGGATCAATTCTTTGTAAAATAAATAGATTTTAAGTCTACCACATTGTTTTAGTTGGTAGTAAAATTCCATATTGCACTTATTAATGTATCATGGATTGACATGGCAGTGAATCAGTTTTGCACAAATCTATCAAATAATAAATTTATTTCCTCAATCAAAAATGATACCAGAGAGCTCTGCACTACTTTAGTTAAAAGGATACAAATTTTCAAGTGAATCAATTTCATCTTGCCGGCGAGACTCTTGTCTTTTTCTCTGATCTGATGCATATTGACGCACATCTTTGATGCGCTCCTTCTGAATGTTAAGAGCTTCTTTGAAAAGGTCTCGAAAAACCTGACAGGGTAAAAAAGAGGAGTGAAAACAAACATCCAAACGTATACTAGTTGTAAAATAAATCATTAGTAAAAACAAAAATTGCATAAAATTTTAAATCTAACATATTTATGTGTGTGTGTGTGATAGAGAGAGAGAGAGAGAGAGAGAGAGAGAGAGAGAGAGAGAGAGAGAGAGAGAGAGAGAGAGAGAGAGAGAAAGCGAGAGAGAAAGAGAGAGAGAGAGAGAGAGAGAGAGAGAGAGAGAGAGAGAGAGAGAGAGAGAGAGAGAGGGGACAGATAGAAAGACAGAAACAGAAAGAACTCACCATCTCCTCTTTTGTCCGCCGTTTGAGTTGCTTGGACCGTGCTCGCACCTGGTACTCATTATAGTAGCGCCGTGCCCGGGCAGACTGAATGCGTTTCTCATGCATCTTGTTGCGTGTGGTTATCTGTTGCTGCTTTTGCTCCTTAATATCTCTCTAGAGAATAGCATTTAAGTATTAAATTATTGCCTTACAAACAGATTAAAGAGTTTTTAAAAAATTCAACTTTATAGCCTATAAAAACAGTAAAGATAATAATCAGAATTTAAATTCCAGGGTTATAAAACTGCAGGGCCAAAGCATGAAAATAAATATTTATCTCTTAATTCCCTTCTAAGAAACCTGATTTTGATTTTTTTATATTTTTTGTGAATATGTACTTGAAAAATACAGATAAGGTAAAATTATGGCAGTAGGACTTGTTTTTCATCCTCACATTAATAATCCCATATACAACAACAAAATGTATGTAAATATTATCCAAAAAATCCCAGGTAGCTTTTAAATGAGATACAAAAAATTAGTACTCTTTTAAAAACTAAACATAAAAAATGAACTTCCAAATACCGACCAAAAAATAAATAGTAAAAATACAAATCCTAATATTCACCAATCTTTTAGTGTGGTCCAGCTGTTTCTTCATGATGTCAGCAAGCAGCTCATGACGCTGGGCTGCGTCTTCCAACTAAGAAAAAGTTGAGATATTAAATTGTACTGGTTCAATTTCTGGAAATGTGTAAAGTGCAATGTTTCCTCTATAGGCCATTAGTTTAGCAATACTTCAAAAAAGTAACTATGTGGCCGAAGTATGCTACAGTGGAAACCTCAAAAACCGAGGTCTGATTATTTGAATTTCTCATAAACCGAATTTTGCAAGATGATAGGTTTTTTTTTTCTCTTTGGCTTTGCTAGAATCGAACTCGTATTTCGGGTTTTCTGATTTGATTCTCTTAATTTGAAGTCGATACCACCTCATTAGGCATCACAAAAGTGCTACATGCATCTTTCAAGCAGCAAGCAATGCCAATCACTGCCCAAGAAAGGCTGATCAGTGCGCTAACAAATCAAGAAGGGAGCAGATGCATTAACAATTAAGTGCCAGTAGCAAATCTGTACTGATACCAACATGGGACAGGGAAAGGGGAGGATTCCTCATTTCAGGCTCAGTATATACACATTCACTCAATGAGTCTAAGACTCTTATACCCATTTTTGTAATTCAAATACTCTTAATTCGAAGATTTAATCCATTCACATACAATTTGAATTATGAGGTTTCCACTGTAATTGTTTAGGAATAAAATTATTATCCATTTTTTTCTTGCCTCTACATCGATATTTACTCTCCACTATACTATAAAAAAGCATTATTTACAGTGATACATATGTATTTTTGTAGCATTCATCTTAAATGGTTTCAAGTGCTGTAAAAATTTTAGGAGATGCAATCAATGGCAATTTGTTTTTCTCTTGGAAATTAAAATTGTGCCAATTGAGAAATAACTTTGAAATCGATTTATCAAGTTTACCTGACATTGAGCACGACTCTTTTTGCGCTGGCCTTCCTGGTGTGCTCTTGTGAGAGCTTCAATCTGGTTCAATCCTTTCCGCCACAGTTCATGCCATGTATGCTCACTGAGATGAAGGTGAGGGAACTCTTCAAGCAGTAGAGGCAGCAAATCTTCCTCACTCTCTAGATGCACTGATGGTACATAATTTGATTTTGACAAATGTTTAGAACTACAAAAATTCAATTGGAAATGCTTTCTTTTTCATGGCTAAAAACTTGACACTCACCAATCATATGAAATACTGATCCTTAAAAGAGCAGACTTACTTAGGAAATCAATCTAAAATATACAATTAAAATCAAGCAATTCAAGGTGAAGATAAAGAAATTCACTAGGATATGGCCCAAACTGGATTTGGTACTACTCTTGATTTTTTTATGCTTTTCTATGGCGAGTTCAGTTTACATGTGATAAAAAACCCCTCATGGTTTTGCCTTCCTGTAAACATGTTCAGCACTTGCCTATGACATAAGTGGCAAAAAGATATATTGGATTTTCTCTTGAGACTAATTAGTCCATTAGCCAATTTCTTTCATCTCATTTGCTTGTGAAAAAGTACATGTTTATGAAAACAAAACAAAACAAACACTGCAAGTACATTTATGAAACATAAAACCCACTGATTTTGAAATTTGTTGCCAGCTTACATGGTAGAGGTGAGGGAGACATAGGCTCTTCTTTGCTCTTTGATTTCATGATGCTAGGTTTGTTGATACGTGGCTTCTTGGGGGCTTGAACTGACAGAAAAATTACATTGCATTACACACCCGATTGTCTTTTTTTCCACAGAAGATAGGACCCCTCCCCACCCTCCGCTCTTTCCTTTCAACTTTCATCCACAAAAAGGACAAGCTAAATACATATCATAATTAAAAAAAAAGAATAAATTTAGATGAGTTTCCTTCTAACTTCCTATTGGCATGAGTGACAAAATCTAGACCAGTGGTTCTTAACTTTGTTGGAGGTACGGAACCCCACGAGATTCACCAAACTCCTCTATAGTGAAAAATAAAATATGATTTTTTTTTTCAAATTCAAAACATAGACATGTTTTTACTGGCTCTACAGAACCCCTGAGATCGACCCACCAAACCCCAAGGGCTCGATCGAACCCAGGTTAAGAACAACTGATCTAGACTATGTACCAATGCTTTCTTTTCTCATCATAAGTCCACATAAAACAAAAAAAAATTAAAACTGGAGAGGATCATATTAAAAAAAAAACTAGCACAGACAAGCCACTTTGTCAGCTTAAGAAGCAAAGCTTGTTAACCTGCTTTTATGAATATCCTAAGTCCCCATTTTTCTTTCCTATATTGCTGGGCCTACCTATCTGTTTACTTATCCCTCAATATAGATTTATATAAGACATTAATTTTTTATATCATTGTACACTTTACAAGATCAATCACCTGCATAAGAAATTTCTATGTGGATATATCTTAAGTGATCAAATTAATTTTTTCAGCTATATTAATGACTTCCAGAATAAGGAGGTGCAGGAATAAAATTATGATCAAGTTCAATACAAGGGAGTAAATTCGAACACATTTTTACCTTTACCCGTCTTGACCACTTTCTTTTTCATTTGACCTTCAGAGCACTTCTTAGCACACTCTTCTTCCTGAAATGAAGAAGAGGGTATCAATATTTAAATACTGCAATAAAACATCTTATATAGGCAGTGAAAACTGAAATAACACATTCAAAGAAATTTTTAAGGAGAAATTGATTCCACTTATGAAAATTGCTATTCTTTTTCAAAAAAGCTCAGAAAAGGCGGCATAAGCTGAGCTGATATGCTCTAATTTGTAAAATATTGCACCCCCATGTATTCCTCACATTATGAAGTAAAATTAGAAAACCTTCTTTAAAATGTCAATCAGAAGATTGTTTTCAACTTTTTGAAAATATGCAAAATATTTCATTTTTGAAGTACCCTTAAAAATTGAAACAAGGAAACATAACTTTTCTGATCTTTCCAATTAATATTTGTAAAGACTTTTTTTTTTGTGTCTTCATTCCAAAGCCATTACATTTTATTATTTTCTTTTTTACATTCCTTGATTTTTAAACCAGTCACACAATAAGCTTGTACAAAAATGATTATAGCTTTCTAGATAAGACATCGTAGCCAAATTTTCTTTTACTTAATAATGATCAATGTTATTCATTTGAATTGGTTAGAGGGAATCAAATAGGTCTATATTTTCTGCAAGCTTAAAAAAGACTGAGGTTTTTGACAGACCACATATTTGTGAGTTCTGTACCACTGGTATAGGCAGAGAGAAAAGATATTTGTAAAAGAACAGTATTTAAAATGCTCCAGCATGCTAAGGGGGAAAATGCAGGTATCAAGATAACATGTTACTTATTTCATAAAAAAGATAGGATGTAAAAACGTGACTCCTACCAGCTCTTTTGATTTTTGTCTGTCTCTCTCAAGTATGTACTCAACATCTTCAAGAAAGTCCTGATGGTCTTGCTCATAGAATTTTCGGAGGATCTAAATTAAATTTACAAAAAATGATTATGAAAAAAAGTTTCCCTTGTGAACTACTCTTTAATTTGAAAAAAATGAATGAAATAATTTTATTATACTATTAAAAAATCTTAAAAAATTAAAAATATCACTCAATATGAAAAAGCTGTATGTTTTCACAATAAGTCTTTTTGTATTTCAACAATATACATCAAAACTTATGCCACATCAACATATGTGTTTTCTTTATACATGATATTTGAAAATATTTATAACATCATTTGGTAATTCTATATTTTACTCAACATAATAGATACCTCCTGTTTACGACGGATAGCTCTGTCCTCAGTCTTGAGAGTCATATGAGCAGCACCGAGCTCAGGCTGTCTGTTCTGGGCCAGGTATTTTGCAAACTGTTGCCTGCTAGTCCGCACACCTGGCTTTTTTGGACCCCCTGCTTTGGGTTTATGTGGTTTCCTTTGCCCATTTATAGATGTTTGCCTTCAAGTTGATTAAGACAAAATTTCAAAGGAAATATATATACTAGATACAAAATTTGTTCAAGCTAAGAAATGTTCTTATGAGTCTTAAATGACAAGAGGAGAAACTACTTTGCTGAGGAAAATAATTTACAAGCACAGCTTATTTCATAACTTGCTCTGGCTTTGCTTTGGTGAGAATAAAAATGATTATTTGAAAAATACCTTGCAGTGCAAAGAGATGGCAAAAATTGAAAAAAAGACAAAAAAAACTTAAATTTCTAACTATATCTCAAAAGATTTGGGTAGAATTTTTAAAGCTACAATGCAATTTTTCTTTCCTGGTGACTGACTGTATAACCCTGATTTGAAAAACTGCTTCATCAAATCGCCACACTGGGATACTACAGTTGCAAGTGCAAAGTCTTAAATCTAGACTTATAATAAAATTCTTTCTGTGCAGCAAAAGGTAAACAACAGGCACACAAATTATCTTTCCTATCTGGATACTCACTTTCCCTTTACTGGTGATGACTTTCCTAGAGTCTGACTGTATGCCACTGAATTCAAAAACTGCTTCATCAAATCGGCACACTGGGCTACTACAGTTGCAAGTGCAAATTCTTAAATCTAGACTTACAACTAAATTCTTACTGTGCAGCAAAATGTAAACTACAGACACAAAAATCATCTTTGCTATCTGGATACTTACTTTCCTTTTACTGGTGATGAAGGACCAGAGATTACATCTGACTCCTGATCACTGATATATCCTTTTGGGGATGATGACCATCCAGAGAGCAAATCAACATTATCGTACTCATGGATACTGAAACAAATGTCATAGACTAGATGACAAAAATTTTAAAAAATTACGGTCAAACTTATAAAATCATAACAACAGCAAAAGAGTCTATGAATTACAACATTATATAAAATTTAAAAAAAACAACAACAGTGCCATTGTTGTAGAAGGAATGGGGTAAAATAATGGATAAAAAGCTCTTAAATGGTTAACTTACCCGCTATCTCTCAATGAAGCAAAGGCTACTTTCTTCTCAGGTTTTTCTGGAGACTGATTGAGTGGAGAAACAATAAGCAAACAATAAACATCTGATCTATGAAACGACATAGTAAAGCAAACATCTTCAATAAAATCTCATGATATCACAATTGCATGTGAAACTTAGATTATCTCAACAATCTATCATTATTATTATTATTATTATTCGTTGGCTTTTTTTCTCATTATTTTGGCTCTGCACCTATTATAGTATCAGCACCAAGTGCACACAAACTAAATAAATGCTCACAAAGCAGTCTTTGCTTTGATTCATATGCTCATAATTTACTTCTTTGAACTTCATTGAATCCACAGACTCCTATTCATTTACAGAGCTTCAGTGAGTTTCACAAGTGCTTCTAATTAGTTTTGCTTTGACACATCAGTTGAAGTCAGTACCAAAGGTGACATGAGAAAGAACATACCCTTTGATGTCGACTATAAGCTGAGCCAAGGCTTTGGGCATTGAGCTTCTTTGCTAACCATGCCCCATTACTGGGAATCACAGGTCTTGGTCTTTCTCGCCTGAGAGAGGGAAAAAATCAAATTCAATTGAAGATGATAACAAACATGGTACTTATAATTAAATAGTCCAAAACTCCAATTGGTACTTACAGTATCTAGAAATTGTGGCGCAATAAAATAAATATTTGGTATTGTTCTCTAAGCTATGGTGCTCGGGTGTAACAATTCACTGTAAACAATTATATTATATATATATATAAATGATTGCACTGAGCAGAAAAAAACTTCAGTGATGTATCCTACACAAATGATAGTTGGGTGTTTTTTTTTCCTATAAATAATTAAGGCTTGCATAATAAAGAGAAAATGGTGCTCAAAGACCTCTAATTCCAATGGGTCTTAAAGAACAAAAAAAAAAACAAAACAGAAAACATCCCCAGGTTCTTCACTTAAGAACCCTGTGAAAAGTTACACAACAATCTCAGTTAATAAATTATATGCAAGAGCTTATTTGAGGCTATTTATAGACCTTTAAGTGAGCAAATTAATGAATTACAGCTCTAAATATTGTATTTTTATTTCACACTGTAGACTGGATATTTTTTTTTCTTTTCTGGATATTAATTTGCCAGAACTGAAATTCACCAGTCTTAAAAAAATTGCATTAAGATAGTATTCACATGTCTTTCTGTACACTTAAAGTGTTGAAATTTGTCATGAGACAAATGACAAGTGAAATCAGGAATGTAAAAGCAATTAGATTAAGAATTTTTGTGCTGGCAAAATACAACTTTAATTATTTAAGAGACCTTTCGCCTACTTTCTATGAATATAACGTTCAAAAACACATATAACATTTCTTTAGATCATTCTACTTGACCTGAGAGGATGCCATGAAACTGACTTGACAACCTGTATAATCTTGTAAATATTTGTTACTTAAAGGTGGAAGATAAAATACATTATTTCAAATTTTGTTTGTTCAAAAATTTTTAAAGACTATTTTATTGTTGTCTTGGACTGTCTCGTTACTTGTGAAGCTTATGTGAAGGCTTGGTTTAATAATTGGTAACACATTTTTCTCTAAGTAGCACAAAACAGAAGGCTTGAAATGAACACATCATGATCAGTATTATAGAATTAAGAAGCCATGTAAAAGATAAATTCATTACTCACACCTCAAAACAAATACTGGATAGAATGACATGCATATAAAAGTATCTCTTTTTCATTTCTTATCACTAAAACAAAACTTAGGCCTTCATTACTATAATTTGCATCTTTATATTTCCTTCTTATATTCTAATATTCACAGGAACATTTTCAAAGTTTTATGTAGTAGTTTGTGCACTCTTTGTGATTTATATTCAAAAGAAATTCAAATTGTGAAACTGCCTTCTTTTTGTTGCACAATAAATCAATGGCCTGTTTTCATTCCAATCTTTTCTGATCTCCATTTTGCAATTGTTTACAAAACAAAACAACTCTACATTGCTAGACTCATGTGTTTAGAAGTGCAACTGGTGAAAGATAAGGCAGTGGGAAAAGGGTAACAAAAATTTAAGAGTAGGTAGCTTCAAGTTTCTTAGCTATCTAATTCTAGACAAACTGGAAGGATAAAGCTACTTTGGTAACAAACAAGACTATACTTTCAAAATATAAATGCAACATTTGACATATCCAGATACTTGAGAGTACTCTTTTCTATCCAGGTTTGCAACATTTCCCTGTATTATAAACTCTTTGATTACAAAAAAAAATATCTCAGCTTGAATCTGAACTCACTCAACATCTGTGATATCAAGATCTAAAGCTGTTCTGGTCCTGACAGGGCTAGTTGCCAAGGCAACCCTGGTCAAGGCTGCTGTTCTTTCCACCAACTCTCGCAGATCATTGTACGAGCTTGACAAGCCTTTGACAGTTGAACTATTGCCAGCAGATAAGAAACAGAAAAAAGAAAAGATTTGAATGAAGTAAACTAAACCAAAGTAAAAGTATGAGCACCAATTGATGGCTCACTAATATGATATATATATATATAAAAAATTTGCTACCCTTTACCTTAGGTTACACACTTATCCTAAAATTCTCCTAATATATATTAACTTTTTTATCTCTTCAAACAGGAATTTTTAGAAGTAAAAATGCTTATTGCTTTACAAAAAATATGATGTAGTGATACTCAAACTGGTTATAAAAGACACCAATCTCACTAAATAAACACTTTTATGCTTACCTTTCAGTTTTGGCTTCTTTTGGGGTTGAGTATGTACTATAAGGAATAGGTCCAACAGTCGCCCGCAAAGGATCACCTCTGTTGAGCTCTGTGTGTCTACTAGATGAAGGCATAGTTGCTGAAAAAGCTGGCAGTGAAAATAAATTACGGTAAAGAATGACACAAACAATATTTTTTTTTCTCTTCGAAGAAGCTTGTATTTGGTTAGAATACATCTTAACTTTCTGTATTGTCACTTTCATCAAATTGTTTGTTAAATTTGAAAAATTTGGTCACATATTTAGTGCATCCAAAAAAAATTCAACAGTTTTTTATATCTTTCATGAATATAAGCCACTCTTTGATGAAATGTGACTTGGGTCATCTAACTTTTATGGACATAGTTACTGGACAGCATATAAATTATTTTGAGGAAGAAATTATTCCATTCCCCGAAACATTCATATAAACTTTATGAAATAATGGCTATATTCATGCCATCAAAGTGTTAGAGGCTCATAAAAGAATCGTGAAAAGAAAGGGAGTAAAACAAACGGAAACAGCTTAAAAATTTCAAAGAAAATTAACAAGAGCACAAAACAAATCATTCAAAAGCCTGAAGAACATACAAGGAATTGGTCTCTCAACACTGTAGGCAGATGACTCCCATGGAGCTTCTCCTGTAGGCTGTGTGCGAGCTGAAATGACCAAGTCAAAAAATGAAATTATTAATTAAAACTATCTAAAAAAAGACACTGCTCTTCAATAAATCAGTCATTTATATATGACAAAATATATTAAACAGGCTTTTTAAATAGCTTTGCTCTCCTCTGAAAATTAGGACAGCCCATAAGTGCTGGAAAATCAATAACAACAACCTTGAAAAAAAAGGTCTGAAATTTTTTTTCTCGAGATTTCTGATTAAAAAAAAAATGCAACTCTGTTGAAAATTAATTTTTATTTCATACCATAGGTAGAGAAATTTTCATTTTATAGGTCTAAACAATTAATAAAAATAATTACCTCAAAGAATATTTCTGAAAGTCATTTTCTATACACAGTTACAGATATCACTATCAGAGGTAAAAACAAAAACTGCACTTATCATTTAGCCGAAAACGCAAGAACTGTAATACTGTTTTGCTAAAAATTTCATTTATATGAATGCAATGCAAATTCAGTATTGCTTTAAAAATTTTAACTACATCTAGGCTTATCACATTATTTTGTTAATGTCAAAAAAAAAAAAAAAGATAAAGAGAAAACAATTTAAAAGTTTTAGGTTAAGAGAATGAAAACAATAATTTGTGTCTGAAAATTAGAAGAAAAGAATTTTTTTTTAACTTATGATCTGTCAAATTCCTTAAGATGAGAACATTTTCTTTCTCTAATTGAGGACTGATTGTTACAAGAATACATATTATAACTTCAAACTTGTTAGACGAAAATGTAGAAATAATAAGGGAATAAAAGGAGAATCAGTATGAAGGATCCAAGTTTGAGCTAATCATGTTCTACTACATGTCTGATTTTGCACACAGATATCTTTTTCTGTGTTTATACTCTATCGTAAGTAAAGAACTTTTTTATCTGTGCTATCCACTATCAAAAGACAAAAAAAAATGAAAATAGAATTTAATGATATGTGGTCAGGTCCAAGGTGAACCTAACTATAGATGATACTAAAATTTTCACTTAAAAATATGAGTTTTTCACTATCACATTGAAACATTAACACTTATAAAAACAAATTCTTCAGTCATAATTTACTTTTCAAAAACTTAGGAGGGAGCTAAGTTTTGTGTTGAAGACATTTATTGTAAAAAGGATAAGGAAGCTGAATCTTCAACAAAAGAACTTAAATTGACCCACACTTAGCCTTCCACTGAAGATTCACACAATTGCCTATCTCCAAGTGAGTAATTAGTTAAAAAAAAAGAAAACAAATGAGAAAAAACTTGATGCTCAACCTTCATGCTTACAGCACATGGGTGTGACCTTCTTATCATAATGATGGTAGAGATGGTGTGTGAAGGTATAATGACGAACTCTGGCAATACATTCATTCCCATCCAAATCTTTTTTACAAGGCATCTCTAGTCTAACTGCTGCTTCTTCACAGTTATAATTGGCTGCTCTAGATACAATTTTACACGCCTTTTTACCTCTCAGTGTTACCCCATCAATGACTGTTTCTGATGGTCCAGTATGTTTAGAAGATTCAGCTTCCCATGCAACCTAAAACAAAGAAATTAAAGTAAATTTCATTTTGAGCTTCACACATAAAAACTCTTCTATTTTAATTTCAGTATAATAATAATAAGGCTTCCATCACATTAATCTTTCTACATAAAGCACAGCAAGGGGTTATACTGAAGAATGCAATCAGTCACGTCCCAAAAAGTGTTAAACAATAATGTTCCTGTAAGAAAAGTACACGAATGTCAAAAAAAATTGAATGCAAATATTAGCCTCAGACATACCCTCCCCCCCAGAAGTTTGACAGGTAATCAGTAAAAACAACACTCCTTTAATTCTCTTGTTATTAATCAATCACACAGCAACTCATTTAATTAATCTGCCCTCAAGGCATGCATTGATATAAAAAGGATATTCAAGGCATATTTTTAAAAATGTCTATCTGTCAATAGTCTGTCAGAAATTATCTTCCTTAATAGGTTTTCTTCATTACAGTGAGATCAAACATGAAGTTTTAAAGCTTTGTTGATCTTGATTAATCCAAGGTTTTCAAGCTTTTGCTACCTTCACAAAAGAAGAAAAATAATCCTAAATTTGCAGCAACATTGCTTTACTTATGTCTTTAAGATAAAGATGTTTAATTAGTTTTTGATAAAGCCTGTCCACTGGGAAGTGATTCTGAGTCATTTCAAAGATTCTGTGTAACAAGCAACTAAAAGTGATACATACCCTTGGCTGATTACTAGATGGATCACATGCTTTCTTCTCTGACTTGTCTATGTCAGTATCAAAGTCTGAGTCAATAGTTTTCTCTGAAAAAAAAAAAAAGGATTTTTTCCAATAAAAAAACCCATTGACCTTACAGCCCCTAAGATACCAAATTTGCAAAGTGCAAGACATGAAAACATAAAAAACTTAAAAGAGGGAGAGAGAGGTTTAATTACTATGTAATTAAAATGTAAATTTCTTAAATTGGTTAGATAGAACATCCCGGCCTAAAAGATTTAAGAAAGATTTCAAATAACTTACGACCAAGCAGTGACTGAGAGGTGTCAGGTCTTATAGGGGACGGAGGGCGAGTGGGTTCGTCTTTTAACGAGATACCTCCATATGACATGGCGTAGAAATCTTCATGGGTTATCACATCTCGAGATTCAAATGCCTTTCTGTTTTCTGAAATTCATTTTCAAAATCTGGATTAAAAGAACATAAATTATGGCAGTAAAATTGATGAGAGATATTCATTGGAAGCAATTTTAGCTTAAGGCAGAAAACGATAGCCACCATTTCATCTCATCCCACGAGCCAATTTTACTTTCCTGTTATTTACTTAAGAAACACAATTACTGAGAAGTATCATGATATAACTACTTTTTAAAAAAAAATTCATCAATTCACCTTAAAAAAAAATTGGCTAGAAGAGGCAACGATTACAAATTTATTTATCTATCAAACCATACAACTTAATGTTGGCAAGCAAAATTTGTCTTATAATTGTTCAAAATATTGATCTTGATCACTTAAAAATTCAACAGTTCAATGTACGAGGGCTCTTTCATAATTAACCGAAAAATGCCTGTAAAATCCGCGTTTTTTATGCTATCAACAAAATTCTTGCACCTGTTCATACCTTGACTCGTCCTTCATTTCTCTACGTAACAGCCAAGTCTGTCAACACACTTCTACCAACGCGGCACCATGGAATAGATACCCTCTCGGAAGAAACTTCCGTCAAGGTTTTGTAGCCATTTCCGCACATGGTCAACAAGCTCTTCATCGTCATCAAATTGGTTTCCTGCCAGCTCACGTTTCAGTGGCCCAAAGAGGTGATAATCAGATGGTGCGAGGTCTGGACTGTGTGGTGGGTGTGGCAAAATCTCCCATCCATATTTCTCTAGCCAACCTTGCGTCACTCGTGCTGTGTGGGGTGTAGCGTTGTCGTGTTGCAAAATGACCCCGTTGGTCAACTGCCCTGGGCGCTTTCTGCGAATGGCCTCCCTAAGCTTGTCAAGAGTTTGGCAGTACCTTGCAGCATTGATTGTTTCTCCAGGTTGTAAGGTTTCGAACAGAAGAACACCACGACTGTCCCAGAAAACAGTTCCCATTATTTTCTTTGCTGACCGCATGACTTTGAATTTCTTCGCGACAGGTGAGGATGGATGTTTCCATGTCATCGAATCTTGCTTTGTTTCTGGGGTGCAATGGTGCAACCAAGTCTCATCATTGGTGACTAAGCTGTCAAGAAAAGTCACATCGTACCCTAGAAAGTCTCCGCCGGCGTTGGAAGTATGCCCGTGAACCCTGCGTGAGTTCTTGCTTCTTCTCAAAAGTTCCCTGCAGATGTCCAATCTTTGTTCTTTATGATTGTCTGTCAATTGCTTAGGAACCCATCTTGCGCTGACTTTTCTGTAGCCAAGTTCATCAAATACAATTCTATGGGCAGAAGTTTCCGAAATTTCAAGACTGCTTGCGATTTCATGAAGTTTCAACCTCCTGTCTTGACGAATAAGCTCATCAACTCGCTTCACATTGTCTTCTGACGTCGCAGTTATCGAACGCCCTCTCCCTTCCCTGTCTGTCAAGTCGGAATGGCCGGCTTCAAACAAATTACACCAGTGATAGACTTGTGTACGGCTTATAACATGCTCACCATATACACTCTGAAGTTCTTTATGAATTTCGGTAGGATTCAGACTTTTGGCGTTAAAAAAACGTATGACAGCTCTGATTTCCTCCTTTGACCAAGTTTCAAGGTGGGCCGCCATCTTTAAAATCGTCTAGACATTCATTGTGCAAAATGATGCACTTCATAATTTCTGGGAACATCCGTAAGGAAATAAGGAATATCATGTCGTTTACAGAATTAAAAAAGCTCCATTGGTTGCTGAGCAATGGGCATTTTTCGGTTATTTCTGAAAGAGCCCTCGTAACATTCATATTTTAATTTTTTTCAAACAAAACCAAGATTCAATAACAGATAAATTGAATAGTAGTTATCAGTTGACAGGTTTCGAGTTATGTTTACACATTTTGATGAATGTAATAAAATAAAATAAATAGTAAAAAATATAGCTATAGATAAAAATTTTTTAATACTATGGAAGGCACCGATTCACTCGTCCAGGATTTTCCAAGTGCTTCAAAATTAATTATTTTACTTATAAAAACCAATTTAATTCGATATGGTGAGAAAAAAAGCTCAAATAATATTAATAAAAATCACTGGAGCTCTTAATTGAAATCAATAACAAAGAGAGTAAAAGAAATTAAAAAATTTAGGTAAAAAAAAAATGCATAAGACCCTCAAGAACTGTTACCATTTCTGTTTGTATACACTTGACTTCTTCCATTAGTTGGCAAATGAGCTCCATTGTTGTTTGTCCTTTCAAAAAAGAAAAAGAATCAATATCTATGTAAAGAACTTTTAATTTCTTGGGTAATGAATTTTTATGAAATGACCTCCATCTCCATAACTATAAAAAGTAAAAGAACATACTGATCAAAGGTAAGGCATTTATGTGAGTAAATGTTGATTTGATTCAATGTGAAATGATAAAGATTTTGTTTTTAACATGGCAAAAAATATTTCTTTTCAAAAGAAAAAGTCAGGAATTACATACGTGTTGGAGGCTGCTGTATTGCCAAGTTTACTCTTTGGAATACCTCTCAACTTCTGTGAGGCAACATGTGCTCCACCCACTGATGCTGCCCCGCTAAGGGCATCTTGCTCTGGCTCTGTTGTGCAGACTGAATCTGTTTCTTAAAAATACCCCCACAAAGTTTTAACATTAATATTTATTGTGACATTTTATTTTTTAAAGCAATCAGCTCTGGTTATTTATATTGTTAAAAAGCAGTCTAGAGTCTAAAAAGATTAAAAAATTGTTTAGAGTTGTAAGAATTTTGACTGAATTAAGCAATCACAAGATTAACTATCAAGATGAGATGAAACTGGTCCTTTTTTAAAGTTAAAAATACTAACAATCAGGTTGACTACAATTAAATCAAGATGAAGTTACAGAAACTAAAAATTTTAAAGCAATGAATTTCTTGAATATAATAAACACGAACTCCAACAGGGCATAGTGGAATTAAAATAGTGACTTAATATGGTAAAAAAAACAACAACAACAAACAACGCAATGATCTAAATATTATATCTACAGCAGAGAGACAAATCCTTCAAAACTTGTCAGCACACAAGCTGAAGACTAATCCTTACAATATATGTCTATAATAAATAAATAAAGGCTTTAATAAATGTGAAATTTATTAAACAATCAGTTCAAGACATCTTATTATAGCAAATGCAACAGAGCAAGACAGAATGATAGAAAGCCCCTAAGTGTAAAACCACATGACCGACTTTGAAGTCAAGTTTCAGAATCCACTTTAAAGTTTTTAACCTAAATTCTTACCATTCAGATCAGCTTCATTCTCAATACGTTTTGCAACATATTCCAGGAGATAAGAAAAAATGTCCAAAAGGTTCAAGATAGCAGTGCAGTCTCCTGCCACAATATCTAAACCCTTGATATGGCTCAGACTGTCCTTCACTACCTCCGTGGACAAAACATCTATCACAATCTGGCAATTGTGTACTTCATCTTCTTTCGACACTGGTTGGCGAATTATCCCTTTTCCAAATAACAAAGAAAAGTAAGAAATTCATTACTGAGAGCATGCATACACGATGATAGTTCCTTTGATACATTAGATCTTTAATGTCTTCATGCCTCATCAGTTATGCCACCCCTTAAGACTGTAAATAATGAAAAGATAAATATTGAATATCCTACAATTGTTACCACATTAAAATGCACATTGGGATTCTCCAAAGCATTTTAATATGTACACAAACCTGGATGAAAAAAAAATTCTTTGCCATTAGGAAGTCATGTTTTTTTTCTTACAAAAGACCTTCTCACATAAAACACATTTATTAAAAAACAAACAAGAGAAAGTTTCACATAAACTTTCACCTCAAGTCCGTTTGAAATGAAGTCATACAAAGTATGGAGGGAAACCAAGAAAACATTTAAAGAATAACTTATGACTAAAGAATAATGGGTATCAGTTTAAAAACTGCATGAGAATGAATAAACACATCCATGCTGCTTTTAAGCAAGATTGCAATAGTCATACCTGGGAGTCTATCACTAAACAAGCTTTCGTACAACACCACAAACAATGATGCTGTGATGTCATGAACATCTTCAATTTTGGTTGAAATGTTAAACTCCTTGAGGAGATGGTTGCCTAAATCCACAATGGCTGTAAAAAAATAATAATAACTCAGAGTAAAATACAAAAAGAACCTCTGAAACAATTTCCAGCTGTTCAAAATTTAAAAAAACTTTTAGACCACAGATTTCACTCGGCAGCATCTACATAATGAAACAATTGTCACCCTAAAAATAACAAAAAACGTTTCAGTGAAAGCGCTAAGCAATCACTTCCCTAGATCTAACAATACAAACAGAAATAAGACAAAAGACATAGTTAAAGATATATTAATTGCCATTTAAAAATATTTTACAAAATTAAAAAAATAAAAATATTATGTGTGACAAATGGATCCTGTTTATTGTAATTCATATACAAAACTTAATTTCAAAACATAAGGTCTTCAACCTGATCATAACAAAAATAATTTAATGATAAAAAAGCATGCAAAATCATTAAAAAATATTAACTGATGCAAAAAAAAAAGGCAATGCATTTTCAAAACCATAAAATATTAAAATAAGAATGAGTGTAAGATATATGAAAAAACAAAAAAACAAAAACAATATACAGGTGGAAACTCAGAACTAGAGTGATGATAAACAGGGTCAGATCGTCCATTGAGTATATGAAGAAAGTAGATGTTTAAGGTTGTAAAACTACATACAAAATATCCACTAAAAACAATAATTAAAACTCTATAAAAAATCCCTCACTTATATATATATATATATATATATGTATGTATATATATATATATGAGAAGGTTTCTGTCTTCGCTAAGATCAATAAAGAAATTACATTATAACTGAAACAAGATGATTCTTTATAAGAACAAGGATAAGTATTCAGAAAAAGGGGTGGGTTTGAATGAGGTCATATAAGCCATGCTTATTTATAATGTGCCAATGTGTGACAATCAAATTCTTATATGTTCCACAGTCATAGGCCAAACAGAACCTGAAAGTCACAGACCCATTGACCAAAACACAAAAGATCTGAGCAAGACAAATAAGAAAGCCACAGATAAGAATAAAATAAAAAACCAACATACTTATCCTACAGACATATGCATTTTATTCCTTACAATGTGATTGATAGTCCCGATCCTAATATGACTTCATTTAGTCTTAAAATATATATTAGAGGTTTAGTTGTAGTCTGAAAATAGGAGCATGAGGAAACAGTAATATTATTTTCAGTGAGTTTCTTTTTCTTTACAATATGAAGAAACAAAAGGAACTGGCGTTGGCCTTGCTGTGAAGTTTGATCCATGTGAGGGCCATGAAAGTTTATCAAAAAGATTAGCTTCAGTTTGACCAAAAGGAAAACAAATCTTCTTCAACAACAATTATGTTTTTTACTATCCAAACATGTAATATTTCTACAACTTTATTTCAGGAATAGTATCAAGAAAATTACATTAAAAAATCCAAACTCTTGCTTAATCTGCCTTTTGTCTAAAATCTTCAAAGAAAATTCAAATTAAACAGCACTAAATTGGGAGTGTTAGAAATATATAGGGAAACATCATCCTATTCCTCCATATTTGTTTCTACATATTCATGCTTAAGATCTAAAATATTTATAAACAAAGCAAACAAAACATAAAAAAAACGAAAAGATCATGAGATGCCAGATTGAATTGCTGAAGAGGCTTAGCACCATAAAAGCAGGTCAAAACAACATAGGAACTCTACAAGACATGAGCATTCCTATTTAATTACCTTTGCTGGAGGGGGGGTCTGCAGGCTCCAAAGCAGATAAGTCAGCGTTCAAATTAGGATTGTCTGCCATTCTGCGAGGCAAGAATAGAAGGGAGGCAATTTACTTTATCACATTGCGAGATAATAATACAGTGAACCTCTCATATCTTGAGCTCTGGGTAAAATTTATTAATTACTTCAACCTCTTTCACTTTCAAAGTCCTATATATTTATTTCATATTTTGTACTTCAATTAAGTCAAATTTCTTCTGATTCAATCTTTTTATCAGTCCCTGAGCAGTTTGAAGTAGCTGATGGTATTACATGTGCTGTTCACGAAAACTGCATCTTGTTGTAAATAATACCTAACAAACGTTGTCAAGAGCTGGAACAGAGTATAAAAATACAAAAAAAGTTGGAACTCTCATAGGCGACGAAGAAGACGTTGAGAGGAGGAAACGACTATCCAATGCAGCACTGACAAAGCTTCTAAATGTCTGGATCAAAGGAGATAAGATTAAAAGAAAGACCAAGCTGAAATTATACAGGTCGCTCGTAAAATCAATACTTGTCTACAACTGCGGCACCTGGGCACTGACAAAATCTGAAGAAGAAAAATTAAATGCATTTCATCGTAAACAGCTAAGGAAAGTTCTCAACATCAAATACCCCGTTAAAATCACAAATTGATCTCTTTACAACAAGTGCGAGGAACATCCCCTTTCTATTTATATACTTGAGAACAGGTGGCGCCTTTTCGGGCACATACTTAGAAGAAATATTGAAATACCTGCTAATAAATCAATGAACAGCTATTTCGCCACACACGGAAAAAAGTTTCGGGGCCGCCCTTTAACAACACTACCAGTCGTCCTCAACAAAGACCTATCAAGACTACAAGAAAACACACTACAACTCACAACTAGGGAAGACCTCGAACACCTAAGATGCATCGCCCAGAACAGACAGCAATGGAGAGAACTGTCGACGAGAATCCGAAAAGCTGCCGAAGCGCCCCCGTCGGACGACTGAGACGCGGAAGGCCCTAAGTCAAGTAAGTCATACGTACTGGTTGGCAGTTATGCTTTCAACGATCATTAATAGTAAACTATCTTCCTTAAAAGGCTTGTTATGTGACACAAATATTTTTAAAGGAGAACGAAACATGCCTGAAGAAAACAAAGCATAAACAGCTTTGTCTTAAATTCCAAACACTTATGTTGCATAACAAGCCATTTTAAATAATATATATATATATATATATATATATATATATATGCATTGAAGTATTATTACAAAAATTACAAAAAAGTTAAACAATTTCTAAGATCGCAATGCATAAATCAAGGATAATACACCTCTTTTAACTAAGCATCATTAGTTCAAATGCATAGTATTCATGATCTAAATTCTATTCTTATTCATCTTCTAACTTTTTAAACTGACTTAAAATTAAAAAATAAAAAATAAAAGAGGTTGAGCTGGTGTCAGAGAAAATAGAAACTGACATTGATTGATCTTAGCCACCTAAGCCAGTGAAAATGACACAGATTACTTAACTTGGTGACTTTTATTTAAATGCATTTATTATTTAAAACATGATTGCTCTATGTTACAACATGATTAGTCTCATTATATAAACACATTTGCTTTAAGTTACAACATAATCTTTTTATCAACAAGCGATCAATGTCTAACAAAATTATTGGAGTATGTCTTTCCCCCTCCCATCTATCCTCCTACACACATACTTAACAAAGATAAAAAAGGTTATGATGGCATTGTCTAATTCTTTCCAGCAAGAATTAAATCATAAATTGGAAAGATATCTGTTGGAGCTAAATACACTCAATATCAACTCATTTGCTCATATTTTCTAACTTTCTAAATTGTTTATGCTAGAGGATCTCATTCTTTATACAATGATGCAGTTTTGAGACAGAAAACAACAAGCAGAAGGAATCGAATCATTACCTTAAATTATTTGACTGTAAGAGCAGAAAAAAGAACACCAAGGATCCTCTTCATTGAATTTCTTATTGACGACCTTCAATAAATGGTATCTAACCCCTGAAAATAAGTAGATTTATTAATTACACAATTTAGATAAGAATGTATGCCTATATGCTCAACAAAATGACAAAAGATCTGTGTATTTATATAATTCAAACTAAATTATATTCAGTACTTTAAATGAGATAAAATGTTTTTCTTCTAGACTTGTTTTCAGAATAGAAAAAAATTATTTCAAAAGCAAATGTGAGATTGACACATAAAATCTTATTGCATAGTCAAGAATTAAGAAAAAAAAAAAAGGAAACCAGAAACAATATACAAAGTATTATTTTAAATGTAACAGTAAACTAGACCAAGGGTTCTGGAAACTGAAATTTCTTATACTAACAAAAATCATCAGTAAATCACTATTCAAATCGATATATATTTCAAAATATGCGATTTCTACTGCCCTTGGTATTTCCATTTAACAGTGTTTAATGACAAAGATCTAAATACATATCTAAATAATAAATGATATATTCCAAGATCAGATTTGAAAAGGCAAATGTTAATTTCTATGCCCATGAGTTGTAACACAATAATTTAGAATAACATATTTTACATGATGTGTAATGGTCAAAACGAGATTAAACTATTATAACATGAAAATGCCATTTGATATAGCCTCCCTATTTGTTTTAAAAAATTTTTTTTTCACACCAAAGTCTGAAATCGTGAAAAAGCAACTCACAAAATGTCCCCTTTTCAATGATTTGTATCTGACAGGGCTGGTCTATTAAGTATTCTATAAAGAAAAGTGGAGCACAATAATTGCCTCTAGGTTGCTTGTCAAGGTGACTTAGAAATTTCTGAGATTTATGCCTTTTAGTTTTCCTTCTCTACATGAATATCCTTGACTAAAGGTTTTTCACCCCATTTATTTGGTATCGAACGGTTTGTGATTTTCTATCTGTACAGTTATAGAATTTTCATTTCAATAGGGAAACTAGGGAAATAAGATGGGTTCTCTATAAAAATGTATTAATAGATGTGCATATATTTTTGTAATCTTATTTTATAATTTTGTAAGTAAGGATAAAATTAATTATCTACATCAATTTTTGAATTTTTACAAAGTAAAACTTAATATGAATAAAAAGCATGTTTTTTTCTTAAAATTCTGACATAGTTTTGGTTTATTTGAAGCAGCCTGTAATACACCCTGAGAATAAAAAAACAAAACAAAACAAAACAAAACTTTTGAGGCAAGTTTATTTTTTTTTAAATCACTGTACTGAATGTACTTGAACTGATAAAGGCAGTCATAAAGTGAGTTTATCAAAACTGTGAAATACTCAAAATGATAGACATTTCTCCAAAATCTATTAGTGCCTTTTTCAAATGCAACATCCCCCCCGCCCCCTCTTATAATTAATACTAGAAAAAGCTTCAGTAAAATTTTTTCTCTTTCCTTCATTTCAACTGGAATTTTGTAACAGAAACTGAGTATCTCCTGAAGGTATTCTTTCCAGTTATTTACGTTGTTTATTTTGTGAACTTAAAACAGAGTTCCTTTTGATAAATGGGCTTGTGAGGAGATTAATTCAACGGATTAAATTTTGATATTTGGTTACACTTCATACCAACCAACCAGTTTACTGGGAGAGGAAATGAAAAATTACCTAAACAACTTCATCTTGTTTTTGACTCAAGGATGCTCTCAAATTGAACATGTTCCCTCATACAAAAAAAAGAAATGGAACATCACGCAAAAGTACTTAGGAGACAGAAAAATAACTGGAAGTTGTTTTAAGGCCACATTTGTCATAAATCTCTCATTCTCAATGCTCCACATACTCTGCTAACCAAATCAGCCTCGCACAAACAGAAAAAATAAGCATAGCTGCCACCTTTTGAAAAGGCAAATACAGGTTTTTAGAGAGATAAATAAAATTCATCGCTGCAAATCCAGTGGATGATAGAGCCAGTTATCAATATTGACTTTAACACTTAAGCTTAATTTTAATGTTTACAAGCTTACCTGTTACTTATAAGCTATTATAAACTTCATATAATTTTCTCTTACCATAACTTGCACCGATACGGACAGACTTGCTTGGAAGCCCAAATAGAGCCTCAATATGTATTATATGTACTGGTTGGCAGTTATGCTTTCAACAATTATTAATAGTAAAGTATCTTCCTTAAAAGGCTTGTTATGTGATACAAATATTTCTAAAGGAGGACGAGACATGCCTGAAGAAAACAAAGCATAAACAGCTTTGTCCTAAATTCCAAACACTTATGTTGCAAAGCAAGCCATTCAATAAGTAATATATGGACAGATGTACTCGGAAGCCCAAATACAGACTAAATGTGAATTTTTACATACTGGTTGGCAGCTATGAAGCTATGAATAAGGGCATCATGCAAGTGGTGGTATTTTGGTGCATGTGCGTGACCAGTATAAAAGTATGAACTCTCTGTATATTGAATTGCTTGGGAAGAAAAATAATGTTACTGTTAATGGCAATATATATGTGGACCTCTTTGGATACTGAGCACTCATTCCCTCTTTTTGCTGTCACTTTGTATACCTAACACTCCACAGAATGACACCATCTCAAGCCAAGATCAGTTTACAATTGAATGGTTTTAATTGTTCAAATGGGCTTAATTTTACTTTGAAAGGACTTCTGAATGGGAACGACACCTCTATCATATTAAAAAGGGGTTCGTTTCATCAGGCCACAATAAAGATTTCAATTAATGCCTGAAACAAGTAAATCATTTTTTAACAATGAATCACCATAAAAAAAAATACTGCAACATATATCCTATATCATATCTTAATATACTAAATCAACGTCCCCGATCGGAAGTCCTACCTTTATTTTATCTATATAGGACTGAATAAAATTAAAATAGATTATAAAATTTTTCTAAAAGATTTATGACGATTTATAAAAATAAATCTAAAATTATGTAGCCTATAAACCTCTACTTGACTTCTCAATCTCTTCCCTAAATTCAAACTCAAAGGTAAGATATCCATAGAGATAATACACCTACCAGACTGCACTGCACTTTATTTCGTTGAAGAACTTAAAAACAGCAATTTCAAGTATACATCATATATGCAATTGGGTATCCAATTTTACATCTAATATAAAATCAAAGTAATGTTCTTTATATTAGATCTAAATGAGCCAGTTTAGTAAGTGCAAGTTTCTTATGGACATCTTAACAAATCAGATTTAGATCTAGATTAGAGTAGAGTCTAATCTAGACTAGATCCTGGTACCCTCGAATCAATGGATGTGTCTGATCACGTTTTCACATCTGCTGGTCCAATCGTGAGTGTGAAGGATCTCATCTTATGTATCTCTGAACGTGAATGAAATACAGCCATAAGAATCAACTTTGAATAATGATTGAGCCAATTGCTTGCTTCGTAATTATGGGTATCGAGTTTCTATCCCTGTAGCTTTGCAATCTATCGACTTACATTCTATTCATTCTCACAGAGCGACAGAGACAGCGGAGTCAAGACTTGGAAGTTTTCATAGACTTCTTTACGATTGGTCAAAATGAAGAAAATTATCCAATCAAACCCGTCGTCAAGACAAGCTTTTTCTGCCGGAAGTTTTGATCCGAAACAGCTCAACAAGAGTTTCTCACCTTTACAAAATGGCTGCCTCCATACAAGTTCTTTGCCCAAACGGACGAAGACAAAATGTGAAGATTAATCCCAACACAAAGCTCTTACAGGTTCAGTTTGATCTCCTCGGGCTTTTAAATAATATATATATATATATATATATATATATATATATATATATATATCAGCAACTATGCACGCTTAATCTATAAAATTGCTTTTCATCGTGACATTTCCAGGTTAACTCTAGATCTAGATCTAGTCTAGATTAACTTGTATATTTTATGATTTTTCTGCTTTGTCATAAGCGATGAAGCTAATAATTTTTTAGACGATAGACAGAGTGCCTTTCTCACCATTTAACTTACTAAGGGCAAATGCTAAGTTCTAGGGGATTAATAAAGCCAGTTTTCCAAGATCTTTAATCCTATTAACTCATTGTGTGCCAATCGACGATGTATCGTCGATATAGTGAGCCGCAGCTGTGCCAAGCGACGATGTATCGTCGATATAAGAACCAATGTTTGTTTCGCCATTGGTAGCCCGGTCATGAAACTTCCTAGTTTCCTATGAGAGATAACTCTAAATATATAATAAGTCATAGTTACACAAAAATAAACCAAACTGGAACCCAATTTCCAATGCATCCTCTAAAGACAATATGCACAGTGAAAATGGCCTGGCACAACCGTGGAAAATGCTCTGGCACACAATGAGTTAAGCTTAGGCTATATATGTACTTTGATGACAGAGTGAAGAGTTTTTCCTAGTCCAAGAACAAAACTCAAAACCACCCATGTAAAAATTGAACAACAGCATTTTTCACATTTTTCACAGAAATATGCCTTCAACAATGGCTTGTTAAGTATTTGCTGGTTTTAGGACACATTTAAAATTTTTAGTTTTATGATGTAGTCAAGGTAGCTCTAATCAGATCAATTAGATGTCAGAAGTAACATAGCATGTGTTGACAATTTAAAAAAAATATTCTTTGGTATTCTTCTACTAAGAAAGATCTATTAATGGTGGATAGAAAAAAAAAGAAATCCAAGTGGAATAAGATTTAAGATATATATCTAGCTCTGTCTTTGTTATAAATTGTGATGTATTGATTTTGTTGTTAGAAATTGGTCATAACAAAAAGGTGTCCCATGGGTCAATAACTCCAAATAACCATCTTGTAACATGGTAATGTAATTTGCTTTTCATGCTATATGGATCACTAAGTATCAAATATCATTTCAAAGAATTTAAGAAAGAAAAAGTACCACATTTTCATTGTAAAAGGTCTCAACTTTCTCATTCTCTAGACAAATGAATTATGATCTCATTGATAAACATGCAATAATTTTGTCATAGATTTCAGGAAATCACTCTATTATTTTGTCTTTACCTCTTTTCTCCCTGATCCTCCAGATTCTTGAAGAGGTTTGTCAAAGACAAGGGTTTTTTCCTCCAGAGGACTATAAACTTGTGTGAGTTAAAGATTAAAAAGATGATCATGTATTCTTCTTGCTCTTTAGTCCCCTTTAAATTCGATTTGATAAAATTTCAAATTCATTCAATATGTATAATGAAACTGCTACTAAAGCTAAGATTAGGGGAAATAAGAAGACATGTCAGATGGGACAGAGGTAAAACCAAAACTGTTTTTATGGTACTTAATTGACTGTCACTAGGGCCTATTTGCCAGTATTAGGCCAAAGAAATACCATTACTAAACTGAAACTTAATTCTGCATCAAACATGGACAACTGTCTCTTTTTATGTTAGTTAATTAGATTGAAAACTGGGACTGAAATTCATTTGTCTCTTTAAGAGGATTCCTGTATTTAAAATTTTATAAAACTTCACTAGAGTTCACTATACGATATTTAATTCGGGAAAAGTTAATCCAGGTTATTCTTAGTGTGTTTTATGTATGATCTGAAGATAATAGTCAATGAACACTTATATCTTGAAGCTTTGTAAAAATACTTAGAGTGTTATGCATATTAGAACTGCTGATGTATCCAATGATGTAAAAAGAAATCAATTGTGGTAGATTATTAAAAATTCATTTGCTTATTTCTTATTTTATTTCTCTTCAAATCAGTCAAGGGAGGAAAGAGTTTGATTTGAGTTTGTCAGTGCGATATGCAAGCCTACCCAACAATGCTAAACTTGAAATGGTCAAATCCTCTTCATCAAGGACAGAGCAAGAGGTTATCATTGCTCTGCAGGTATTCTCCAGTCCTCTCATATCAGATAATCCTTGGATTTTTTCTTATTGAGATCAGAGATAGCCGATTTAAATGCATTTTTTTAAAATACACTGAAAATAAAAGACATATACATACATATTAGATTCAAAAAGTGTGATACTTTTTAATTTTCTATATCAATTAAATTCCTATCAGCTTGCATCTGGGGAGAGGCATCAGGAAAGTTTCAAGCCTTCAACAAGCCTTTGGGATATTTTGATGCTGTTTGAAAGTAAAAACAGGTATGCAATCCTGTCTACATATATTTCTTTATGCATCATTTATTGCAAATACTTCATGTTTCTTATTATATAGATCTTGGTTATAGTATTAAAGTGTAAAACCTAATGCAATAGAGATTCTAAGGGAACGGTTCACAGGATTTCGATGTGCAACGCATTAATGTATATATCAGATTATCTGACTCTTGATATCACAAGCAGTTGAAAAAAGTAAATGAAAATTTGTACATATCTTGAGGACTTTGTATGTATATGCCATAGACTTTCAATAGAATTTTGTTTCTGGGATGGTTTATGGTTTGTTTCATCCCTGAAATTTTTAATTTCCAGCAAACTGAAAGGGATCCTCACACAAGTGGATTCAAGCCACAAACCTGCCCTGCATCCAGTGTGTATATACATGAGAGAAGAGGTTATTTTCTGCATTTGTCTTTTCTTACAAAATATTGTCATAAAATAAAAAGACATACATAATTGTGTGGGGAATGAGGCTTCACTGCCCACAAATATTGTCTGAGTGAATGTCTGATATAAAGTAACAATTACAGGAAAAAAGGATCTCCTTCTGCTATGAATATTTTCATATACATAATTTCTATAGTTGAAAACATTGTAGTAGTGAAAGGAACTGATTTAGAATATTCTGTTAGCTAAAGCAGCTTTGTTAATGACTATGAAAGTGTTTTATATTCTTATCATTTATCCTCACAAGCCCTCGGAACTTTTTCTTTCCATCTGTCATACAATTTGCTATTAAGTTGCAATCAGCATGGAATAGCTTCTGTCAAAGATTTTTCTTTTATGTATCTATGTTAAGAAATAGCTGCCTGTAAATAAGTCTGTGATCGTTTGTTTAGGAATGAGTACTTTTGATCGTGCATATTGAACTTATTCTTATGTTTGTCGTAAATATGACATCCTTATTGTTTATCATTCTTTTCTTCCAGCTGTGCAAATTTATGCTTCTCTAATTCCTTAGGTTGTTGGGGAACAGGCCTTGAAGGCCACGACTCTTAAAAAGCTGGCCTTGACCTCAGGCAAAGCAATTATTAGGTAACTACTGAACAGCTCAGAATATTTTATTGAAAATTTTTATCTCAAAAGCTGTACAGGGGAACTAGTGTTCCTTTCAGGTATTTTTTATTATTTCACCTGCAAAGAAATTCTTTAAAAAAATATAAATGAACATGAGTCTCTGTTCATTATTTAATGAATAGTTTTTAATCTCTATGCCAATGATAATTTTTGCTTGAAAACTGAAAAGCAGGTTTTTCCTTTTTTCATGGAAATAAATTTTTACAAAATAAAAACTGAAAAGACATTACCTGTGTGTAACATTCATAAATCTTAAAGTTTTATTTGTATTTTTCCATACAGCTTGTTTTCTTTTATAGTAAAATTAAAGTATGTGTATTCCCTTTGGTCTCTCATTATCACTTTACAAGAGAATTAGGTCCATCCCACATTACTGCTATCAGCCATTTTATAGCCAGCAGCAGTGTGGAACTAAAAGGATGCATTTTGCAAAGTTCCTTTTATTCATTCTACACTCTCATCTGAAACCAAGAGTTTTCTACATATTTGGGTCGCATTAAGACGTTGAACATAATTTAAGCATTATTTCCATCAATGATGTATTAAACTCATTTAAAATCTCATTTTCCAATCAAAATTTGAGGCACCTACACAGATCTATTGATGAAGGGGTTCTTGGTCAAATTGTGGACAAGGTGGAGAGAGAGAAACAGAAACAGGCTAAGTTGGAGGAAATAGCTCTAAAAAGAAATGAAGAACTTCAGCAAATGGATGAACAGAATGAGACAAGGAAAGTGAGCTCTGATCCCTTGAACAGCATCCATGAGAGTGAAAGCACCAGTCAGCCCATGGATATAGATGAGCACATAGAGAACAATTCTGCCAGTGTCGAGCATGCCACTGAACCTATGCTTCCAGAGGAAGTGGATAACTCTATAACATCCTTCAACAAATCAGGTTCTTACTTTTATTGTGTCAAAGTAGTTCTTATTGTCTCTCAGGGTGAAACATGCTTACATGTCCTCTTCAGTTGCTCTGTGTTGTGTAGAGTCAGGTTTTAGGAATAGGGAAAATCTGAAGTGTTGATTCAGCATTGTATGGCTGACATTGTCACAACAAAGTGGACAATATTCAGGAATAATTTTGCTCAGATGGCAGTTTAGTGTGACATTTTTTGAAAGCTTCAAAACAGATATAAGACCTCTAATTTTGAAGACTTCATTTGATACCAGTACTGCAAACTTTTTTCTATTGGTAATTGATTTTAAAGTCGCTCTTGCAATGAAGGTGCAAATGTTATCCTGGACGGCAGCAAACAAGAGATACCCTAAATATAAATGAGCATTTGCCGAAACAAAATAAGTCCCCTGAATCTGCTTGTGTTTGATTTAAGTTTCCTCATTTTTTCTGTAGGTGTGGAAAAACAAATCACGGCGTCGCATAAGCGCTACTTTAGTTGCCCAGGCCCACACGGTGTCAATAACCTGACCCCGTGACCTAGTTGTCAACTCAGGTAGACTCGGGCGGCTCTGTGCCTGCACGGCATTTTATGTTTTTTTCGACATTTGACTGAAATTTCTAACCACAATAATGATAATCATGTTTTATTTTAAAGTTTGCATTGAAAAATAAATAAAACAGGCTATAGACTCAAGCAAGAACGAAAACTGTTACTCAAATACTTTTTTTGTTACATGGCCATAAAAAGTACATTTATTGTAGTATATTAGAAAACAATAGAGTGATTTTTAGAAGGTCGTAACAACTAAACGGAACGTGGAATTTTTTTTAAATTTCACATATAGAACTTATCAGTTTTGAATAAACTACTCACGAAATTTTTTTATGTTAGATGGAATACTTTTTGCAGGAGACGGATTTTTTGTACATGTCTCTGTCTTGAGCGAGCTTTATATTACTCAGCTATATATAGAAAAAAAGAAAGCAGTCAAGGAAGGTTAGAGGCTGAGACAGACGAAGCTAGATCTAAGGATCTAAAGATGCAAGTGACTGCAAATAAAGAAATAATTAGTATAGAAATGTCAACCACAAACCTAGATTTAGCTCGAGACCGACAAATAAGAAGAAAGACGTGGAAACATTATAACAGATGGAATGAACAGGGATCGAACCTGCGCCTCGATGCGGCACCCGTCGCCTTGCCGAGACAAAAGCAGGCACTTAACCACTGAATATCCGCATCTACAAAAAATAGATGCTTCAGAGACAGTGACTTTCATGCTGGCTTGAATAGACTAAGAAGTTGAATCGCTAAGAACTATCAAGTCCATTTAGAACATAAAAAAACTAGCCTCTAACGGATCTTAGAAAGATGCACATTTGACTGAAACCGAAAGACATAAATAGATATAGAATTAAAGAAAGCAGTCACAGAACGTTAGAGGCTGAGGCAGACGAAGCTAGATCTAAGGATTTTAAGATGCAAGTAAATGCAAATAAAGAAATAATTAGTGTAGGAAAATGAACCACAAACCTAGATCTAGCTCGAGATTCTTCTGTAAGTTGTCATGTAATTGTCTTTTAATGTTTGAAAATCTGGTAAAGAGCTGTCATCTATAGGTGTTGTGTGGGATATAAACTTGTGAATTGTCCTGAATGCGCCATTGAGATCGTTAAAAATTATCTGTATTGTATGTGCTTTGTCTATACGGAATAGATTGTTTGGTAAGGGTTTGTGTTTGCTTGATGATTGTTTCTGTAAGATCTGTGTAAACGTTCTTTTTCTGTTTAGGTGTTATAGCACAAAGTCTGCCTCAAATTCTGCACAAATCGTTTATACGACGTGTGTGTGATTCAATTATAATCAGTAGAATGTTCCATATTTTGGTTGACTCAACTCAGGATAATTATGTAGAACTGAATGGGAAGGAATAGAATGATGAAAACGAGCATAGACCCGCTTTGAACCCATCTAACGCAACAAAACTTATATCATTTTGATCTAGGGTTTCCGTTGTTTCAGATAAGTATTGAAAAGTGATAATCTAGCGTGTACTTTTTAATTAATTAGCAATTAAACCTAATAGGAGCGAATTCCAGGTAAAATTTTAGATAAAAACATGGACTATGAAAACGCAGTAACCACACTCACAAATATGATGATAGAAATATCAAAGAAACACCGGGTTTCAAATTAGATTTAGAAGAAACTGTTTAAAGTTGAACGATGTCTGTACTATGAGTAGTTCTGAAGATATTGTAAGTTAAAAAGAGGAATTTTCTATTTTATTACATAAAATTCAGCAGATTTGTGCACTGGCTTATGCAGACAGCGATTATCTGCGGTCATGGGCGGGCCTGACCCTGACAGTGATTGATGACGTTACCTGAGCCCGGCCCGCTGTAACAATACTTGAGTCGCCTAAGTTCAAACTAGCTTTCGGGCCTATCCCCCCATTGTTCAGAACTAAAATGCAGCTTTTAGGGCGAAATTCTACGCTGTGAAATGAATACAAACAGTGTTTACCCTAAAATGAAGAAAAAAATAGAAGACATATTGACTTGAAATTTTCCTATTTTTATTTTGACAGATTCAGAGAGTTCAAGTTCCAAAAGACAAGACCAGCACTCATCTCCAATTGAAGATCTGCGAAACTTAAATATACCGGGAGTTCAAATTTTTACTCCGGAAGATTTTAGTGGTTTAAGCCCACAGGAACAGGCGGTGAGTCTTATATATAATATGATGTAAACTTTTTTGATTTTTGTATATGGAACAAATAAAATTTGTGTTTTAAACCACACATGACTATAAATAAAAAAGGAATGAAAATTGATTTTTCCTCCACGAAGCAAAACTATTTTGAATGAGCTTACCACAGTAGCTGGCAAAAGTTAAGCTTTTGCTATATCTGCAGGCCTCAATTGTATACAAGTCTCTTCTCAAACCTGTATGGAGCTAGATTTAGCTTCTTCCAGATGACCTGTTAGCTCAGAGTCTCCTGAGATTAATACTTAAGAAATAAAATTAGAGACTTTGCAGTACACGTTGAGATGCATAAGTGACTTGAAGCAGGCAACTTTGGTTGCTGCTCAGTTTCATTAGTAAGCTGTCACTGTAACCAAATTAAAGGGTATGATTTGCTATGTGCATCAAGTCAAATAAACTAGAAATGCACTATTATTGTCACCAATTCTCCATTTGTTTCCCTCTATTATAAGCCTGCAACTGAACAATGCCTGGCATATTCATATAATGATTCTTCATAAAACTTAGCGCACCTAAAATGTGAATGAGAGCACCAACTGTCTTCTTATTTCACTCAAAATTCAGAGAACCAAAACTATCATGGTGTTTACAAAAATGGGGGTAGGCAGTATTTGGCCAACATTTGTCACCAGAAAGAATTTTGAATCAATCATTAAGTGCTTCTCATTGTCAAAGATCCCTGTCTGCCACTTAAGATCATTGACATACTATAATGTTTTTATTTCAATTAAAAAAAAATTAGCCATATGTTGATAATGATAGCACATTACATGACTCACATATCTGGTAAATAATCAAGTGTTTCTTTAAAAGTATTAAAGATTTTACATGGAAAAGATATTTGCTATCCCCCTACAGATAGCTCGGCGACTGGCTGCTTGCTTTTTACCTCATCTTCAAGCTGCAACCAGCTCCGCACAGCCATCATCTTTAAGACCAGTGTCAGAGGCAGCATCAAGTCAGGATCAGATGCCACAGAACTTTGAAAACTTTAAAGTGATGAAATTGCTATAATCACTCTTGCAAAACATCTCACTAAGATACTTCTTGACACCTGAACTAAACATACATGTTATTTTTATGCATTCATCTTTTCCATCCCTATCTGTCTTTATCCTACTTTACACTCCTCTTTCTGATTCCTTTCTCTCTTAGTCTCTGCTTTCCCTGTATTTCTTCTCTTTCTCATTACCTCTCTCATCTATTTGCGCGTATGTCTTTCTATTAAGTTTAATATTGTATGATAAAATTGCACAGAAATGAATGACTTCTTGCTTTTCTCTAAATCTATTGCTAATTATTTTACCCTTTCAATAGTTCATGATTATAAAACAGATGTTCTAAAGTCTTTGATGTGCTTCATACAAAAAATATTTTTTTTTCTTTACAGTTTCCAGAATCCACTAAGGGCAAAAATTTGCAAAGTAGTGAAAGGTGAGTATGTCACTAAAGTTTTTTTTTTCAAAATGAGAAAGTAACTAAGCTGTATTTTTATATGAAATTGGCCAAGTGAACCTTTGCCTTTTGCAGGATGCACTTAGTTGCCTTTCCATCCTAATGCTAATGTGAAAAAAACGTCATGTACCCTGAAGAAAAGACAATGGTATGTAAATGAATATTCTTGTAATGTGTCTTAATTTTGGGAATAATCATTTTGAGGTAAATTTTCTTTGATAGTTATTTTTTTCTTTTAAATTACCTGAAGGCAAATCTTAACATTTTTTTTATTTCTTGTTCTTTACTTTTCATATGCTGTTGAAGAAAAATGTCATTACTGGAAACACCGGTAAGTGATTAACTGTTGTATAAGCTTACATCATGCTGTAAAAATAAATTGGGAGACTTAAAAAAAAAAAAATCTACAATATTGACCATAGGTTCCAAACCCAATATTTTGAACTATATCTTGAAATATGTGTTTTAAAGAAAGAATACAGTAGAATTGGTCTCAAAATGGTTGGCTTTTAAGTCAAACATAGTTTAAGCAATATAGCTATAAAAATAAATTTAGAAGTTTTGTTCTCTCAGTGGTAACATTCTTTAGATATAATATACCTTGCAATCAACCATTGGGACCAATTATATCATCAGGCACTTATATTTTTTATACAAGAATAGAAGTTAAAATGTCTTTCTAAAAGGAATATTCCTTTGTTCATTGCAAAATAAATGTTTGTAAGTAACACTGCATACATGCATCATGAATATATGTTCTCTCTTAGTTTTTTTTTTTTTTTTTTAAATTCAATGCTGCATTTAAGGCATAAGAAAAGATTTTTGTGTTTTCTGCCATGTTGTTTTATTTTCGTTGCTTTTCTTTGCTAAAATCTCGGTGGTTTGTCAGTGTGACAGAGGTACAATTCTCTTTGATGGCAATGAGCCTTTATCACCAGAGAGAACGTCACAAGAGAGTGGTAAGCAGACATATATAATATTTTGCTCCTTTTTATTTATTGAAAAAAGTCCCTTGAATCTTCAACTTCATTTCAGACTAGAGACTGTTCTTATCCTATGCTCAGATTGTGGTTTTTGATGATTCATTTGCATGATTTCCTGTACAAGCCCTCAAGCAGTCTAAATATTATGTCAGCTCCAAAACTGAATATTTTTTCCTTAAATATCAATGGAAATAGAAATAATTTTGACTAAGTATGTTCTAGACAAAAAACAAATTTTTTTTTAGATGATAGCAGGTGAAGCATGAACCTGAAAGAAGGTAAAGTGTTATTTTTGTCTTTTCTTAGTCACTTGTGACTTAGTATAACCAATGGAAAGCTAAATATCAAGGTATGAGATAGAAAAATGTCTTTTTGCTGTATCATTTTGAATATGTGATAAATCTCAGCCCACTTTTTTTTATCACCTATTTTATGTTTAGAGTTAGACCAAGTCTAGTTTTCCAATGCTCGTAAATCATATTTGCAGGTCTAGACATGTGGATCAATCATCTTTGATTTATATGTACTGTTGTCGCAGCATCTTTATTTATTGTGTAATATATTTGAAGCACTAGTACTCTTTATGCAAAGGAAATATTAAAATCTAGCAATATTGGCAAATTGAAATTAAAGTTTTCAGGTTAAGTTTCCACTTATTATATTTCAGGGCCCTACGTTTCCTAGAGAATCTTATAGAGAAAGAAAAGAAACAGTTACTTATTTCTATGCGGTTTCACATAAACTAAGTCATATAAAAAAACAACTTCATTTACAGAACTGGAATATTCTTTTTTTCGGAGTAAGGACTCAAAATTTAAAAAAATAAGAGCGAATCTGTGAATTTAAGCCTTGACTTACACTTGATAAATACACAGAGGCAGTAGTTTCGCTGTTATTTTGCCTCATTCCCATCTAATTTGAGAGTGGAAAACTAGAATTACACTTTTCTGAAAATCTACATGGGCTCCAATTTTTATGACAAATAGAATTAAATAACCCACTTCCGCCCGAAAAAAAAGCATATCCTGAGCCTCTTATGTTGCACAGTATGCCAAATTAAGTTTGATAAGTCATATATTGAGTACAGGAGATGGTAAACATATTTTAACTGTATTTATTGATGTCTTAAGATCTGATGCTTTGCTGTGACATGAAATGAGAGAAATGATTCTTGCTGCTGACAGGGAAGGGATTATCACAAAACAAAAAGAAAAAAATTAGTTTATTTCCTGCCAAACCAATGTACTCCTTAAGTCTGACTTCAGTTGTTGAGGTATTAATCGTGCAATCAAAAGAATTATTAATTTGACAGGCTTCCTCAAGGCAGGGTTAAACTAAACATATCAGTCTCTTTAAAAACTGCAGTCTTCCTATCTGACATTTGATCTATACATGAAAAATGAGAAAATACTAGCAGATGTTAAATGTTTGTTTTACAATAGACTAATTCTTTAAAAACTTTAATTCCTGATTTAATTGTATTTCCATCTTAGCAGTGTTTCATTATGTTGCAAGTTATAAAGTGGATCCTCTTGATAAAGCTCTCAGCCATCTCTGCCAATTTGGAAAATAATTTAACTTTTTTTTTTCCTTTCAGATATCCCAGATGATTTCTTTGAAGTTACTAAAAATGATGTAAAAATGATGTACAGAGATTTACAAGATGCTGTGTAAGACATTTATTTCAACTATCATTTGATTTTCAACTATTTACATGTGCCAGGAAAAAAAAAAGAATGGTCACATTTTAAATTAATGCTTCATCAACATTGAATATGAAATGAAAGAAAAAAATTTAACTGGGTTGCAAAAAAAGAGCCTTTCAAATATTTTAGGGGCAGATTTTAAAATAAAGCAGAATTTCTTGCAAGAAATATCTTTTTTTTCTTTCCAGACATTGACAATTAAGATTTAAGAACATTTTACCATAATATTTTCAGGAGACGTTTTGAAGATCAGCCTCTTCTGACAACTGCAATGCGCAATGAGAGGATGGAATCCATGTTTGATAATTATGATCGCATTGTTATTCGAGTTCAGTTTCCAGACCGGTCCATTCTTCAAGGCTTGTTCAGACCTAGAGAACCAGGTAATGAACAGTAAAGCTAACACTCATACTGGTGAAAAAAAATTTGTTTTTCTTTCAAATGAATGATAAAGTAATATAAAAACTTGCTTACTTCAGACTTTCCATTGCAGATTTGAATCACTTTTAATTATGTGCTTCACATCTCATCTATTTGTTTCATTCACAAAAAGATTTGAATGATCTTTTCATGTTAGGGCTATACCTAATGATTAATCTAGTATAAACAATATCAACGATATATAAGGCTTAAGATAGATAATTGTAACAATAACCACAACTATAGACAAGTATTATCTGCATAATTTACTATGCATATCCATATCTGTAAGTAAAGAGGTTATGGAGATGGAAGAGCAGGGTAAAGATGTACCATATCTCTTGTTACATGCATATGAATTGGTTCTGCAAACAAGCCAAGAAGTAGAACCAAAGATTGAGTAAAAAGGTTAAATCATCATATCTGAATCAGTTCCAAGGGAGATTGAAGATTCTTGGATGAAAGTGATCCTTCAGGTTAATTAACTTGAATAGTCTCCAAGACTGAGATATTTTGCACTAATGTTGTTTATCCAATGACAACAAATTGTAGTAGTTTTATATTAAAACCCTTCCTGTGTTTGTAATATTTCATTCAGTTGTAAGGTTCTGTCTTTGCCAATTGCAGTTGATGAAGTGGTTCATGAGGGTGTACAGTGTTAACTTAAAATTTGACCAGATTTATCTGTTGCAAATTTGTTTGCTCAAATTTTAGCTAAGGTTTCTAGGTCTATTTGTTTTTTTCTTGCTTTGTAAAAATGCAGTTATTAATGGAAAAAATTCTGCTGCAGTTCTAAATTGCTCATTGTTCAGTTATTCTTTTTAGCATCTTATAAAGGTTAATCAAACTTCTGCTTAGAGTGATAAAAATAAAACATATAAACCTTATTTCTTACAGTTTCAGCCTTACGATCTTTTGTGCAAGAAAACATTGAGAACAAAGATGACAAATTTTATTTATGTAAGTAAAATTAATCATTTTTTTTTTGTCTCTTAATCATTATATGGAATGGCAGTTGGCAGGATAAGAAAAAACCATTAAGTTTTTGTTTTTGAATAAAGAAAACAGACAAAAGATAAATATATTGTTGTCTTTGTAAAATCTGTAATGCTTTGGTAAATATTTTACTATACTCACTGATGTTATAGATGGACAAAGCTCACAACCTATCTGTGTGTGGAAAAATTTTTTTACATGGCAAAGTCACATTTTATGATCATTTTGTGCCAAAGGCCAGCAAATAAGATATAATTGCTATTGATTCTTACATTTTGAAAAAATTCAAAGTGATAGATTCTTGTTCTTACTTCTTTAGATACAACACCTCCAAAGGAAGTGCTTAAAGATGACACAACATCCTTAGCTATTGTAAGATACCTTTCTTTTTTGTCACTTTCCTCATCTCTCAGTGTCACCTATCTTAGTAACCCAAGTTTTGCATCTTTTTATTTTTTTTTTGTGATTATATGTGATGTAAAAAGTAAGATCTTATTTATCAGAACAAGGTATATGTGAATTTGAATACTTACCTGCTTTATTACTTTAGATATGACCCTTACTAGATAAGTTTCCATGTGAGGCAGATGAAGTGATCTAGGAGCCCCAATGATCAGTTTTCTAACAAATTACTTGAATGTCTTGCCTTGATAGAGGCTGGTGACAAAAGAAAAATAGTTTTTAAAAATGCTTTTCTTCTGCCAGTCATTTTGTTAATTGATAGCAGACCTAAAATGAACAGATTTAATTTTAAAAGTGAATATCTATCCTTGATGGGTTGGTATATTGTAATAGAGGGGGAAAGGATGGGAGGGGGAGGATGTAGATCAAGAAGGACATTTTATATACTTGAACCATTTAAAATCATACAGAAGCATGCTTTTAAAAATAAGGAGCTGTATGACAAGTTCAATCAGTTCTTTCATTTGTTCATTCTATATGGGCCAATATAAAAATTTTGCAAGCTGCTCAGATTAACTCAGAAGTATGAAATTTTGTAAATATGAACTCTTTTTATATCATGTAATTTTTAAAACCATTTTTGCAGAGTAAATTGGCACCAGCTGCATTTGTGTACTATGGCTCTAAAACTCATAGAGGTGAGAGACAGAATGTTTAAGAACATTGAATGGTATATTAAGGTTGATGGATTCACCAATTGTTTATCGTTCAATTTTGTTGAGAGTATTTAACTTTCTTTTTTTTAAATTAACAGTGAACATAGATATTCAAACAATTTAGACCTGTGTACCCTATGCCAATCTTTATAAATAAACAGTGCAGTCAATTTGCTTAAAAAAATTAACTTGGCCTTGATTAATTTTAACAGATACCTATGTAAACAGCAAATTGAGGAGCAATATGAAACCACGGCTTGAGGCAGAGAAGGTTGTCACTCAAATGTAAGTTAAAAAATTTATGGAAACCTTTCTTATCTATTTAGGAATCTATTATGCAATTTCCAATAAGTACAAGGCACATACTTCGACTTACAATCTATATATGTATAATTTATGCTCAATCAATCAGTAAACCTCCCTTTTTTCCTTTTTCTTTTTCAACTACACAATGAAAATGTTCGTTTTATTTCCAAATACGTGTAAAATACATTTTCCAATACTTCTCTTTTTGAATGGTGGCTGGCTGAACAGTTTAAAGCCAGAGAGAACTCCCAGGCCAGGACCTTCGGGTACTGACCCCGACTCCAGAAGCTCTGTTGAAGCGGTTCCATTCGGGGCCCGTAGAATGGCAGCAGGGACATCTTCTTCATCATCTTTATCCTCAGGATCTTCAACCCTTCCCTCTGGTGCCAAAGTGCCAAAGTGGTTAAAACTAGGTGTGTTTTGCATTTTATTAAATACAATACTTTCTGTCTCTCTACATTATGATCTAAGATTTTTTATTTGTATTGTTTTTTACATAGCAAAATAAAAAGAATATCCTGCATCCAGTCCAACAACCCCCATGACATTTAAAACTGCTTTGAACTATTAGAATTATCTGAAGATATTTTTTCCCCCTAAATTGTTAAGAAGAGAAAGCAATTTTCTTAATTTAAATGCATTTTTCACAAGTTCAGTGCTCTCTGTTTGAGAAATTTGATTCATTAAGATGTGGCAAATTATTTCCTTCCATTTTTAAAACATCAAAACAGTAAAAGTTGTGACATTACTGACAAATAGGAGCTTAAAAATTTTTTAAAAATTCATTTTCATTTCAGGGAAAAAGTGATCAAGGATTTCCAGAAACACAGCACATATGAAATGCTTCTTGCAATCACAAAACAGCTGTGAAGCAGCCTCACAGCCTTTCTTACACATTTGATGTGATGACCCTTATTTAAAAGAAATAGCTCATTTTCACAAAATTAAGACTTGATTAAGTACACATAGATACGCAAATAAAAGTAATGATTTGAACATTATGTTTGGATGACTGATCAATGTGTGTACTACACATTCAAAAGAGTGAAACATGTCAATATTAAGGAAAACATTCACAAAATCTGCTTATAAAAGTTTGAATAAATACTGAGATATGAGTAGTAGTTTTTCATTCTGTTTTTCAATGAAATTAAATAAAATGGAATAAAGCTTCATAGCTTTTGACATTATCCTGGAGTTCAGAAATTTATCTTTTTTTTCCTATTCTTTATGGGCAGTAACCAAGTTCCTACAACAGACAGATTATTTGTTAAGCATTTTGAAGACTTGCAGTAATTTATTGAAATAAAATGTTTTAGACTTCTTTTGAAGGTGTAGTGGGTTCTTTACAACTTTGCTTAATGTAATAAAATTTTAATGAAGAGCCATGATATTGACACCTGATTAATGCGTTGAAATACAATATTTTGATTAAGGAATAAGATAACAAGGCATGGATCTGTATTATATTTTTTTTCTTTTGTTAGTCTGTTGATACCAGGTAACATTTATTTCATATGATGATTATTTGAGCAGTAAATCTTGAAATTATAAGATGTAAACCTGTTTGCTCACATTTTCTTAAAGTACATGTATCATGTTGAGCATATACAATGTACTTTCTTTGAAGATTTATTCATTTTTATAAAAGTGAATGATGGATAACAGATCTATTAAATCAGATTTGTGTGCATAATCTTTTATGCGAGCCAATTTAGTATTGGAGTTACTTTAAAAAATGTGTTCATTTAATTTTCCAAATAACTTTGTTATGTAACCTTTACTCTCACTAGTCTCAGAACTATTACCAAGAATGTTGCATTGTGTTCTATCAAGGTTGAATATTTGAAAACATATGAGCTAATGGTTAGAACTTTCAGACAGTAGTCAGGAACTAAAAGACATTTTAGACCCTGATGTTGGAAGATATTTACACAGATATCAAAAAGGGAAGATTTATCCATAAATTCAGCTTATTAGATCTAAATGGACAGCTCTGCATTTTCTTTTCTTGTTAAATTTGTTTTGACATATTCAGGTATTCTCAGTTGTCATATCCTGAAATTACTTATCTCAGCTGAGAGGAGAAATTATGAAATAAAGAAATACAAAGATTTATCTTCTTTTTATGTCATCTGAACATGTGAAATGTTTCACAACGTGGGTTTGTGAATCATAGATTCAATTTTTTATATTGCTTTTCTTATTTCATCGTCTTGACATAATATGAAAATCCAATTAAATATACAAAGTAAATAATATCGAGGGCAGCCACATAAACTATGGTAACTCGACTTTTTTCCAAAACTGAGGTTTTTGGTCTGCAGAATGTATCTTCCATCACACACAGTGTGACAAAGTTTCACAAGAAAATTCGAATAATTAAGGAAGTTATTCCATTGTTTTAAAAAATGGTATCTCTCATTAGTATTTTTAGCTGCGTATACTATTGCAAGTCAAGATACCATAGTATGCGCGACAGAATTGGAAAACTGTACTGTTGTAAGTAGGACTTACAATAGATTACAAATGTAAAAAATACAGGTTTCAGAGAAGGCCCATCCAAAAACAATAGCCATCATGTAGACCAGAGTGAGTTTTTTGGACCACTAGTTTCCTTTACTTCTTCTGAGAGTACAATATCCGTGTATCAGATTTTTCTCAAAAGATTGAGAGATAAAACTTAATATATGAATACAGTTATTAGTAAACTGCATTCTCTCTCTGTCTCTATGTATCTTCCCTCAAAGACATTCCTCCCTAAATTTTTACACTACTTAGTCCTGAAGCGGCACTGTGGCTAACAAAATTGATAATTTTGCACTGTTTGTACGTACCTCCACATAAAAGTCTATCGGAGTTTAGTGTTACCGATGTGGTCAAGTAACAAAACATTAGTGTTGTTACCTTATTGCAGAGTCTGATACATGTATATGGCTGAGCTATGAACACACCCTTTTTTCTGACTTGCTATTTAACTTGCAACTGAGCAGAAGACTTCAGCTAGTCACTTGCACTTATTTTGAACAGATCTGATTAAACATGTGTTTCACAAGAGGGTTTTTGGGGGGGAGATGTGTCAAGAGTGATGGACGGTACAGAAGTGGGATTTCATCCTGTTTGGACTGACGTCTTGTAAACCGAATCAGGACACGGATATCTAGGGAGATTTTTATCTTCTTGGTTAGGAATATTTAAAGAAACTTAGTGTTGTACATGAATTAAAAGCTGAATTCATTTTGGAAAATCTGGCTGTGACTGCCACACCACGCTGCATTTCCATCAAAGGCTAGAGGATCCAAATGCACAAGTGCTAGCTACAACGAAGTTACTGCCTGAACATTCTGGACATCGATGTATCGGCAACTCTATGGAAGCTTTTGCTGAGCATTAGAGCAAACCCTCACAACATGGACACTCGTAGCGTAGACGACATTATAGTTTATAGAGATAACGAACACTCATCATTGTTTGGATATTCAAGTGATCCGCTCATCAACTTCCTTTTAAATCAAATAGCAGCAATTTGTTGTTCAATTAATGCTCAGATGTCAGATTCATACTCTGGCCTTTCTTAAGCAAGTGGGGATTCTCCACCATACGAGTGCAGTTTCAAACACCATCAAGCAGGCACTTTTGATACTTTGTTGGTTCAGTAGTTCAGAAATGCCTACATTTTCATCTGATATGACCAAAATAGAGTATATTTACTCTATTTTTATCCCCAAAGCAGTCATATGGATTGTATGTTGTATTCCGATGAGACTGCAGTAATGATAACTTACAGTTAGCACTCATAGTTCAATGGCAGAGGTCAAGAATTCTCTCACCTCTTTGGGAACCTCACTCTGACTCTATGTATGTCTCTTTAAACTTTCATTCATGTCCATCCAGGTGCATTACAAACAGCCTGGATATACCTAGCGCTTCAATAAGGAAGCTGTATAAAGACCAGAACCAGCTTTTGTCTTATTTTTAGTCAAAATCTGATGACTTGCATCTTGTAGAAATACAAAGGAAATTCTTTGTAAGTAGGAAAAATGAACACTAGGTCCACTCAATCCTTCCCGGATGATACTAACTCTGAGATAACTAGCCGAAACTCTGACTAAGGCTTAGACAACGTCTCACAGGATGATCAGCTGCCAAAACAAGTAAAATTAAAAAAGGCTGAATGCCAAATGGTAAGGAAACGTACCCAATTGAATCCAACACACTCAATGGCAAGTTTCTCTGGTTTCTTTGCGCTTTATAGCTTTTACTGATGACTTTCATTTTGATCCACTCCTAAACAATGACGAACCACCTTTTGCCTCACACTGTGATCTTGATCTCCTAGTGAGAACTCAGGACAATCGTGGACATACACATTTGCAGCCTATGAACAATGCTGCACAGCCAGAAAAACGAGACAGTTATTGCATGATCACTAAAACCTGTGTCATTGCTTCTTCTGAGGTGCTCCAGAAAGTAAAGGGCTGACAAATAAGTTGTTTTCTAGAAAGACACACAGCTCAAATTAGGAGGAAAATACTTCAGGATTAAGTTGTCAGCCGGAAGGGAACCTATGGAACAAATTGAAGAATGCTTTTGACACCAAAGATTTAGTAATGAGCGACGAAAATTTACGTTTCATCAATTGTGGCTAACAAGGAGCAAAGGCAAAAGATAAGTGTAGTTTTGCCATATTGTTACCGTCAGAAACAAGACAACAAACAACAAGTATTTCTGGTACCTTGGGACTCAAAGACCTGTCTCTATTTACTGCACTTTCGAAAAAGAATGACGGCCAACGTATTGTTCCTGAAATGAAAGGGACACTTAGTAAGATAACAGAACCCCTGAGTGATGAGAAGGGTAGCAGCAGATCTCAAATTGGGTCCTTTGCGGCAATTCCAGTCATCACTCACGGAAGGAAAGTAAGTGACGATACTTGGGTGCCTCAATTAACTTGGTCACTAAGTACAGACTCTATCATGTGAAAAGAAACCAAGAAAAAGCGGATTTTATTGCCTCTTGAACTGTCGATTTTAAATTGTTCAAAACTGAACTTAATCTTGGTTTTTACTATCCCAGCAAAAATAGATTTGTCTTTTTCTTTCATGAAAATATGCCTTCAGAGAAAAAAGAAAAACTGAGAGAGCAGTGTGCGGAGCACCATCACAACAAAGGTAAGAGACAAAGAAGATAGTCCGATTAAAAAAAAAGAACATTCCAATTAGTTTTGACTTATAAAAAACATTTTGATGATCCCATATGAGTTATTTTACAAACAAAATTAAACTCATTTGATCAACCTGCGTGATCTTGCTGCATGTATTGTCTGGCAAAAAGGTACAGCTGTGAGACGAGCCAATGAGAAAGGATCGTGTTTTTTTTTTAAATACCCAAACCTTAAAGATACTCATGAAAGAGGCACTGAGAGCTAAGTTTGGGAGCTGATTCTTGTGGTGTCAAAAATCGTAACAAATATTTAATAACTAGGGGTATGCTTTCAGCAAACAGAATAAACCTTTTATTAGGGTCATAGCTAAAAAAAAAACATAAACAACAACAATAACAAAAAAAAACAAAAAAAAACATCGGGCCACAAGGGTAGATTAGCAATCACATTTAGGGAACTCCACATTCAGCAGACATTATCAGTGCCGCTAAATACTCAAAATTACAATACACTGCCAAAAAGCTTATTGATTTTCGCTACTGTGATTTTGAGGGAAATGCTGGTCATTTTATGAAAACATTTATTTAGGTAATGACATACAAAAGATGCAAAGGTTTAATATTAAACCAATCCCACAATTAATCAAATTTTATATGATTTTGATCCAGAGAATCCCTAACTCCTTTGGTAATACCCAGATTATTTTTAAAATTCATCAAGAATTCTTTTTTTCAAGTAAAGACAGTGATACAAGAGATTACACAAAGCTTGGTTGATTATATTTCAAAACTTTCATCTTACTCGTGCTGCACAACTTTGAAATAAAATTCCTTTTTGCGTTTTACACATTCCACAAAAGCTTCAATAAAAATTAATCTAATGTTAATGTTGTTCGTATTTTATTTTAGTTTATGTAGTATCTGTGTAAAACTCACTCTAAAGAAATGCAAAATTATGTTTATGAGGTAGCCAAAAAGTAAAAAAAAAATACATATATGACAAATCGGGTGAAATTCTTTACTATGTATCTTCACTTCCTTATTGTATCTCTGAACATTGGTACATGTATTACTTTGGGATTTAAAATTAAGTACATTAACAATAACATTTTAGTTCTCAAAATCCTTTTTTAATCTTGATGGTCCACTTCCATGGATATGATGGACTTAGGTATTATAAAAAAGTATAATACTTATTTCGAAACACACAATGGTAAATATTGGTATTTGTGTTCAGTTTCATTGTAACTAAGTCTTACCATAGTAAACGTGTGTCGTAGGCTAAAATTGTTGTTGTAACTCGAGATACAATAGTTTACGTGTGTAGTTTTCATTGAAAAAATATGGCAACTCTAATGATTAAGTAATTATGTAATTGAGATACTAATTAATGACACAAATAGATTACCCTCGTCTTAAAGTTGTATAGTTATAAATATCAAAAGAGTATCAATAAAAGTAAACGAACAATACACTTTTTGTGCCTCCTGTAAAATTTGCAAGACACAAGTTACTATAGTTTTCGTGGCGGCCCACGATATTTGAACGGGGGAAGTCTGAGGATTATAGTTATACTGCTTGAAAGTTCAAAAACCGTCCCGCACATAAGCTTTTCCTCTCCTGTTAGTGATTTACTAGATGTACATGATATTCTGGGGTGTTTTTTTGATTTTCCGACTATTTGTAAACTATTTGCATTAACTAAAGAGCACACGCACAAAATAATAATCTATAAGAAAGCTGTTTTTACCGCCAATATTTTATTATCTTAATTCTCTTTATAATCACGATGAAGGATCCTGACACAAGTATGATGATGAAATAATTAAAGCAAAATTTTAAAGCAACTTAATGAAGATGACCTGAACTCTTTTCTTAAGCCTATCAGGATTTAGACATAGGGTATTTTTGTCCCATTTATATATACATATATATATATATGTATATATATATATATATATATATATATATATATATATATATATATATATATATATATATATATATAAACATCCCTGAATATGTAAATTGACCAGTGTCTCTGCTTAAATTGCATTGAATCATGTCGAAATTGAAAACCAATTAACTACTCAGTTCTTGTGATATCAGAGATGTAAATCTATGAAGTACTTTAAGTAGGCTTTATAACTGCTACCGTCTTAAGCCATAGTCCTTAGAAGAGCCCGTGAGTAAAAAGAAATTCAGCATAAAAACGGTTATTGCCCTTGTGGGCTGACTTTCATATGGAGAGAGAGAGAGAGAGAGAGAGAGAGAGAGAGAGAGAGAGAGAGAGAGAGAGAGAGAGAGAGAGAGAGAGAGAGAGAGAGAGAGAGAGAGAGAGAGAGACTGACTGGATTAACAAGGATTGCCTCAAACTCGCCAAATTTTAGAGTAATGCTCTACATTAAAGTACCCAAAAAAAAAAAAAAAACTGCTGATGAAATTCATGATCATCAAGCTCAAATAAGGTAGAAAGGTAGAAAAAGAGATAAAGGCGTTTTAAAAGTAGTGAATCTCGAAAAGAGGAGATAGAAAGAAGTAAATCTACATTTAGGATTTGCGAGAGAAGAGACCTAAAATTAAAAAAAAAGATAAAGAAAGGAGGATAAATGTGATAGAGAAATGGTAATGTGAGATAGAAAGATAAATAGATAGATAGAGAGAGAGAGAGAGAGAGAGAGAGAGGAGAGAGAGAGAGAGAGAGAGAGAGAGAGAGAGAGAGAGAGAGAGAGAGAGAGAGAGAGAGAGAGAGAGAGAGAGAGAGAGAGAGAGAGAGAGAATAAAACAGACAATGAATAAGCACTGATTTCACTTTGCTGAAATTATTGAAAAAATTCACACACAAGGACGTAGGGCATGAACATGTCCCTCATATCTCTTTCCAAAGTTCAACTATTTCCGCCTAATGCATAATTATGTAGACACTACACTGCTAAACTGAAGATTATGTCTCTTACTGGCCACCACGCACAAGTTTAAAACCCCTTACTTTGTGTACCAATGGCAGGTCTTTATGTGCTTTGCAGATTAAAATAACAGCAAAACAAACATTTTTTTAGCTGCAAGGCAGCAATGTATGATTCATTCACTCAAGGAAATCGTTAGCCAAGGTAATGAGTTTCATGAACAAACTCAGCTGATCCCTCAAAATTCTGCATTGTTATATTTCAATTTCAAAGTTAGTGTCACCCATAAATAAACCTTTCCTCCTTCGATTTACAACTCGTAATAATAAATTTACTGTGCATGTGTTTCTATTTCTGTTAGGACCTCTCCTTTCTTTTTCTGCTCCTGTGCCCCCGTTAATTCCTCTTCCTAGTTCTAATTGATTTTTTTATAGCTCTTCTTTTTTCCTCTCCATATCATCGTCTTATTGTTGTTGTTGCTGTTATTGTTGTTTTTGTTGTTTTTGTTGTTGTTGTTGTTGTTGTTGTTGTTGTTCTTCTTCTTCTTCTTCTTCTTCTTCTTCTTCTTCTTCTTCTTCTTCTTCTTCTTCTTCTTCTTCTTTCATATCTTGGTCCTATGCAACTTCTTACTTGTCTTCTCACTTTGTCTACTCTTATATATAGGCATATATTATAAATTTTTCTGCTATACCTGGCAGTAAAGAGTTTGCTTCAGCTAGGAATTGACAATTTACGCCGTTGGTTTGAATTAACCGGTATTGTACTTAGTTATCTTCTATGAACGAGCCTTCTGTTTTTTTTATTTGCTAGTAAAGAATTTGAGAATAAGACCACCCTGTACGAATTAATCTGTTTCAAACATCCAATCAACGTAGAGATTGCCAAACTCTGTAAATTACTTAACTTCAAACTGAAAGAATGACCTCATCTAAAAACTTGGAGAAATGAATAATTAGATTTTCCATATTAATCATTGATCGTTGTTCAGTGTAGTCTTAATTAAATCTCTCCGTGGATATTTTTTTTATATGGAAGTTTAAATTATAGTGCTGAAAAGTCAAACCACGCAAAACAAAATAAGAGAAAGCAACAACAACAAAAATAGCAAAACTTACAAAGAAATATGTAATTACATGTATTGTAAATACCTTCAGTTTAGTAATCCTTATTCTAAAAACATAATAACAAAAAAAAAAAAAAAAAAGGATGAAATCCTAGTGAAATCCACGAGCATCGTTGCTAAGAATAATTTTATTACTGTTTTATCAACCAAACAAGCATTTGTTTTTTAAATATTATCGATAAATTCAAGAATACCTGAAGACTAAAACTAACATAAGAAAAATGTCCAGTCAAAAGACAACAGAGAGACATCTCTTTTAAAATATAAAACACTGGATTATAATGTTAAACAAAATTCTGATTCGTGTTAGTTTTGCCTCTTCTTTTCTTCTTTTATTTTCCTCGTTCTCTTCCCCTGTCACACTTCCAATCTCTTCTATCACGAACTGTACTGGTTTATTCCTCTAGCCAAATTTGCTTTGTAGCGGGGACACAAGACTTTTCCTGTGCCGACCTTTAAGCGCTATCCCAACACAGAGACCGAGAGACAGATTTTGTTTACATTCTCAGCATCCCATCATCCCCCCGGCCGTCCTTTCCTTTCGACTAAATACTGACTTCGGACTCTCGCACCGTTCCATTAAGGACAAGTGTAATCCCTCCTCATGCTGGGTTTTAAAAACTTTTATCTGAATGTTTAGCTTGCTTTGGACGGTAGGAATGTCTGAATGCATCAATTTTGGCAATTAATAAGTAATAAAACAAAGCAAACCAAAACCACTTAAAAAAAAAAAAAAAAAGAAAACCTGCCGGTGCTGCTCCATATCTAGATAATATCGCATCGAAAAAGAATTCCAGTACCACTATCACCATCACTACAAATATTGCTGCCGCTGCTCCTCCTCCTCCCCTTCCTACCACAACTTCTACTACTACTACTACTACTACTACTACTACTACTACTACTACTACTACTACTACTACTACTACTACTACTACTACTTCTACTACTACTACTACTACTACTACTACTACTACTACTAATACTACTACTACTACTACTACTACTACTACTACTACTACTACTACTACTACTACTACTATTACTACTACTACTACTACTACTACTACTACTACTACTACTA